>BSBM01000257.1:7737500-8337500 GCA_027924585.1 Larix kaempferi
AGGTGAAGCACTAGGGGTAGGTTATCAAGTGAGGAGAGTGTGAATCAAGTGGGATCTCACCTACTCATGTGTTAGATCTAACCCAACTAGCTTCTCCCAAGGGGTGCGATTTTCCTCAAGAGGGCTATTTTGCCTTGAAAAGTGTGTCAAATGGAACCCAATCACCACCAAACTATAGATCCGAATTCCTGTGGATACTATAGAGATGGGTTTTCAGTATCTTTTCAAAAGCAAGGCTAGATCCAAGTAGATCTAAGAAAAACAAAAATGAGGGTTTTGATTTTAATGTAATTTTGACCAATGGGATGGATAGCAAGCGAAATCAATACGTACCTTGTAGATCTTACCTCAAAAGCTTGCGGCCTCTTAGCATATGGAGAATTCTTGCCCTAGTTACAATTCCAAGCTTGATCCAAGTGTCTTCAACCAATAGTATTCAAACCCTAGGAGGAAATATGTCTCATGAAAACCTACAAATCAAACTACATCAAGTTAGATTTGATCTACAAACCCATAAGATCTAAGCATGTCATATCAAGAAAGCAATCAATGGACAAAGCACAATTGAAAAACTCCCTCTCTATGAAGTCGATTTGCCCATGGGGGATGTGAGCAACCCCTACAATCTTCCCACAAAGCAATTCGATGAGCTAGCTTGAGCAATTCGGCCTCCCTCTCTTGAAGTTGATTTCACCTGAAAAGCAAACAATGTCTAGAAGCAAGATATCCAAGAACACATGCAAGAGTAACCCAATCAAAGCCAAGAAGTAGATCTCCAAAATATTCTTTTCATTCCAAGTTTTCCAGAGCCCAAAGGTGAGCTATACAATAAGGGGTCTCCTCCTTATATAGGATAATAAAGACCAAAACCCTATACCACTTTACAATACAACATGAAAATGAGTGGTTGAGATTAAAAGATCTCAATACATAATCAATGATTAAAATGAACCATAATAACATAACACATGGATCACTCAAAAAGGTGATGACGTCATAGCTAAAAGATACTCAAGGAGGGTGACGTCATCCACTAGAGGGGGTAAAAGTACAAAAGCCCATTTCATATGACTAGGACATGACACATGCAGCTCATGGTGGGGCTAGGAGGCATCAATCCTTACTAGCTCATCCCCATGGCACAGTAAAATAATATAATATGTCCAAAATAAATATAAATGATCAAATCTGTCCTCAAAATCTGTGACAGACAGGCAGTAAAAGGCCTCCTGTGGCCTCTGTGGACCCACCCAAATGATGAAAATTGGCTGGAAGATAGGGGGTTCACCTTGGAAGACCTCTGTGAAAACCAGGTGCCAAAACCTTGCCTCAATTGCCCAAATCGAATTCCTCGGTGACCCTTTTATCCCATTTTTGGACTGCCTCGGTAATTGTGAAAGTGCTGAAACTGCCTCCTAGGGCACCTGCGGTGTCAAATTGAGCCCACCAGGCTCTCCATAAGGGGGGATAAATGGTAATAACAAGTGGCTGGACCACCCCCTCCTCATACATCACCCTAGGTGAACTGGCCTCTCATGGCCCCTACTGCTCAGGCTGGGAAATCAGCCCCAAATTTGGTCAACAAGTGTAAAACTACATCTATCACTGTCAGAAGTGCCTGGAACTGAAAGATAAGTGTCTCATTGGATCCAGAAGACACAAATCCACTAAGAATGTGTACTCATACACCATGGGTTGCCCTAATGGGCCAGCTGTAGGGTCCACCATATATGGACAGTGTATAATCTAATGATCTGAAGTAATAATAAAACCTGTTGAACTGCATCAATCATCATGTGAATCATATGTCCATCATATAGCATCATCATTAAGAGTATGAGAGACCATCCATCAACATCAATAGGTATATATGGCCCACATCATCACGGATCCCAAGAAATGACCATAGTCAAACTGGGATTGACTAGGTCAATATACAACCAAGGATAAATCATCTCAATAGACTAAGACATGTTCCTCTAATCATACTCACAGCTTAACTTAAAGTATAACATCCATTCAGTGCAATTAATCATGTTAGCATATTCCTTTGTTATTTGTAATTACTTGCACAATAGTTTAAATGACAAACTCACCCATTGGACATGGTCAAACTGCTAGAGAAGGATGAAGGCTAGGAACAAGGTTGGGCAAAGGGGGTGACTTTTCTAAACTCAACTAAAAGATACTTTGGACTGGGAGAGAGGGGAAACTAGAAACTCTGTGCTGGACAAAATAACACGGGGGATGGCTGTGCCTCACAAATGGGTAAGTTGTTTTGAGAGTGCTTATTCAACTTAGGCATCATGTCTGCATCAAGTTGATCCAAGTTCATTAGGATCATTCAATTTCATTTCATGGCCTTTTTGGCCTACATAACCCTTCGGATCTCAGGTGTGTTGATAAGCACAACTAATTGCAGCTTGCATCCAGGGCATGTTTACATATACATATAAGGTCAGCAATTGTTTAGATATAGCATTTAAGAACCATTGTTTTTTTGGACCTTTCTTATACTCTTCGAGGAGTATTTTTAGCAGTTCATCACTTTTGCCCTTTTTAGTTTCCATGGGCGAATTTATATAAGTTTCCATAAGTAGTACATGAGCTTTCAGTTTTAGCCAACAACATCTCAAGTGACTAGGGGGAGTTCGTGCCAGTGCCAAACATCGGGACAACCGACCAGAATGATTTAGGCCTACAATCCAACTTACCAAAGGCAAGTTTTGTCACCAACTCAGAGCCGAAACATCAAACATACAGGGATGCGGTCCAAACACAGAGGTAGAAAAAGGGGAAGTCCTAAATACCAGAAAGTCAAGTAAGACAAGTCAAGGGTTAAAGCCAAATAAGGAAAGTCATGGATGGATGGAGTCAAGTGAAGGTGGAGCCTAAGCTAGCAGACAACTGGTGTCAATAAAGACCATATCTATGTAAGGTGGTAAACCAGTGAGTTTTGTCAAATAACCTAAATGTGTAAGTAAATGTCCATTTTACAGTTTATTTTAAGTTTCACACATTTTGCCACATCATGAATTATATACCAAGCCAATGCTATGAACATGACAAAAGCAACAAGATAATAATCCACAGTCAATGATAAAACATCCATAGGTCATACAACATCATCACAAGAATAATCGTCACATATCATCTGAAACACTGCTGCAATACATCTCTAGGCACTAAACTGAAAAAGTATGGGATAAAGGGTCACATCGGTCATCAAATCTGAACTCTCAAGGCTCAGCCTTGACACAAGGTCTAACATAAGTCTGAATAATACACTGCTCTGATCATGAGTGATCTCAAAATATACAATCATCATAGCCAAGCTATGAATAATGGAAGCTCTGGAATGTGCAGATATCTGCTAAGCAAGAATAGTAGCCCTGCTACTATGGTGTGATAACAGTAACCTCTGATTTTTATTTCTGATTCAAAGTAGGCTCTGATGCCATGTAAATTTTTCATATCCCCAACCCGGTTTCAAGTTTTGTCAAACACATAGAGTGTAATGCCCAAATCCTACTGCTGCAAATTAGTTTCTCATGCATGTATATAAAACTGGCTTGAAATAGACGGAAATTTTACAACTTTTAAATGCTCAGAAAATAAATCAGTCACACCATAAATTTGACTCAGAGATTTTGACCAATCTTGGTCCAGGATAAAACACCGAAGGGAAAATCTGATGAGAGAGATTTTTTTTTTCAAAGGCAAAATCACAAATTTAAATAGCATTACTTATGTCCTTTTTTTCTCCTCGAAAAACGTGCCAGAAACTCAGTGACAGACTTCTGTACGGTATGCATGGATTGTACAGACTGTATTGTACAGATTGCTGCATGAACTGTATGTAGTCGGACTGTACTTTCTCGAATTTTGTGCCAGATTTCTGCCTCGAAATCTGTGCCCTTTCTTCTCGATTTCTGTGGCTGTACGGACAGCATTAAATGCTGTACAATCTTGAACTGAGTGCCCAGAATTATTCTCGATTTCTGTGCTCTGCTGCTTCGCAATTCGTGCTATATTTCTCTGCTGATTTTTATTGGAATTTGTGCCCTTGTTTTGTATTCTCTCTCCAAGAACTCGGTTTCTCTCTTGTTCTCCTTTTCTTCTCCTCCTCTCCAAAAGCTCTTTGGTGAATGAAAAGAATGATACCTCAATCCCTAGCTTTCTCCCTTTTTGTCCATCGTAACCACCTTTCTCAAAATCAATGGCCAAGATTAGATTTTGAACAAATGAGATCCAAGGATCACATTAAATGCTCATTATAAACTCATTAAATGATATTTAATGCACTTTATCATTTAAACACGTAATGAACTTGTTATCACACAACTTGTAGTTGCCCCTAGTGGTATCCCATCCGGGACGGTAGAGGAGATGGACAATTAAAGAGGTGATCCAAGAGATGCCACGGTTCCCAGTGCAAAGTGGGAGTCACGTCAACCGAGGCACTCTTCACTTTAGATCTAGATGAGTCAAGACCTAGGGGGAGACCCTATAACCAATCAAAGTTGATTGGACCTGTTATCACACAACTTGTAGTTGCCCCTAGAGGTATCCCATCCGGGACGGTAGAGGAGACAGGCAACTAAAGAGGTGACCCAAGAGATGCCACGGTTCCCAATGCAGGTGGGAGTCACGTCAACCGAGGCACTCTTCGCTTTAGGTCAAGGTGTAACTAGACCAAGGGGGAGACCCTATACCCTATCACAGTTGATTGGATCCAAACAAAGGTTTCTAAGGATAGATAAGTAATGAGTTACGGAAACCAATGCAAGGCTAAGTGGACCTAAGAGTTAAGGTATGGTTGAGGGTGATGTAAGAGATTGTTAGTGTTTCAACCTATGTATGGTTTAGGCCACTTTATGGGGTATGATTACTAGGTATAGTACCATGTGATGACACAAGTGGGTCTAGTTTCTTGGGAAACGTGAAATGATTCTAGATAGGCCCACAAGGTGAAGTTAGGTGTGAGATTAGTACTATAGGTTAGATCTAGGCTAGATCTAGAAGTTGGAGTTGGTTCTAGGATTACCCATATATTAGATCTAGGGTTTGACACTAATCCCAAGGAGTGCGCCTTGCTTGGAGAAGGACTAGTGCCTTGTTGGATGGGCTAATGGAGTCAAGAAGGATGTCAAAGTGTAGATCGGGACACCTAGAAGCCAAGTCAAGTGGATTGGATGAGATCCAATGGTTGGATCTTACTAGATCTAGGTTTTTAAAAGATGACCAAAAGTGGACCACAATCCCTTAAAACAAGGAATGCAATCCCCAAGGCGGATCTTGACAAAAGGACAGTATAGACCTAGGTTTCAAGGCATGGGCATTCCAAATCCACAAAAATCTCCAACACCCACTTCCTAGAAGTGGACCAACTCAAAAAATCAAGGGGGTGCGACTTGCTCAAGGAGGGTCCAAAAATGGGTTTTGGTGGACCAAATCAAGTCCAATGGCCACCAAAATGTAGATCCGGGATGTTAGTACCCCGATCTATGTTCCTTCAAAGTTTCAAGTGAATCAAATGGCTAGATCTTAGTAGATCTAAGTTTTAAGGTACCAAGAAGATCAAAAGGGGGTTTCAACCCCTTAAAACATGGAGAGATGTCCACAAGGTAGTTTTCACCAAAGTAAGGATATGGGTTTAGGTTATCAAGTGTCTAGATTCCAAATCAAGTGAGATCTCACCTACCCATGTGCTAGATCTAGCCCAACAAGCCTCTCTCTAGGAAGTGCGATTTGGGTCAAGGAGGGCTTTTTGCCTTGAAAAATGGGTCAATTCTTAGCCAATCACCACCAAACTATAGATCCAACTAGGGGTGGATGCTATAGAGGTGGGTTTTCGATATCTTTTCAAAAGGAGGGCTAGATCTAAGTAGATCTAAAAAATATACCAAAAACAAGGGTTTTAATTTGATTAGGGTTTTTGTGATCTAGAAATTATGGAAGATTCAAGGAAGAGAAGATCATACCTCTTGGAACATACCTGGATGAAGAGATGAATGCTAGTTGAGACGAGGATTACTTTGCCAAAGATCAAATGGAGAATTGTTGAAGCCCTCTTGCCAAATCGATTTTTCCAAGCCACATGTGATTCCTTCTAACCTGTCAAGCCAAGGAGCAAAGCATCAATTAGTTTAACAAATTGAAGGTAGATGCAAGCAAGAGAGAGAGAAACATAGAATAGTTGACACAAAGGCAAAACTACTCCCTGTCAAACCAAAACGACTTCTTCCAAGATTGAAGGGCAAGCCTCCCCACCAATTCGCCCTTGTCCAAAATCGCCCTCTTAACCTGCAAATAAAATATGGCAAATATGGCAAATATGCAAGATAGCTACAATAGATCCTCCAGTGCAATGGACAATAGCATTTACAATCGAAACAACCAACATTCACTCCAATCCAAGCATGTACTCCAAAAGATAGAAATTTTATTCCAAGAGCCAAGAGCCAAAAATCTCTAGATGAATTTTACAATGAGGGGGTCTCCTCCTTATATAGGATAATAAAGACCAAAACCCTAGATCTCAAAACCACTTTTTGAAATGAGTGGTTGAGATTAAAAGATCTCACAACATAATCAATGGCTAATAATAAATCATAACCATATATCACATGGATCACCCACATAATGATAGCGCCCCCACTAAAAAGGTACAATGAGGGGTGACGTCATCCACAAGAGAAACTATAAGCATCAAAATCCACCTCATGGTGACTAGGACATAACAATATAAGCTCATGGTGGGGCTAAAAGGTTTTAATCCTTGCTAGCTCATCCCCAAGGCACAATAAAAATAATAAAATATGTCCAACATAATAAAAATGACCAAAACTGTCCTCAGAATCCATGACAGTCAAGCAGTAAATGTCCTCCTGTGATCAATCTGGGCGTACCCACATGGTGAAAACTGACTGGAAGGTAGTGATTCCGCCCTGGAAGACCTCTGTGAAAACCAAATGCCAAAACCTTGCCTCAATTGCCCAAATCGATTTCCTCAGTGACCACCTTTTCCCATTTTTTAACTGTCTCGGGAACTGTGAAAGTGCCAAAACTGCCTCCTAGGGTGCTAGCGCTGTCAATCTGAGCCCACCAGGCTCTCCGGAAGGGGGGATAAATGGTAATAACAAGTGGCTGGACCACCCCTTCCCTCATCAGCGCCCTAGGTGAACTGGTCTCTCGGGGCCCCTGCTGCTCAGGCTGGGAAATCAGCCCCCAATCTGGTCAACAAGTGTAAAACTGCATCAATCACTGTCAGAAGTGCCCGGAACTGAAAGATAAGTGTCTCAATGGATCCAGAAGACCCAAATCCACTAGGAATGAGTACTCATACATCATGGGTTGCCCTAATGGGCCAGCTGTAGGGTCCACCATATATGGACAATGTATAATCTGCTGATCTGAAATAATAATAAACCTGCTGAACTGGATCAAACATCATCTGCATCATATGTCCATCATATGATATCATCATCAAACATGTGGGACCATAAATCATCATCAAAAATCATCCATACATGGCCCACATCATCACGGATCCCAAGAATATATAATCAAGGATAAATCACATCAGTAGACTAAGACAATGTTTCTCTAATCATTCCCACAGCTAAGCTCAAAGTATAAATTCCATTCAGTGGCATTAATCAAGTTAACATATTCCGTGGTTATATATAAAATTACTTGCACAATAGTTCAAATGACAAACTCACCCATTGGACAAGGTCAAACTGCTAGTGAAGGATGAAGGCTAGGAGCAAGGTTGGGCCAAGGGTTTGACTTGTCTAACTTAACTCAAAAATACTTCGGACTGGGAGAAGGGGGAAGCTACAAACTCTGTGCTGGACAAAAGAACACGGGGGATGGCTGTGCCTCACAAATGGATAAGTTGTTTAGAGAGTGCTTATTCAACTTAGGCATCATGTCTACATCAAGTTGATCCAGGTTCATTAGGATCATTCAATTTCATTTCCATGGCCTTTTTGGCCTACATAACCCTTCGGATTTCAGATGTGCTGAGAAGCACAACTAGTTGCAGCTTGCATCCAGGGCATGTTTTTCACATATTTATAAGGTCAGCAATTGTTTAGATATAACTTTTAAGAACCATTGCTTTTTGGACCTTTCTTATACTCTTCGAGGAGTATTTTTAGCTTTTCATTGCTCTTGCCCTTTTTTTTGTTTCCATGGGCGAATTTTTTAGTTTCCATAGGTAGAACATGAGCTTTCAGTTTTAGCCAACAACATCTCAAGTGACTAGGGGGAGTTCGAGCCAATGCCAAACATCGGGACAACCGACCAGAATGATTTAGGCCTACAATCCAACTCACCAAAGGCAAGTTCTGTCAACAACTCAGAGCCGAGACACTGAAAAACAGGGATGCGGTCCAAACACAGAGGTAGAAAAATGGGGAAGTCCTCGGTATCAGAAAGTCAAATGAGACAAGTCAGGGTTTAAAGTCAAACAGGAAGGTCATGTATGGATGGAGACAAGTGAATATGGAGCCTACACTAGCAGACAACTGGTGTCAGGGAAAGACCATGTCTATGTAAGGTGAAATACCAGTAAGTTTTGTTAAATGACCTGAAAGTGCAAGCAATTGTCCAATTTATGATTTACAGTTCATTTTAAATAGTTTGCCACATCAGGAATAATATACCAAGCACATGCCATGATCATGACTAAATCAACAAGATAATAATCCACAGTCAGTGAGAACATATCCATAGATCATACAACATCATCATAATAATCATCATCATGCATCATCTGAAACACTGCTGCAATATATCTCTAGGCACTGAACTGAAACTGTAATGGGATAAGTGGTCACATCAGTCATCAAATCTGAACTCTCAAGGCTCAGCCTTGACACAAGGTCATAAAATCTGACTAATGTACTGCTCTGATCATGAGTGATCCAACATGTATAGCCATGCTCTGGAAAAATGTAGGCTCTGGAATGTGCTGATATCTGCTGTACAAGAATAGTAGCCCCGCTACTATGGTGTGATAGCAGGACCCAAACAAAGGTTCCTAGGGATGAGTAAATAGTAAGTTACGGAAACCAATGCAAGGTAAAGTGGACCTAGAAATTAAAGTATGGTTGAAGGTGGTTTGAGAGATGATTAGTGTTTCAACCAATGTATGATTTAGGCCACATGATTAGTTATAATGACAAGATCTAGTACCATGTGTTACACAAGTGGGTCCTACTTTCTTGGGATATGTGAAATGGCTTAATGTGGACCCACTAGGTGAAATTAAGGGATGCAATTGGCACTAGAGGATATGTAATGAGTAGATCTACGGATCTAAGTTGAAATTAGGAATACCCACTTAATGGATCTAAGGTTTGACACAATTCCCAAGGAGTGCGACTTGCTTAAGGAGGATTAGTGCCTTGCTGGATGGGTTAATGGAGTCAAAAGATATGTCAAAGTGTAGATCGGGACACCTAGAATTCAAGACAAGTGGGCTAATTGAGATAGAGTGGTTGGATCTTACTAGATCTAGGATTTCATGAAATGACCCAAGTGGACCACAATCCCTTAAAACAAGGAATGCTACCCCCAAGGCAGATCGTCACAAAATGATATTCTAGATATAGGTTTCAAGGTATGCCCGTTCCAAATCCACTGAAATCTCAACTACCCAGGTCCTAGAAGTGGGCAAACTCAGTCACCCAAGGAAGTGCGACCTTGCTCAAGGAGGGCTAAAAGGTGGAAAAGGTGTGTCAAATCAAGTCCAATGGCCACCAAATTGTAGATCCAAGTAGTTTAGGCACTGATCTATGTCGATCTAGAAAATCAAGCCAATCCAAGGGTTAGATCTTACTAGATCTAAGTTTTAAGGTGCCAAGTAATTCAAAAGGGGGTTTTATTCCGTTCAAATGTGGAATGATGCCCACAAGGTAGAAATCACCCAAGTAAAAGTCTAGGGGTAGGTTATCAAGTGTGTAGATTGCAAATCAAGTGGGATCTCACCTACCCATGTGCTAGATCTAACCAAACAAGCCTCTCCAAGGAAGTGCGATTTGGTTCAAGAGGGATTTATTGCCTTGAAAAGTGTGTCAAATTTAACCCAATCACCACCAAACTATAGATCCAACTAGTGGTGGATGCTATAGAGGTGGGTTTTTAATATCTCTTCAAAAGCAAGGAAAGATCTAAGTAGATCTAAGAAAAACCAAAATGAGGGTTTTGATTAATTAGGGTTTTTATGATCTAGAAATTATGGATGATTCAAAGAAGAAGAAGATCATACCTTTGGAGCATACCTGGATGAAGAGATGAATGCTAGTTGAGATGAGGATTACTTTTGCCAAAGATCAAATGGAGAATTTTTGAAGCCCTCTTGCAAAATCGATTTTTCCGAGCCACATATGTGTCCCTTTAACCTGTCAAAACCGAGGAGCAAAGCATCAATCAATTTAACATGTTGAAGGTAGATACAAGCAAGAAAGAGATAAGCAAAGAATAGTTGGTGCAAAGACAAAACCACTCCCTGTTTAACCCAAAACGTCCTCCTCCAAGCTTGAAGGGCAAGCCTCCCCACCAATTCGCACTTGTTGAAGAAGTCTTCTCCACCTGTAAAAAGATATGGCAAATATGCAAGATAGCTACAATAGATCCTCCAGTGCAATGGACAAAAGCATTTACAATCAAAACAACCAACATCCACTCCAACCCAAGCATGTACTCCAAAAGATAGAAATTTTATTCCGAGAGCCAAGAGCCAAAAATCTCTAGATGATTTTACAATGAGAGGCTCTCTCCTTAAATAGGATGGAGAGAGACCATAATCTTAACCACTTTTTACATGAGTGGCTAAGATTAAAAGATCAAAAGATCTAATCAATGGTTGAGATGAGCTCAACAATAAAATACATGGATCAATCATAAAATATAACCATAAGTGGACAAAATTGCCCTAGGAGAGGGGATCCCACCAAATCATGATGACAAAATATGACAATAAGCTTATGGTGGGTCCAAGGGGTAATTTTAGCCACCCTTGGTCAATCCCCATAGCACAATAATAATAAAATAGTCATCAAAGTACCAAATCATGCCTCTATGGACAAATCGTGGGCCTTAGGAGGCCTCAGAAATCATCAGAAAATGCCATAAGTGATGGATGTGGGCCCCGATGAAGCTGAAACTACTGGAGAAGGTGTGGAAGACTTCCCACTCATCATTACTGATCATCCCATGCCAAAACTTTGCCTCAATAGCCCAAATCGAATTCCTCTGTAGCCATTTCTACCAATCCAAAACTGCCTTGGGAAGCATGTTCCTGCCCCAAACTGCCTCCTGGAGTGCTTGCGCTGTCAAGGTGAGGGCACCAGTGTGTCCGAAAGGGGGGTAATATGGTAAAAACAAGTGGCTGGACCACCCCCTCCATCATCAGCGCCCTAGGTGAACCAAATAAAAATCATCTTTGCTCTGACAGGGTCTCCGACAGACCAAAACTGCACTGGGACAGCCTACTGAGGCTCAATCATCACTGTAACTGCCCGGAACTGAAAACAGATTGTCTCATTGGACTCAGAAGGTCCAAAACTATCCAAGATGTGTACTCATACACCATATGGATCTCTGCATGATCATATAATATATCCAATATACCGGAACAGGTGAAATAATAATAATCTGTAAATGATCAATAATGCTGAAAACCATAAATCATCATCATAAACCTGTATCTGATGCATAGAACCATCATGTACATGTACATAGACCATATATCATCTATCTGTGTCATCATAAGGTCCAATAATCTCATGTCCTATGATTGACCTTGGTCAAACTAAGTTTGACCAGGTCAATATTGACGAAATATAACTCAGACTACCATCAGAAGTTGCTGCAAAGTGTCAAAGGTTAATGCATGCTCTACAACTCATTCAAATAGCACTTATAACACAAAGTAATCATTACTGGCGATCTAAATCCAAATATATATTGTCATTAATTATTTATATGACTCAGACTAGACTTTCAAGGCCATACTCACTTCATAGTTGTGATCAATTTGCTAGTGAAGGGTGAAGGCTAAAAAAAAACTGGCTAGGCCAAAGGGTGACTAACTGACTTAACATTGTGACACTTTGGATATGGGAAAGGGAATACACACCATAGTATAAACTGAATGAGCAACAACACAGGGAATGGCGGTGTCTCACAAATGGATAAGTTGTTTAGAGAGTGCTTATTCAACTTAGGTATCATGTCTGCATCAAGTTGATCCAGGTTCATTAGGATCATTCAATTTCATTTCATGGCCTTTTTGGCCTACATAATCCTTCGGATCTCAGGTGTGCTGATAAGCACAACTAGTTGCAGCTTGCATCCAGGGCATGTTTTTATATATATATAAGGTCAGCAATTTCTTTAGATATAGCTTTTAAGAATCATTGCTTTTTGGACCTTTCTTATACTCTTCGAGGAGTATTTTTTAGCATTTCATCGCTCTTTCCCTTTTTAGTTTCCATGGGCGAATTTATCAGTTTCCATAAGCAGTACATGAGCTTTCAGTTTTTGCCAACAACATCTCAATTGACTAGGGGGAGTTCGAGCCAATGCCAAACATCGAGACAACCGACCAGAATGATTTAGGCCTACAATCCAACTCACCAAAGGTAAGTTTTGTCACCAACTCAGAGCCGAGACACAATAAACAGGGAAGCTCATCCAATATAGAGGCTACAGTGGGGAAATATCCTCCATGCCACTAGTCAAGTAGTAAGTCATGGTGATAAACTAAAAGGTAGGCAATGGATGGATGAAGACAATGAATAATGGAGCCAACACTAGCAAGCCAAGGTATAGTGGAATGATCACCTCTATTCTTCCTAGGGAGGGTAAAACCAATGAGTATGAATAGTGAACTTCTAAGTCTGAGTAAGGACAGTAGAATATATATAATAAGATCAACCAGGTCCACATATCTATATGATCGCCAGATCATGACACTAAGTGCTAAGACATGCCATAAGAATGAATATAAAAGCAATATAACCATGAGAACAAAATATACCTGCTGAGTCATATACTTGAATGCTCATATCCTGATCCATCATCTGTCCTCTGAAACTACTACTGTAACTCTGGGCACTACTGACTATTCTGCATAAATGGTATAATGGCTACATTGGTCATCTCTCTGAGTGTCCTGAGACTTAGTCATGGCATGGGGAATACATACGCTGTCCAAAATCTGATAGTGATCCATAGATAGATGCTCATCTCATCATCTCAATGTAAAGGAACTGGCTGAAAAGTGCTCTGGAATCTGAAAAATAATGTATGGTAGCCCGGCTACTATATATGTGATAACAGAACCTTTTAAAAATTCTCACTTTATTTCTCATAAAGTCAATTTAAAATTATAACCATGAGCAAACTTTATAAAGTAACTTTATATCTCATAAAGTACTTCTCACTTTAAAAAAGTGACTAGGGACCTCATTAATTATTTTTCCACTCCTAGGCATGAAAAGATGGAAAACACTTTCCTTGGTACAAATTTTAACAAATGATAACCTTTTGGTTATAGCGGCAAGGAGAGGTGACATTCCTTGAGAACAATGGGGAATGGGAACATTGCTTGAAGTGGGTTTGGTGCATAGTGGGCAAGTTTATTTTAGTCACGGTCTCACTCCATTTTGTAATGGTTTATCTTCTGTGTATATGTTTGGTCATTGACCCATGGGAAATTTTGTGTATTGGTTTGCTTTGTTGATGGTTCTCATTGTTTAGTTGTTGGATCTCATTGGGATATTAATTGCTCTTTATATGAAGTTAGATGACCTGGAAAGGTTTGTAAGCTACTTATTATTTATAATAAAGTATTAACTTTATCATAATAAGTATATGGTTTGTAGTCATAATAATATTTTTATTCTTATCTTGTTTTCATATTCACTTAAAACTTCAGACACCATCAGCAATTCTGTTTGCTATGAAACTGATTTATTGTTTATGATTGCAGAGAAATTTAACAAACTTGTATACCAGTATCCGATCCGTATTCCTGAAAGGTTTTCGCTCGTTATTCGGTCATTGTTGACTCAAGAAGGGATTTGTTTCACTCTTCAACCAGACTTCAAGTTTCTTGAGGTGGAGAAAGATGTTTTGTTTTGCTCTGTTTATTAATTAAAGTGGCAACAATGTTCAAGTTTCTTTTCAATTTTTTTATTTTTTATTTTTGGAAAATGTCTTATATTTACAGAAAAATATTTAGAAACAGAAGACCAAAAGAATATTGAATATAAGAGAATTCTCACTCTATTATTTTTTTGACATTTAACAATGTTTTTCATGTCAGTTACTTCAATTCAATATTAATGCAATTTTACATCACAATGTTTTATTTTCAAAGATCATTCTTGGGTATCCATGTAAAGCATTCTTAAGCAAGTATAAATATCTAGAAGCATAGTGCAGCACATGGATATTCGCATGCAGTATTTTCATTTTCTATTGACCCAAATTAAGTCCCCAATGACTTATTGTGTATGGGATTTTTTATAGGTGGCTTACCCATATGTGGCGAAACGTCTCTTGACAGATCCAGATCCAGCATTACGAGAGCGCCTCATTCAGGTTTGACTGAGCTACAATATATGGAAGCTTTAAATGCTATTTTTCTTTCATATGTGTTTGCTTGTAACATGTTATAATTTTAGGAAACAAGGAAACAACACTTTGGCCAAGTGCACTAATCAATTGAACTAAGGATCCTATTGATGCACGGTTTAGCAACTCAAATAGTGCAAGGAAAACTAGCTACCAAACTTGCACAACCTCAGGATTTTCCACCAACGTGTCGCTACCAAGGAAAACCCTCTCTCTTTAGGTATCCTAAATTTCCTAAGGAAAATCTAGACTAACCACGGGAATCAAGGTGTCTTACAAATGGATGAAGTGCTCAGAAGGCACCCTTTCAACTCTAGCAAGCCCCCTTTATTCAATTTACCAACTTTGCATTTCATTTCACACTTTCTTTAACATTTTCATTTTTCATTTTTCTTTCTTTGGATATTTCTTTGAAGCACATTTCACTTTGCATTCCTTTATTTAGCTAATGGCTAAAAGGTACCAGCCCTAGATAACCTTATGGGCCCTAGTTTTGACATGGCATTAGCTCCATTGCCAGCCACTGTCCATAGGTGCGACGGAGTTGCCATAGTAATGCCTTTTTTAAGGGCAAGTAGGCTTAACCCCATACAAAGGTGGATTACCTACCCTTCCAGCCACTAACTAATTTTAAGGATGGGAGCACTTGTTTTGAATCTAGGAGATACTCTTCCGGTGACTAGACTAACTAGGCTTAGAACTCAACATCGGTAGCTATCCAACAAGAAGCGTTCAGGCTTCACATAGTTTCGTCACACACATCAGAGCCGAGACACTAGGGAAAAACATGGAGGCCATCCAACCAAAGAGGTCATAGATGGGGAATTCCATGGGTTCATTAGTCATGTCCAAGTCAAAGGGTTTCAAAATCAAGCGGATGAGACGGATAAGTGGATAAGGCTAAGTACGAAACCAAGAGAGGGGGAACTGATCTATATATTACATAGGCAATTAATTCAAACAAGAGCATGCACATGAAACTACTACTAATGCACCTACACCATACTGACTACAAGTCCTACTGGTAACAACCAGAAAATCCACATGATCACCAATGCATAACAAGGTCTAACATAGTCAGTCTATCAATAGAAATCATGAAATTCACAATATACCACTGCCATATACCTGCTTTGAGCTGCAACTGCAAATACAATCCACCTGTGCTAACTCTGCTGACTCTGGATGGCAAGGAAAGATAAGATCCGAACTATGTAAGATTGATTCTTAAGTGCCACTGTACCAAGGTTTGAAATGTATGAGAAGGGATGTCATGAAGAGGGATCAATAATGACAAGGGTGGCCCCTCTATTGCTATGCCCGTGCATGATCCAGCTGCTCAATAGTGATACAAATCATCCAACCACTGATATCACTGTTATCACACAACTTGTAGTTGTCTCTAAAAGTTATCCTATCCAGGACGGTAGAGGTGTAGACAACTAAAGAGGTGACCTAAGAGATACCAGGGTTCCCAATGTAATTGGGTGTCACGTTAACCGAGGCACTCTTCACTTTAGATCAAGCCTAAGCAAGACCAAGGGGGAGACCCTAGCTTAGCCAATGAAGGCTAGCAAACCCAATCAAGACCTCCTAGGGAAATGTGATGATGACAAAAGAGAAGATCAAGATAGGATTAGATCTAGATCTAGAATAGATAAGTGGACCCAATGATTAGGGCTTGGTTGAAGAGGCTTAAAGAAGGACAATTGTTCAACCAAGGATAGATAAGGGTCAATTATAGGTTTAAACAAGTAGATCTAGATGCCAAAATTAAAGATCCAAGTGGGTCCCACCCTTAAAATGAGGAAAATGGTCCAAATGGGGTCCACAAGGTGAAAATTGAAGTGATGTGGCACTAGGGGGTTTGCTATGATGTGGATTTGATGATTAAACAAGGAATGAGCAATACCCACGTGTGGGATCTAGCAAATGGCCACTTACCCAAGGAGTGTGACTTCCTCAAGAGAGGACTAGTGCCTTAGATCAGGGGGCAAATGGAGTCAGATGTCCACCAAAATTTAGATCGGGAATATTAAGATGATTATTAAGGTGGGTTTTAATTATTAAGCCCAAATATTTGCTAGATCTCCATAGATCTGAAAAATAAAAAAATGCAAGGGTTTTGAGTTTTAGGGTTTAAATGACCAATGGATAAAAATAGATGGAACTAGATACATACCTTGTAGAACATACCTCAAAAGCTTGTGGCCACTTTGTAAATTGATAATTTTTCCCCTATGTGTATATTCAAGAGTGAGATCCAAAGCTCCAAGTGAAATCACACTTCCTCCAAGATGGCTAGTTCGCCCTCCTCCTGCAAAAAAAAGATCTATATAAGAATTGATCTAGCAAAAGAATGACAAAAATGATGAAAAGATGAAAGAGAAAGCATCAACTATGTCACTAAGATACAATAATGATACTCCCTGAGACAAAAGGCCAATCCAAAGGTAAGATATGGGGTTTCCCCACAATAGTGTCCCTCTAGAGTGTCCTCCTCTTCACCAATTCGGCCTCCCTGCAGAAAAAGCGTTTGAAACCCCAAGATCCACAAATGATACACAGAGAAAAGATTGTATATTAAACTTGCAAAAGAATCCATCAAAACTAGAGAAGTAGATCTGCAAAATAGTATTTATTCCAAGTTTGAAGAGCTCCAAAGGTGCCTTTACAATAGGGGGGTCTCCTCCTTAAATAGGAAGAGGGAGACCAAAACCCGAAACCACTTTTGAAAACTACTAGTGGAGATCAAAAGATACAAAAATATAATCAACAGCTAAGATGAGCCGGTACAAATATGACATGGATCACTCACATGACAAAGTGCGACCTCACTAAAGGAGAGACTAGGAAGGGGGCGCACTACATGAGGATGACTAAAACACATGTGTGCCACATTAGATGACTAGGACAAGTGACTAGGAGCACATGCTGGGGCTAGGAGGTATTACTTCTCTTCACTAGCATGACCCCATGGCACAATAATATAACATATGACTCAATGACATGTCCAAGTGAACAAATGATCAAATCCTAACCCCCTCAGCAGAGAGAAAAATACATCAAAAGACCTCCTGAAGACTGTGTGGACCCTGTTGTCCGTCGAGATGCACACCAGCAGCAGAAATCTTTTGAAAGCTGTCTCTTCACTACAAGTGAGAGAAGTGTGGCCTTGGGGGCAAGCAATGAGCTAGGTACTGTCACCTAAATCCCAGCTCCTCCGTTTAGGCTAACTCCTAATGAAGCCAAGGGGGGTAATCCCTACAGAGAGTTTCACTAAGGCTCTTATGTTTTGTAATGTCTTTTGATGAAGTGATGTGGATGGGTGTTGTTTAGGAGTTTTTATGATGAGGCCAAATTATAAATGAGATAAACAAGATAAGATGCAATCCACGTTGCTAAACAAGATATCGAAAATGACAGTACTTTTCAAGAACTGAAGTTTAAACAATGCATCCACAAGATAAAGTAAAACCACAAGGACAAATGGTTCTGATCAAGATATAATATTTTAGATAACTAGTGCCTTATGGAGTCAAAGAATAACAAGTATGTGATGCTGAATGTGTGGGTCTTGAAAGGTAGTTGTTCGTGAAATCGTTATGCAAATTATCTTGGTAAATTATAAGTTTTTAGTGGTCTTTGATTATTAGGCTAAGAACAAGGATATCAAAAGTCCGGAAATAGTACTGGTAACCTCTTAGATGATGGGTCAAAGCCACCCAGATTTCAAGAGGGTAAGTGTTCAATTGGCTTGACCACCCTCGAGTTTGACAGTGGGATTTTGGCACCATCTGTTTCAGGAAACAACCTCAGTAAATCTCGAAAGCAACGCCGGTTCGTTGGTTGGGGTAAAGTTTTATTAAGTTACCACTTGTGAGATTAGCAAATCCAACACCTTTCTGAGTACTAGCCCAACCCTTTCAGGTTGGCAGAGCATACGAGTGTTGGATAATCGACCAAGATAAATTAATTATGAAGGGGTGTGAGTTGGAATATTTTATTATCAAAGCATAGTTCAACTCTTCGATAGAGAGCGCTCTTGACTTAGTCTTAAGACCAAAGTTCAAGAGACTTTAATTAATCTAAATGCCTAATGCAAGGGAAATGCAACAACTAAATGCTCTCCGACAGAGAGTGCTCTTGACTTGGATTTGGCCAAGTTCAAGAGACTTTAGTTCTTTTTATGAAAGAGAAGCAGTTGTACCTTGAAGAACAAATATGAAGCTTTAAAATGACTGAAAATAAAAACATGATAACAAGATGAAACAAGATACTTGAAACAAAAATCAAAATAAACTTAGTGTTTTACCAAACAATATTAATCTAAAAGTGGGATCTACCTCCGAACAAGGTTGATCACTAGAAATACTAGTCCTTGAGACTTTCCAGCTAGCTGAAACTTCGGCAAGGAGGTTAATGGGGAACGAGAAGCTACCACAAAGCTATGTGGCCTTTGGGATGCAATCCCAAAGTTTGCTTACTCTAGTCAAAACTTGGAAATGGAGTATAATGAAACTAAATAGTTTAATCTAAAGCATGAAATAAGAGAGATCTAAACTAGCAAAGCACAACACTCTTCCCCAAATGGGGAAGAAGAACCCAAAAGTGGAGGACTCCTCCACTTAACCTTTTTATTCAACTTTACAAATGCCTTAGGAGAAATCCCTGAAAGGTCTTTTCAAACTGAAAAAATAAAGAAATCAAACTTGGAAGCCCTTAAGGGCTTGTACAAAAAGGAGATTGGTTTTGGTTCTATGATTTGGTTTGAGTCTTCTCCTTGAATGTAACTTTGCTTTTCTTTGAATATTGTTCTTATTGAAATTTCTTCTCCTTCAAAAAGATCTACACAAGCTCAAACTCATCTCAACAATGTACCCATTAGATGTTAGTAAAAACCAACTTTGAAACTAGATGTAAGAACCGAGATCAAATCTATAAATTTATTGAACAATTGCAAAACTTAGATCTTGAAATGAGATTTCAACTTATAGCAAAAATACAAGATCTAAATCACGAAAACAATTTTAACACTAAACTATCTTACTCCTTGTTTTTTGTTGTGTGATTTTGTAGGTTGATGGAAGGGAAGAAGGCCAAGGCAAGGGAGAAGGAAGAACAAGATGAAGAAGAGGAAGAGAGGAGGTAGGAGAGGGAGGACGAAATGAAGGAGAAGGAGGATGATGAAGAAGAGGACGAAAGCTAAGAGGAAAAGGAGGAATGAAAGGGAGAAGGAGGATGATGAAGAAGAGGACGAAAGCTAGGAGGAAAAGGAGGACGAATGGGAGAGGAAAAAGTGGTTTTGGAGAGGCAAACGAGAGGGCAAAGATCAAGTGAGCCGAAAACAAAGGCAAACAAGGTTTGATCTCAAACTTGGAGAAAGGAGAAGCTTGGAAGTCCACAGTTTGGATGGGTAGATCTAGTAACCAAAGTAGAAGTTTGTTGAAAGTTTGATGGTGAAGCAAGATCTCCTTGTTCTTATGCTTATAAGATGAGAGTCCTTTGGCCACAAGTAGAGTGAAGGTGAACCTGCAAAAGATCTTAAAACTTTGGAAGACACCTGCAAGACAAATATGCTCAAGCGAAAAGAGAAGACTTATGATTGCATGTGCTAGATTGTTAGCCTTCTTGAAACATAAATCAAAACTTAATATTCCTAAGCATATGAGTAATACACAATATCACCTCAATTTTGGGATGATGCATGGCCACCAAGAGCCTCATGGGGGATGATGATGAGTAAGTGATTTTTCTTTTTCTGTGCGCTGAGTATTGTCCCTTTTTCTTTTCTGCTTGGAGTGTCTGCTTGTTTTTCTTCTTTATTGAGTTGAGCCTTGCTCCTTCCTAAGCTTGTCTCTTCTCCTGCATGCATTTAAGAAATTTTAGTTGTCATTCCTATTTTTGGTTGCCTGTGCAAGTTGAGATTGCCTGCTTGAAAAAGTTCTCTTTTCCTCCTGCACAGTAATAAAAATAATGAATGATGAATAAATATGCCATGTTAGTTTATATTTTTCTTTTATGCATTTTAGTTTATGCTTTAGATTAGATTTCAATTTCAGTTTTATTTTATATTTTTCCCATACATGCTCCATGAGGTATTCTAGTGTTTGTGAGAGCAGGAACAGGTGCAAAATAAAAGCTGAAAGCAAGGATGGTGCAGTGCTGGATTGAAGATTGATGCAGAGCAGATCGAGACCAGAGATTCTGAGGTTCTCAAGCGCTCTCTCCCTTAGAGCACTTGTCCCAGCTGGAGCCAGATGTTATCACACTATAGTAGCAGGGCTACTATCCTTGTTCAACAGATATCTGCACATTCCAGAGCTTCCATTATTCCAGAGCATGGCTATATATTTTGGATCACTCATGATCAGAGCAGTATATTATTCAGATTTATGTTAGACCTTGTGTCAAGGCTGAGCCTTGAGAGTTCAGATTTGATGACCAATGTGACCCTTTATTTCATACAGTTTCAGTTCAGTGCTTAGAAATGTATTGCAGCAGTGTTTCAAGTGGTACATGATGATTAGTATGATGATGTTGTATATGGATATGTTATCACTGACTGTGGATTATTATCTTGTTGATTTAGTCATGTTTACAGCATCTGCTTGGTATATTATTCCTGATGTGGCAAACTATTTAAAATGAACTGTAAATCATAAAATGGACAATTGCTTGCACAATTAGGTCATTTAACAAAACCCACTGGTTTTCCACCTTACATAGATATGGTCTTTCCTGACACCAGTTGTCTGCTAGTGTAGGCTCCATATTCACTTGACTCCATCCATACATGACCTTCCTATTTGACTTTAAACCTTGACGTGTCTCATTTGACTTTCTGATACCGAGGACTTCCCCATTTTTCTACCTCTGTGTTTGGACCGCATCCCTGTGTATTCAGTGTCTCGGCTCTAAGTTGGTGACAAAACTTGCCTTTGGTGAGTTGGATTGTAGGCCTAAATCATTCTGGTCGGTTGTCCCGATGTTTGGCATTGGCTCGAACTCCCCCTAGTCACTTGAGATGTTGTTGGCTGAAACTGAAAGCTCATGTTCTACCTATGGAAACTTATAAATTCACCCATGGAAACAAAAAAAAAAGGGCAAGAGCGATGAACAGCTAAAAATACTCCTCGAAGAGTATAAGAAAGGTCCAAAAAGCAATGGTTCTTAAAAGCTATATCTAAACAATTGCTGACCTTGTATGTATGAAACATGCCCTGGATGAAAGCTGCAACTAGTTGTGCTTATCAGCACACCTGAGATTCGAAGGGTTATGTAGGCCAAAAAGGCCATGAAATAAAATTGAATGATCCGAATGAACCTGGATCAACTTGATGTAGACATGATGCCTAAGTTGAATAAACACTCTCTGAACAACTTATCCATTTGTGAGGCACAGCCATCCCCCGTGTTATTTTGTCCAGCACAGAGTTTGTAGTTTTCCCCTTTGTCCCAGTCCAAAGTATTTTTAAGTTGAGTTAGACAGGTCAACCCCTTTGCCTAACCTTGTTCCTAGCCTTCATCCTTCACTAGCAGTTTGACCATGTCCAATGAGTGAGTTTGTCATTTGAACTATTGTGCAAGTAATTTTTATATAACAACGGAATATGCTAACTTAATTAATGCCACTGAATGGATGTTATACTTTGAGCTTGGCTGTGAGAATGATTAGAGAAGCATTGTCTTAGTCTACTGATATGATTTATCCTTGGTTGTATATTCTTGGGATCCGTGATGATGTGGACCATATATATATATGCTTTTTGATGATGATTCATGGTCCCACATGCTTGATGATGATATCATATGATGGACATATGATGCAGATGATGATTGATGCAGTTCAGCAGGTTTCATTATTACTTCAGATCAGCAGATTATGCATTGTCCATATATGGTGGACCCTACAGCTAGCCCATTAGGGCAACCCATGGTGTATGAGTACACATTCCTAGTGGATTTGGGTCTTCTGGATCCAATGAGACACTTATCTTTCAGTTCCGGGCACTTCTGACAGTGATTGATGCAGTTTTACACTTGTTGACCAGATTTGGGTTGATTTCCTAGCCTGAGCAGCAGGGGCCCCGAGAGGCCAGTTCACCTAGGGTGCTGATGATGAAGGGGGTGGTCCAGCCACTTGTTTTTACCATTTACCCCCCCTTCTAGAGAGCCTGGTGGGCTTAGATGGACAGCGCAGGTGCCCTAGGAGGCAGTTTTGGCACTTTCACAGTTACCGAGGCAGTTAAAAAATGGGATAAAGTGGTCATTGAGGAAATCGATTTGGGCAATTGAGGCAAGGTTTTGGCATTTGGTCTTCACAGAGGTCTTCCAGGGTGGCATCACTATCTTCCAGTCAGTTTTCACCATGTGGGTATGCCCACATTGATCACAGGAGGCCATTTACTGCTTGACTGTCATGGATTCGGAGGACAGTTTTGGTCATTTATATTATCTTGGACATATTTTATTATTTTATTGTGCCTTGGGGATGAGCTGGTATGGATTGATGCCTCCTATCCCCAGCATGTGCTTATGTTGTCATGTCCTAGTCATCATGAGGTGGATTTTGGCACCTATACTTCTCTAGTGGATGACGTCACCCCCTTTTTGTACCATTTAGTGGGGGTGCTATCATTATGTTGGGTGATCCATGTGATATATTGTTATGATTTATTGTTAGCCATTGATTAGATCTCATGATCTTTTAATCTTAGCCACTCATGTAAAAAGTGGTTATGATTGTACTCTCTCCCCATCCTATTTAAGGAGGGAGCCTCTCATTGTAAAATTCATCTAGAGATTTTTGGCTCTTGGCTCTTGGAATAAAATTTCTATCTTTTGGAGTACATGCTTGGATTGGAGTGGATGTTGGTTGTTTCGATTGTAAATGCTTTTGTCCATTGCACTGGAGGATCTATTGTAGCTATCTTGCATATTTGCCATATCTTATTTACAGGTTAAGAGGACGATTTTTGACAAGGGCGAATTGGTGGGAAGGCTTGCCCTTCAAGCTTGGAAGAAGTCGTTTTGGTTTGACAGGGAGTAGTTTTGCCTTTGTGTCAACTATTCTATGTTTCTCTCTCTCTTGCTTGTATCTACCTTCAACATGTTAAACTGATTGATGCTTTGCTCCTTGGTTTTGATAGGTTAGAGGGAATCACATGTGGCTTGGGAAAATCGATTTGGCAAGAGGGCTTCAACAATTCTCCATTTGATCTTTGGCAAAGTAATCCTCGTCTCAACTAGCATTCATCTCTTCATCCAGGTATGTTCCAAGAGGTATGATCTTCTTCTTCCTTGAATCATCCATAATTTCTAGATCATAAAAACCCTAATCAATTAAAACCCTTGTTTTTTGGTATTTCTTAGATCTACTTAGATCTAGCCTTGCTTTTGAAGAGATATTGAAAGCCCACCTCTATAGCATCCACCCCTAGTTGGATCTATAGTTTGGTGGTGATTGGCTTAAATGTAACACACTTTTGTAGGCAAAAAGCCCTCTTGAACCCAAATTGCACTTCCTAGTGAGAGGCTTGTTTGGTTAGATCAAGCATATGGGTAGGTGAGATCCCACTTGATTTGCAATCTAGACACTTGATAACCTATCCCCAGATTGTTACTTTGGTGAATTCTACCTTGTGGACATCATTTCATGTTTTAAGGGGTTAAAACCCCCTTTTAAATTTCTTGGCACCTTAAAACTCAGATCTACTAATATCTAACCCTTGGATTGACTTGATTTTTGGGACATACATAGATCGGGGTCCTAGCCACTTGGATCTACAGTTTGGTGGTCATTGGAGTTGATTTGGTCCACTTAACCCACCTTTTAACCCTCCTTGAACAAAGTCGCACTACCTGGGGAAGGTGAGTTTGTCCACTTTGAGGAAGTGGGTGTTTGAGATTTTTGGAGATTTGGAACGGCCATACCTTGAAACCTAGGTCTAGACTGTCATCTTGTGACGATTTGCCTTGGGGGTAGCATTGCTTGTTTCAAGGGATTGTGGTCCACTTAGGGTCATTTCATGAAAACCTAGATCTAGCAAGATCCAACCATCCAATCTCATTTAGCCCACTTGACTTGGCTTCTAGGTGTCCCGATCTACACTTTGACATACCTTTTGACCCCATTAGCCCATCCAACAAGGCACTAGTCCTCCTCAAAGCAAGTCGCACTCCTTGGGATTTGTGTCAAACCCTAGATCTAGTACATGGGTACACCTAAAATCAACTTAGATCCATAGATCCAATCATTACCTAACCTCTAGTACCAATTTCACACCTTAACTTCACCTTGTGGGCCCACTTAAAGCCATTTCACACATTCCAAGAAAATAGGACCCACTTGTGTAAACATATGGTACTACACCTTGACATCATACCAAAGTATGTGGCCTAAACCATACATAGGTTGAAACATTAACAACTTTTCAAAACAACTTCAACCATACCTCAACTTCTAGGTCCACTTAGTCTTGCATTGGTTTCCGTAAATCATCATTTACTTACCCTTAGAAACCTTTGTGTAGGTCCAATCAACTGTGATTGGGTATAGGGTCTCCCCCTTGGTCTAGTTACACCTTGACCTAAAGCGAAGAGTGCCTTGGTTGACGTGACTCCCACCTTGCATTGGGAACCGTGGCATCTCTTGGGTCACCTCTTTAGTTGTCTGCCTCCTCTACCGTCCCGGATGGGATACCACTAGGGGCAACTACAATTTGTGTGATAACAGGTCCACTTAGGTCAAACCTAGATCTAGACCTATTCATCCATCAAGACTGTAATTGCCCACTTGTCTCATGCAATAGGAGTCCTTAACCATATGTTAACTCTACTTTGACTCCATTATCCCAATTCCCAAGGCATTGGTTTCTCTCCAAGTCAATTCGACTTTCTTAGATTGTTGGATTAACTTGTGGTTTGACCTTAGTGTGGTGAAGTAAACCCTTGATGCCATCATGTATCATGATCAAGCTTGTTACTTGTACTAGTTAGCCCCAATTCAACCCCTAAACTACCCTGCATTGGACACGGTTTCCAAGGCAGTGGATTTTCTCACATTGACTAGTACTTCAATCCCATATCTTATCTTTAATTATTATAAGTCACTCTCACATCAACAATGAACCAAAGCTCAACTCATTGAACCCCTCACCTGTCTTGTGACTTCATCCTAAGGTTTAGGATAAACCATACACCTTACTTCACTTAGAATTAACTTGTTTTGGTGTCTTGGTTTTGATCTCTCCTGTCTGGAGTAGATTGGGTCTCCCTTTTTATTGTCTGGGCTAGATAACATAAAGTGAAGGTTGCCTCGACTGGCGTGACAACCATACATTGGAGGTCGAGGTGATCGTGGTTGCACCTTTTGAGTTGCCCTTCCCTATTGCCATCCATGAGTGGATACATCCATAGGGGTAACTACAGTTTGGGTGATAACAAGACTATAACTGTGCAAGCTCTGGATCCACTAAATATATGTAATATATGTGAGTGATCATCAAAATGTTGCTCATCATAGGTTGATCTCATCAAAACTGTGTAAAGGATTGGCTCAAAAATATACTAGAAACTGTTCTGCAATCATGGTAGCTCGGCTACTATGGATGTGTAACACAGCCGTTAAGTGAACATGCCTCGGATCTGTCAGGAACTGTTCAATGTGTTCACAGCAAAGCATATGTATGGTTTCGTGTTCATCAAGAACATCAACGAATCAATCAACTTCTTGCACATCGTGGCATCAACTGTCTCTGATGAAGCATCACACAGTAGCTTCAAGTTTGATGCCATTGGTGTGGCCATTGCCTTGCATGCAGTCCCTCATTCCGAACCTCTTCAGAATCTTCATTGCATACTTTCCTTGAACAAGGAAAATCCCATCTGAACTCTGCCACACCTCCATACCTAAGAAGTAGTGCATCATTCCCAGGTCCTATTGCTGTCGGAATATGCACACGGGGGTTATCGCAACAGAAATCTTCAAGCTGCTTAGGTGCGTTCCTTGGGTGGTAAGTCTCGAGTCAAGTACTGTCACTTGATCTTGACTCCTCCATTTAGGAAGAACTCCTAACAAAACCAAGGGGGGTAGTCCCTATGAGTTACTAAGGTTGATTAAGCTTTAGGTTTATGATCAGGTAATTTTTTTAGGAGTTTTGAATAAGATTGACTGAAAGCAAAATTCACTTGCAAAATTAAGATCAACAGCATAACATAGTCATATAACTCATAGGATCTGATTCAAAGATTGAAATAAATATAAACAAGATCAGTGCCATTGGTGGAGTCGAAATAGCGTGCTATTGTATTGTAAATGTTTTGCGAGTGCTTCTTGATCAGTTTTAAATTATTATTAGATGGGATTTCATTACGGGAAGGGGGAGCTCCAGATATACCGTGAGGTACAAGCAGTAATGTCCAGAAGTTAATTAATGGTGGCTCCTCACGAAGACGTGTGGGATGGAATGGAGTCTCGAGGGCAGTGTTCAACACTATACCAATAAGGATGTAGTTTAACTGTGCCCTGAGGTTGCCTCCCAGTGGTTCCCGCTTCTCCTGAGAAATTTCCCCATGCAGTAATTAAGTTCTGAGTGCTGGATTTTCACTATGTTCAGGGTAGTTAATTTTATTAGTATGAGTTGTTTATTTAGATGTGAAGAATTAAAGAGTAGTTACAACTCTTTTTGATTTCCCACAGGCCCAGGCAAATGCTCGCAAGGGGAAATAACATACTTTGAGTTGAAACTAAATGTTTATTCTGTTTGATTGCAAAAGGTAAATAATTGAAGTAAAGTGTTATGCTAATTACTACAGGCAAAGAATCTCTTTTCTGATCATCCGATCACGTACTCAGGAAAAGCCCTTTATGTGACAGCGAGAGCATACTTCGGGAAAGCAATGCCAAATTTATTACTTTGAAACAAAAATTGAAACGACTAAAACAATATTTATGATGTTTTAAAATTGAAAGTATATTGTCTATTGTGTGTGTGTGTGTGTGTTTGTGTTTAAACAGAAAATAAAACTTGTTAGAAAAAATCACGCCATAAAAAAATTGTGAATCCCCCCAGGGGGATGGCATGTGGGTGTTGGGTAGCCCACTTGCTCGTCTTTTTACTCGCTTATTACAATATAGAAATGCTTGTGATCCTTTGTAAAATGGGATCACTAAGCTTACAATGTTTTAAAATAACAAGTTTTATGAAGAAGAGAGGTTTCAAGGTGCCCTGAATGGCCCAAACTTCGAAAATTCGCCAGAGTTTCTCTCTCTTTTTCTTTCAACCTGCTAAAAACCAGTGAGTTATTAGTTCCGAAAAGTGCCCAAAAACACTTTGAAAGTATTTATGGACTGTTGCCGCCTGGTTCCACACCTGGGAAAACGCAGCATAAGTCTTCAAGCTGCTGGTGTGGCCTTGGGGGCAAGTCAGAGTCAAGTGCTGTCACTTGGGACTCGACTCCTCTGTCTAAGCTTTCCTAGCGAAGCCAAGGGGGGTGGACCCTAAAAATGAAAACAAAAAAAAACTATGGTGTCTAATCTAGGAGTTAGAAGTATTTTTTGAAACCAAGCTAATGCAGCATACATTTATACATATAAGGCAAAGCATCATTTATCAACATCTCATTTGCAAATATTCAACATTATCATCATTAACAACATTCATCAACAACATGAAATATAACATAATAAACCAGTGCCTGAATGGAGTCGGAAAAGATGCGTGAAAAGTAAATGTTGTGCAAGTGTTCTTGGTTTATTTTAACTTTAATGTGGTAGTGATCTTTTTATTATGGTTGGTGGGTTCCCAATATATGCAAAGGTACGGGGAACATGTCCGGAATTTTGATGTGGCTTCCCACTCAGACTTGGGCTAAATCGGAGTCTCAAGGAGGTGTTCAGATGCTGTACCAACGAGGACAAGCCTGACGGTTTCCAAGAGGTCACTATTCAGTTTTGTCCCAAGCCCTTTGAAAAATTTCCCCACGACAACAAAATGCTCGCATTGTGCCGAATTTTCACTAAAAGGTTTTTTTATTGGGGTGGTGTTAGATCCTATTAGTAGTCATCTCCCCCTTTCTGATGCATACCAACATGATTAGACTGAGTTGCAAGCTGGCCACAGAGCATACGGGAGAAGACCTTGGTAATTTAAAAAAAAAATTATGAACCAAAATTTTATCTTTTAAAACCCCAAGAGTCTCTTTTCAGGCTAGTACTCGGGCAAGCCCTTGTTCTGAAACCCTACTTCGGGAAAGCAAGGGGGTGTTTGAATTTGTAAAAAAAGTAATAAAATCTATGTCCTGAGTGAACTTGTGGCCCGCCAGTGGAATATACCAACAAGGTAAATTCTATGTCCTGAGTGAACTTGTGGCCCGCTAGTGGAACGGACCAACAAGGTAAATTTTAACCCCTAGTAAGTTTTATTTAATGCGAAAAATGAAATCTAAACTAAAATAATGCAAACCACGAAAATTGAGTCGACACAGTTTTTCCCCCTGGGGGGATGGGGTGTGGGTGCTTGGTTAGCCCACTTGCTCTCGTTTACTACTTTAGTTACAATGCAATAGAAATGCCCTAGTCTTTTACTGACTTAGTGGCTTACAAAATAGGGAAGAAAAAGTATCCGTTTCAGAAAAATTCAAATCTAGGTGCTACGGATGGCCTGGATCCTTGAAATTTGGCCAGCATTTCTCTCTACCTGTTCGTCAAGTGCTGCAAACCAGCAAGCAAACATCAGTTAAAGACACCCAAAAACACTTTAAGAGTGTATTTGTGACACCTGCAAAAAACCCAGAAATAACTAAGTTAAAATTCTAAGTTAAAAATGACGGAATTTAACCAAGTAAAACAAGCATTGGGGCCTTGTTACTTGGGATCTTTGCAAGCTTTTGAGGGCTGCAAATTATCAGCTCTTTAAATCATCCAAATAAACAAAGTACTTGTTTCAGCCCTTAAAATATTCGGAAAAATACTTTTAAACAAGAAGCATGCATCAATTAGACCTAGACAAAGATTTTTCTTCAAGGCGAACTCAAGATCGAATATAAAAATCAGACCTACTAATGATATTTAAATAAGAATGAGGTTTGAAATATGCAAACCAAGGTAACCAAGAGAAATTAGAAGATTTTTGTGTTGATGAGAAGAAGAAGGAATATCTCGAATTTGGGCTATGGAGTCCTCCGCCGTGGGGATCAATGGGACTAGTTCTCCTTGGATCAACTTCGAAGACTAATGGATTCAAGCAAGCTCCACCAACTCTTCGGATCGGCAACTTGTAGACACAAAAGACAACTCAAACAAGCAAGATCAAATGCGACTAGGGTAGATTAAAATAGAGAATTTGATTCAAGCATTTAAACAAAAATGACATTGAACTCTAAGCACTCTATGATAACCAACAGTAAAAACAATGAAATAGATTACACTATTTTTACCTTACTAAGCTCAACATCTCCTACAAAAGCTAGTGATTGATCAATAAACAAGCATGAATAAGCATGTAAAGACACAGATTACCTCATATGTTAAAATAGAACAGGAGAATCCACACATAGAATTGCCTCCAAATCCTTTTATTCATAAACAAATGCAAAAGTATTACAAATATAGGAGCAGAGGTTCCACCTTCTCATGAGAAAACAATGAGGAGTGCCCATGCTTATATAGAAAAACTCATGAGGAAGGGGCGTGAATGCTTGAGGAGAGAGTGGTGGAGTAAACGGTAGAGAGGAATGGGCTGCCCATCCCCATTCTATGCTGCACACGCTCAGCCCATAAGGTGCCCACGCAGCCAGCAATAAACCAGTTGCAAGGCATCCCAATACGTGGGCTCTCTACTTAGCAAGTGCGCCCATGTGAAGGAAATGCGCCCATGCTTGAAGGTGGGGAGTTATTCCCATCAAATGGGCTGCCCATTTGTCATACTAATCAGCCCAATATGCTCCATGAACCATGCTGATCCAATTCATACCTTTATTTACTCCCAAAATTTATTATTTTTTTAAGTCATATTTCTCATTTTTTCATTTTTTTCATGACTTTTTTGGGTTTTTTGGTTTTTTGTGGAAAAATAATCACCCAAACATTAGGAAAAGTGGGTTTAGGGATTACGGGGGTGCTATGAGTTAGAAAACGAGCATCCCTAAGGCAAAAAAGACCTCTAGATGACATTTTTATGTCATTTACAATATTTTTTAATGAAACCCTTAAAAAATGGCTCATTTACGAAAAAAAATACCCTTCGCTGAAAATTAAAAAAGAACCTAGGGGGACTTAGCACATGTGCATATGCCTCAAAAACAATGTCTAACATGTTCATATACATTGACCCATGGATTTTAACAATCCCTTAAGGCACGTTAACTTCCCTAGGCATTCCAGCTTTGGAGGAGCAGGAGAAAAACCCAAAAATTATGTTACGCACTAATGCAAGACATAATTAATAGGTGAAAAAACTCCTTGGAATACCTGACTTAGCCAAAAAGTCCTAAGGAACCAAGTCCTTTACAAAACACCATGCTAGTACATTTTATTACAAACCCCGCAGGGCCATGGACATGTGGAAAAAATAAAAAAGTGGCCCTTTAAAAGGCCTGCTGGACATCAAATCATAAAAAATGAACATGTAACATGTTCAACTCTGCCTGCTCGCTTGATAGTCAAGCTAAGTACAACTTTTAGCTGGCAACATCTGGCTCCAACTGTGGGATGTGTGCTCGATCTGGTCTTCAGGGAAGGAGAGCATACGAGAATACGAGAATCTCCGGTTTCTATGACCTGTAAAAGCATCTCAACTTGACAAGAAACCTTTCAGTAGCACAAGTTCTTAGAGAAGATCGGCAACTAAAGAGGTGACCCAAGAGATGCCACGGTTCCCAATGCAAGGTGGGAGACACGTCAACCGAGGCACTCTTCACTTTAGGTCAAGGTGAATCAAGACCAAGGGGGAGACCCTATAACCAATCAAAGGTGATTGGACCCAAACAAAGGTTCCTAGGGATGAGTAAGTGGTAAGTTACAGAAACCAATGCAAGGTAAAGTGGACCTAGAATTTAAAGTATGGTTAAAGGTGGTTTGAGGAATGATTAGTGTTTCAACCAATGTATGATTTAGGCCACATGATTAGTTATAATGATAAGATGTAATACCATATGTTGCACAAGTGGGTCCCACTTTCTTGGAATATGTGAAATGGCTTGATATGGACCCACAAGGTGAAGTTAAGGGATGCAATTGGCATTAGAGGATATACAATGAGTAGATCTATGGATCTAAGTTGAAAATAGGAGTACCCATGTACCAGATCTAAGGTTTGACACAATCCCCAAGGAGTGCAACTTGCGTTGAGGAGGACTAGTGCCTTGTTGGATGGGCTAATGGAGTGAAAAGATATGTCAAAGTGTAGATCGAGACACTTAGAGGTCAAAACAAGTGGGCTAATTGAGATAGTGTGGTTGGATCTTGCTAGATCTAGGTTTTCATGAAATGATCCAAGTGGACCACAATCCCTTAAAACAAGGAATGCTACCCCCAAGGCAGATCGTCACAAAATGATACTCTAGACCTAGGTTTCGAGGTATGCCCGTTCTAAATCCACAAAAATCTCAACCACCCACGTCCTCAAAGTGGGCAAACTCAGTCACCCAAGGGAGTGCGACCTTGCTCAAGGAGGGCTAAAAAGGGGATAAGGTGTGCCAAATCAAGTCCAATGGCCACCAAATTGTAGATCCAAGTAGCTTAGGCACCGATCTATGTGGATCTAGAAAATCAAGTCAATCCAAGGGTTAGATCTTACTAGATCTTGAGCTTTAAGATGCCAAGTAGTTCAAAAAGGGGGTTTTAATCCCCTAAAATGTGGAATGATGTTCACAGGGTAGAAATCACTCAAGTAAAAGTCTGGGGGTAGGTTATCAAGTCTGTAGATTGCAAATCAAGTGGGATCTCACCTACCCATGTGCTAGATCTAACCAAACAAGCCTCTCCAAGGAAGTGCAATTTGGCTCAAGAGGGCTTTATTGCCTTGAAAAGTGTGTCAATTTTAACCCAATCACCACCAAACTATATATCCCACTAGGGGTGGATGCTATAGAGGTGGGTTTCTAATATCTCTTCAAAAGCAAGGCTAGATCTAAGTAGATCTAAGAAAAACCAAAATGAGGGTTTTGATCAATTAGGGTTTTTATGATCTAGAAATTATGGATGGTTCAAAGAAGAAGAAGATCATACCTTTGGAGCATACCTGGATGAAGAGATGAATGCTAGTTGAGATGAGGATTACTTTTGCCAAAGATCAAATGGAGAATTTTTGAAGCCCTCTTGCCAAATCGATTTTTCCAAGCCACATATGTGTCCCTCTAACCTGTCAAAACCAAGGAGCAAAGCATCAATCAGTTTAACATGTTGAAGGTAGATACAAGCAAGAAAGAGATAAGCAAAGAATAGTTGGTGCAAAGACAAAACCACTCCCTGTTTAACCCAAAACGTCCTCCTCCAAGCTTGAAGGGCAAGCCTCCCCACCAATTCACACTTGTTGAAGAAGTCTTCTCAACCTGTAAAAAAAGATATGGCAAATATGCAAGATAGCTACAATAGATCCTCCAGTGCAATGGACAACAGCATTTACAATCAAAACAACCCACATCCACTCCAACCTAAGCATGTACTCCAAAAGATAGAAATTTTATTCCGAGAGCCAAGAGCCAAAAATCTCTAGATGATTTTACAATGAGAGGCTCCCTCCTTAAATAGGATGGGGAGAGAGCAAAATCTTAACCACTTTTTACATGAGTGGCTAAGATTAAAAGATCAAAAGATCTAATCAATGGTTGAGATGAGATCAACAATAAAATACATGGATCAACCATAAAATATAACGTTAAGTGGACAAAATCGCCCTAGGAGAGGGGATCCCACCAAATCATGATGACAAAATATAACAATAAGCTTATGGTGGGTCCAAGGGGTAATTTTAGCCACCCTTGGTCAATCCCCATAGCACAATAATAATAAAATAGTCATCAATATACCAAATCGTGCCTCTATGGACAAATCGTAGGCCTTAAAAGACCTCAGAAATCATCAGAAAGTGCCATAAATGATGGATGTGGGCCCCGATGAAACTGAAACTGCTGGAGAAGGTGTGGAAGACATCCCACTCATCATCACTGATCATCCCATGCCAAAACTTTGCCTCAGTAGCCCAAATCGAATTCCTCTGTAGCCATTTCTACCAATCCAAAACTGCCTCGGGAAGCGTGTACCTATCCCAAACTGCCTCCTGGAGTGCCTGCGCTGTGAAGGTGTCCGGAAGGGGGGTAATACGGTAAAAACAAGTGGCTGGACCACCCCTCCATCATCAGCGCCCTAGGTGAACCAAATAAAGATCATCTCTGCTCTGACAGGGTCTCTGACAGACCAGAACTGCACTAGGACAGCCTACTGAGGCTAAATCATCACTGTAATTGCCTGGAACTGAAAATAGATTGTCTCATTGGACTTAGAAGGTCCAAAACTATCCAAGATGTGTACTGATACACCATATAGCTCTCTGCCTGATCCTATAATATATCCTATATACCGGAACAGGTGGAATAATAATAATCTGTAAATGATCAAATAATGCTGAAAACCATAGATCATCATCATAATCCTATATTTGATGCATAGAACCATCATGTACATGTACATAGACCATATATCATCTATCTGTGTTATCATAAGGTCCAATAATCTCATGTCCTGTGATTGACCTTGGTCAAACTAGGTTTGACCAGGTCAATATTGATGAAATATAACTCAGACTACCATCAGAAGCTGCTGCAAAGTGTCAAAGGTTAATGCATGCTCTACAACTCATTCAAATAGCAATTATAACACAAAGTAATCATTACTGGCGATCTAAATCCAAATATATATTGTCATTAATTATTTATATGACTCAGACTAGACTTGCAGGACCATACTCACTTCATAGTTGTGATCAATTTGCTAGTGAAGGGTGAAGGATAAAATAAAATGGCTAGGCTAAAGGGTGACTGACTGACTTAGCATTGTGACACTTTGGATATGGGAAAGGGAATACACACCATAGTATATACTGAATGAGAAACAACATAGGGAATGGCGGTGTCTCACAAATGGATAAGTTGTTTAGAGAGTGCTTATTCAACTTAGGCATCATGTCTACATCAAGTTGATCCAGGTTCATTAGAATCATTCAATTTCATTTCATGGCCTTTTGGCCTACATAACCCTTCAGATCTCAGGTGCGCTAATAAGCACAACTAGTTGCAGCTTGCATCCAGGGCATGTTTTCTATACATACATAAGGTCAACAATTGTTTAGATATAGCTTTTAAGAATCATTGCTTTTTGGACCTTTCTTTTATACTCTTCGAGGAGTATTTTTTAGCAGTTCATCGCTCTTGCCCTTTTTAGTTTCCATGGGCGAATTTATAAGTTTCCATAAGTAGTACATGAGCTTTCAGTTTTAACCAACAACATCTCAAGTGACTAGGGGGAGTTCGAGCCATTGCCAAACATCGAGACAACCGACCAGAATGATTTAGCCTGCAATCCAACTCACCAGAGGTAAGTTTTGTCACCAACTCAGAGCCGAGAGACAATAAACAGGGAAGCTCATCCAATTTAGAGGCTACAGTGGGGAAAGATCCTCCATGCCACTAGTCAAGTAGTAAGTCAGGGTGATAAACTAAAAGGTAGGCAATGGATGGATGAAGACAATGAATAATGGAGCCAACACTAGCAAGCCAAGGTATGGTGGAATGATCACCTCTATTCTCCCTAGGGAGGGTAAAACCAATGAGTATGAGTAGTGAACTTCTAAGTCTGAGTAAGGACAGTAAAATATATATAATAAGATCAACCAGGTCTACATATCTATATGATCGCCAGATCATGACACTAAGTGCTAAGACATACCATAAGAATGAATATAAAAGCAATATAACCATAACACCATGATATACCTGTTGAGTCATATACCTGAATGCTGATCCTCTGAACCATCATCTATCCTCTGAAACTGCTATTGTAACTCTGGGCACTACTGACTGCTCTGCATAAATGGTATAATGGCTACATCGGTCATCTCTCTGAGTGTCCTGAGACTCAGTCATGGCATGGGGAATACATATGCTGTCCAAAATCTGATATTGATCCAGAGATAGATGCTCATCTCATCATCTCAATGTAAAGGAACTGGCTGAAGAGTGCTCTGGAATCTAAAAAATAATGTGTGGTAGCCCGACTACTATATATGTGATAACATCTGGCTCTGGCTAGGACAAGTGCTCTAAGGGAGAGAGCGCTTGATAACCTCAGAATCTCTGGTTTCGAACTACTCTGCATCGATCTTCAATCCAGCACTGCACCATCATTATTTTCAGCTTTTATTTTGCACCTGTACCTGCGCTCACAAACACTAGAATACCTCATGGAGCATGTATGGGAAAAATATAAAATAAAACTGAAACTGAAATCTACTTTAAGACAGAAACTGAAATGCGTTAAAGAAAAATTTAGACTAAACATGGCATATATCATTTATTCATTATTCATCATATATATATATATATATATATATTTTTTATTACTGTGCAGGAGGAAAAGAGAACTTTTTCAAGCAGGCAATCTCAACTTGCACAGGCAACCAAAAAATGCAACAGGAAATTAAAATTCTTTAATGCATGCAGGAGAAGAGACCCGCTTAGGAAGGAGCAAGGCTCAACTCAATCAAAAATACAGACAAGCAGACACTGTAAGCAGAAAAGAAAAAATTGGCAACTCATCACACAGAAAAGAAAAAGCACACAAATCCTACTGCTCAAGTGAGCTTATTCAGAGGCCTACCTACTCCACTCTAACCAGTCAGCACAAATGTTAGGTAAAATCATAAGTCCAGTGCAACCATTCATCAAATAAATTAATGATTCTTCTTTGATTTTTGTTGATAAAACAAGTCAAGATTGAATTAAATATTAATGAAATTGAGAGCACAATCTTCTTGACTTGTTCAGAAATTGAAGAAGAATTTGAACGGAGCAGAATGAAATCATGCCAAGGAGATGACTGATTAATGCAGCCATCCTCCATCCAAAAACTGATAGGATCATAAAATTTATGCAAGTGATTGTTTAAAATGGATGGAGGAAAATACGAGGCATATGATTCAAATTCCTTTTACACAAACTGATTTCCTTATTCACATCTCTAAAATATTCAATTTGACTCTCCTTGGGACTGATGATCAAATAAAAACCAATTGGGGACAAATTAAAGCTTAGGAGATGAAAAATCAAAATCAAGCCCACTTGATTCTCAAAAATGGAGAAAAGATGAAATTGATCTTTAAACACCTTTTCTAGCCACCAAGAATGATTGATAACTTGACAACAAGCCTCTTGGTTCCAAAGTGACTGAAAAGGGAAATGAAGTGCCTTTTCTCCAAACATGTAACCAGGCTTATACTTCCCAATGAAAATTTCCAAGGCAAAAGATTGACTAGAGCACCGATTTGAAGATGATTGAATGAGTTGGGAAGGGAGGGTGGATTGCAAATATGAAAATTCTCCCAAATGGATAAATAAGTTTGACCTTGGATTTTGACAAAAGAAAGTACTCTTTACTGTAGGAATGATTTTAATCTTTTGATCAAGGTTAATATTTACAATCTGAGGACAAGATTGACCATAGCTATCTAACTCTAAGTTATCTTGATTAAGGATGGAAAAATTTAAAGACTCATTATAAGAAGTGGAACACAGATTAGAGCATCTACTGTGATTTACCAATTCATCCTCATCTTGAGATTGACCTTCTATTGATTCATCATTAAAATGATAAGAGGATAAGTGATCATTTTTATTTAATTGATCAGGGGGGACATTAACAATTTCATTTATAATATCTTGATTAATTGCACAATGATCACGAGAGATCACCACTAAAGGATCTTGGTCGATGCTTTCATTTTCTTCTTCTTCAATAAGGTGATAAGGAATTGAATGATCATTAAATATGGAATGATTAATGAGTTTCTCTGAGGGAGGAACTTCAATAGGATGACTGACTAAAGGCTCATCCTCAGAAATTTCCTCAGGATCAAGACTAGGGCTACCTAAAAAGAAATTTGAAAACTTATGATTTATACAATGATTATGGATTTGACTTTCAATTGACTCAAAAGTGGAAGACTTATCCTCAAAAGAAATTGAGCAGGAGGGGTCATCTTTGGATGTTGACAATTCACTTGATGTCTGATTATTAACAGATTCAACAATAGGATCAGAAAGGGGAAGGTTTTGATTTGAAAAATATATATCATTGGATTCACTTCCCCATTTTTTTAAGAAATTTTGCTCAAACATGTCATACCTGGAAATGCTATTGGGCTTCAAATTTAAGAACCAGATCTCAGCTCTTTCTTTGAAGGACGAAGCCAATAATTTCATACACACATCCTCATGGGTTATGGATAAATCTGTAATAATTTCCTTAAAAATTTCAAGGTGTCTTTTAGCAGATACTTCATGACTTCCATCAAATTTAGACAACCTTTCATGGGCTTGATGAGGGATTTGATGAGGATACCCAACAATTTTTGGGAAGTCAAAAACTTTCAAACGACCAAAAGTCCTAGGCCGCTCAGAAGCAGCCATGGATGGCACAAGGTCTAACATAAGTCTGAATAATACACTGCTTTGATCATGAGTGATCACAAAATATACAATCATCATAGCCATGCTCTGAATAATGGAAGCTCTGGAATGTGCGGATATCTGCTAAACAAGAATAGTAGCCCTGCTACTATGGTGTGATAACACCTACTTCGGGAAAGCAAGGGGGCGTTTGAATTTGTAAAAAAAATGATAAAATCTATGTCCTGAGTGAACTTTTGGCCCGCCAGTGGAACAAACCAACAAGGTAAATTCTATGTCCTGAGTGAACTTGTGGCCCGCCAGTGGAACGGACCAACAAGGTAAATTTTAACTCCTAGTAAGTTTTATTTAATGCGGAAAATGAAATCTAAACTAAAATAATGCAAACCACGAAAATTGAGTCGACACAGTTTTCCCCCCTGGGGGGATGGGGTGTGGACGCTTGGTTAGCCCACTTGCTCTCGTTTAATACTTTAGTTACAACACAATAGAAATGTCCCAGTCTTTTACGGACTTATTGGCTTACAAAATAGGAAAGAACAATTATCCGTTTCATAAAAATTTAAATCTAGGTGCTCCGGATGGCCTTGATCCTCGAAATTTGGCCAGCATTTCTCTCTACCTGTTCGTCAAATGCTGCAAACCAACAAGCAAACATCAGTTAAAGACGCCCAAAAACACTTCAAGAGTGTATTTGGGACACCTGCAAAAAACCCAGAAAAAACTAAGTTAAAATTCTATATTAGAAATGACGGAATTTAACCAAGTAAAACAAGCATTGGGGTCTTGTTACTTGGGATCTTTGCAAGCTTTTGAGGGTTGCAAATTATCATCTCTTTAAATCAGCCAAATAAACATGAAGTACAAATAAACAAACTACTTGTTTCAGCCCTTAAAATATTCGGAAAAATACACTTAAACAAGAAGCTTGCATCAATTAGACCTAGACAAAGATTTTTCTTCAAGACGAACTCAAGATCTAATATTAAAACAGACCTACTAATGATATTTAAATAAGAATGAGCTCTGAAATATGCAAACCAAAGTAACCAAGAGAAATTTGAAGATTTTGGTGTTGATGAGAATTAGAAGGAATAGCTTGAATTTGGGCTATGGAGTCCTCCACTGTGGGGGTCAATGGGACTAGTTCTCCTTGGACCAACTTCGAAGACCAATGGATGCAAGCAAGCTCCACCAACTCTTCGGATCGACAACCTGTAGACACAAAAGACAACTCACACAAGCAAGATCAAATGCGACTAGTGTAGATTAAAATAGAGAATTAGATTCAAGCATTTAAACAAAAATGACATTGAACTCTAAGCACTCTATGATAACCAACAGTAAAAAAAATGAAATAGATTATACTATTTTTACCTTACTAAGCTCAACATCTCCTTCAAAAGCTAGTGATTGATCAATAAACAAGCATGAATAAGCATGTAAAAACACATATTACCTCATATGTTAAAATTGAAAATGATCATCCACACCATGAGAATCTACACATAGAATTGCCTCCAAAGCCTTTTATTCATAAACAAATGCAAAAGTATTACAAATATAGGAGCAGAGGTTCCACCTTCTCATGAGAAAACAATGAGGAGTGCCCATGCTTATATAGAAAAACTCACGAGGGAGGGGCGTGAATGCTTGAGGAGAGAGTGGTGGAGTAAACGGTGGAAAGGAATGGGCTGCCCATCCTCATTCTATGCTGCCCATGCTCAGCCCATAAGGTGCCCATGCAGCCAGCATTAAACCAGCTGCAAGGCATCTCTACTTAGCAAGTGCGCCCATGTGAAGGAAATGCGCCCATGCTTGAAGGTGGGGAGTTATTCCCATCAAATGGGCTGCCCATTTGTCATACTAATCAGCCCAATATGCTCCATGAACCATGCTGATCCAAGTCAGACCTTTATTTACTCCCAAAACTTTTTTTTTTTAAGTCATATTTCTCATTTTTTCATTTTTTCCTGACTTTTTTGGGTTTTTTGGTTTTTTGTGGAAAAATAATCACCCAAACATTAGGAAAAATGGGTTTAGGGGTTACGGGGGTGCAATGAGTTAGAAAACGAGCACCCCTAAGACAAAAAAGACCCCTAGATGACATTTTTATGTCATTTGCAATATTTTTTAATGAAACCATTAAAAAATGGCTCATTTACGGAAAAAAAAAAAACCTTTCGCCGAAAATTAAAAAACAACCTAGGGGGACTTAGCACATGTCCATATGACTCAAAAACAATGTCTAGCATGTTCATATACATTGACCCATGGACTTTAACAATCCCCTAAGGCCCGTTAACCTCCCCAGGCATTCCAACTTTGGAGGAGCAGGAGAAAAACCCAAAAATTATGTTATGCACTAATGCAAGACATAATTAATAGGTGAAAAAACTCCTTGGAATACCTGACTTAGCGAAAAAGTCCTAGGGAACCAATTCCTTTACAAAACACCATGCTAGTACATTTTATTACAAACCCCGCAGGGCCATGGACTTGTGGAAAAAATAAAAAAGTGGCCCTTTAAAAGCCCTGCTGGACATCAAATCATAAAAAATGAACATGTAACATGTTCAACTCTGCCCGCTTGCTTGATAGTCCAGCTTAGTACAACTTAGCTGGCAACATGGACAACGAAAAAATTTTATTAAAAAAAAATTTCGAGAATTTTTTTAAGTATGAAATGCAAAAAATGAACACAAGAAAGAGATCTTTCTTGTGGATCTTGGATTTCCTTTTGGGACAACCAATCAAACACTTTTAAATTTTCTCGATATAATCTTATAATGCCCAAAACAAAAGCTAATCTAGCAAGCCTTTAGATCAACCAATGATTGACTTGTACAAGAAAAGCTTTTTGAAGCTAGATCTAGTTAGGGAAAAAGAGGAACTCCCGAGATACTGTGAGGTACAAGGAGGAATGTCTGGAAATTAAAATTGGTGGCTCCTCACAAGAACGTGTGGGCTGGAATGGAGTCTCTAAGGCGGTGTTCAACACTATACCAACTAGGGTGTAGTCTAACTGTGCCTTGAGGTTGCCTCCCAGTTGTTCCTGCTTCCTTTGAGAAATTTCCCCACCCAAGTTTTAATTACAAAGTGCCGGATTTCCACTATGTGAATGGGTAGTTAATTTTATCAAATGAGTTGTTTAGCTTAGATGTGGAAAATTAATAGAGTGGCTACAATCGTCTATGGTTTTCCACAGGCCTAGGCAAGATGCCCGCAAGGGGAAAGAGCATACTCCGATATATAAACCAAATGTTTATTCAAATTTGTAATAATTGTAGAACAATTGTAAAAAAAATGAAAGTCAAGAAAGTAGCACAAACCTATGTGTCACTTTTCTGATTATCCACCACTAATCGGCACAGCATTTGTGTGGTGGCGAGAGCATACTTCGTGGCAACGAGGTTGTGTTATTTCTAATTTTACGCCGACAAAAAATAAAGTGAATTGAAAGTAAGATAAACTAAATTAGAGTATACACCCCGCAATTAAAGTGTGTGTGTGCTTGTTGTGTTGTTAAAAAAATTTATGTACAAAAATTTCACAAGTTCAAATCTCCCCAGGGGGATGGGGTGTGGGCACTGGATATCCCACTGCTCTCGTTTAAAGATTTACAATATTATGCTCAAAAGAATGTCACTTTAGTCCATTTTACTTGGATCTGAGGGCTTACAATAAACTAGAAATGAAAACCTGAAGAAAGGAGGTCCACGAAAGGTTTTTTTTGCACTTTCTAGTGGAAAATGTTAGGATATTTAGACACTTAGGAGTTAGTTAAGATCAACTTGTGTAATATATCCGTTAGGGATAGTGTGTTTCTTTAGTATGCATTAGTATGCATTTGTATATACTTAATCCGACGGTCACGATATGTTTCCGAGATAGAGTGATCCGACGGCTCAACTTCTCTTAGATCAAACCTGACCTTGATCCGTGGCTTAACACCCGATTGGTCCATGATCTCTATTTAAAGAGCATGGAGGGTCATTGTTTAGTTGATCGATTATGAGAAGCTCATTTGTAACTTTCTTTCTTTGCATAATAAATTGTCCCGTAGAAGCTATTTGGCCGGGGCCGTGGAGTGTTTCCCTCAAGAGGGTTTAAACCACGTCAAAACATCGGTGTGTTGATCTGTGATCTGTTTGTGTGAAGTGGTTGCTCTTGGTGTTCGGTCCTTTGGTAGTACCCTGTGTACCCGAACATGGTATCAGAGCTTTTATGAAGTGCCGCTTCCGGTTATGATCTAGATCTTGAACTGCTGTTGCCGAAACTCGAAAGGGTTCTAGTTCTGGTATTTCTGTGCATTTCTGGGCTGTGGGAGGTGTTCCATTGCGTCCGGAGCGTCGTTTCCATTGGGAAATAGTTTTCGTTTGATCGAAAACGGTTCCCGGTTGCTCCAGAAACGCGTTTTTCATCAGATCTGAAGGTATAATGTTACAGTGACGTTTTTTTTTTATTTCGTTTTTGAAAAGAAAAAATCTCATATTTCATTTTTTTTACTGTTAGATTTTTTTTTGGTTCGGATTGTTGCTTTCCCGTCTGCGTATGCTGTTTGCCGTGCACCTTGAGCGATCTCGGCAAATCAGAAACAGAAAGGGAAAAGGTTTTTTCGGCTGCGTATGCTCTTTGCCGTGCACTTTGCGCGATCTCGGCAAATCAGAAACAGAGAGAAAACGTAGACTTTCCGGGCAAGCTAACAAGATCTAACTCCACAAGTGTGGAAAAGTTTTTTTGTTTCGTTTTGTGGTTTGTTTTGCAGGAAAAAGGGCAAGCACGCAAAAAAAAAAGGCCCCCTTCCTCATTTCCATATTTTACATACCTTTTAAACTAGCTCACTTGGTCCAAAGTTGCTTTATTCCTTAATAGGTCTTGAGTTCAAGTCTTAGGAAGTTACTTTTAAAAAGAAAAGTGCATGCAATTTCTATTTTCAAGTTACTTTATTGTAAAAGTGCATCTCACTTAAATAATAAAAAATAAAAATACAAGTGAGTCACTTAAGCTTTTTATTTATTGTTGCACTATTTAAAAGTAATATCATTGTAAAAGTGAAATCACTTATTTTACAAAAGTGATTCACTTAAAAGCAACTTTTTTGTAAAGTGATTGTCAAAAGGTTCATCTTGGGAAGAGGGGGGTTCTTTTTTTTGCTGGACATTCTCTAGCTGCCACGTCACTATTGGGGACATCTTCAACAGTTTCTTTGTTCAAAGCATAACTTCATCATACAGAGTCCGTTTTCAGTGCCGTTTTTTTTGAAACCGCCTATTTTTTCGAGCTCTTCACATCCAGACTATTGGTTTCTACTTTTACAGCCATTAATTTACAAATATGGCCGCCCTTTGTGATATTCTACTTAACAGTTCCAACTATTTCTCATGGAAATCTCGTATGGAGGATGTTCTACGAAGTAGGGGACTTTTCAGAATTACAACAGGGAAAGAAAAAGAACCCACTGATGATGATAAAAAAATAAAATGGGCAAATAGATGTGATGAAGCTCGTGGATTGATTGGGATGTCAATCACTACTGATTTGCGATTCCACATATCTGGAATTGATGAACCTAATGCTGCTTGGGACAAGTTGGAATCTGTGTTTGGTAAACACAATGAAATTCAGGGTCACCAACTCGAAAATGAGTTGATTTCTTTAAATCCAAGTGACTTTTCATGCATTCAAGATTATTTATCTAAGTACAAAACTCTCAATCTCTTATGTGCAGAATGTAAGATTGAGAGGGAAGACAAACAATGCATTTATCATATTCTTTCCAAACTTGGACCTGCATATTCTGTTTTTGTATCTACATTTTACTCCATGAAAGCGTCATTGAATGCAGCTAGCTATCAAGAGCCTAGTCTTGAATCCTTTTGTGATTCCTTGATTAGAGAACAAGATAAACTCATTCATCTTGGAATAATCAACAATGCAGATACATCTGGGAAAGCTTTATTGTCCCAACAGAAAGAAAAGTCCAAGCCTCCCAAGAAACAAAATTTTCGCAATAATAAGTCAAACAAGGGTCCAAAACCCTCTCAGTCAGCTCATTCTTTAAAAAATGACAAAGGATCCAAGCCAAAAGGCAAGAAGACTGAGCGTCATTGCAACTATTGCGGGAAAGATAATCGTGATGAATCTAAGTGTTTCAAGAAGATGGCAGCCTTGGAAGCAGCAATGAAGAAGCACCACATCAGCCTAGATTCGCCTTCAGAATCTGCCTCTCATGGACATGCACTTTGTGCTTCTGGTTATTCTTATAATGCATCTTCTTCTTCTACTTCAAATGAATGGCTCATTGATTCTGGAGCATCTTATCATATGGCTAAGGATCAAGCCATCTTTTCTACTATGCATGAATGTAACACCAAACAAATATTTGTTGGTGATGATAGATCTCTAAGTGTTGTAGGAGCTGGAACAGTTCCAGTAGATAATGGTCATTTTAGTGATGTACTATGTGTTCCAAGAATTTTCTGCAATTTGTTATCAGTCTATCAGATCACTCATTCTGGTGAAGGTAAAACTGTGACCTTTACACCTCACCAAGTTGTAATCAAGGATTTTAAAGATCCTCAACAGGTTCTAGCTACCGGAATTGTTGATGATATTACCAGGTTGTACAAGTTTAACAACTTTGGGTCATCACCTTTCCCTTCAGTTTTTGTTGCTCATAGTGATAACTTGAGCAAACTTTGGCATGAGCGATTTGGTCACTTAAATTATCGCTCATTGCAACAACTATGTAAAGAAAATATGGTGACAGGTCTTCCGATGGTATCTTGCAGAGATGGTGTTTGTTCCGGTTGTGTACTCGGAAAACATCATCGGGACAGTTTTGACAAACGTGCCTCTTGGCACGCCTCGGTTCCCTTGGAGCTTGTGCATAGTGACTTGTGTGGTCCTCTTCCATCTGCTTCCTTTTCTGGTTTCAAGTATTTCTTAACTTTCATTGATAATTACACCAGACGCACTTGTGTTTATTTCCTAAAACTTAAGAGCGAAGTATTTAACATGTTCTTGGCCTACAAGGCCCTTGTTGAAAAACAATCTGGTCATCAAATTATTAAGTTAAGATCTGACAATGGAGGAGAATATGTTAACAAACAGTTCACTACTTTCTGCACTAAACAAGGCATCCAACGACAACACACTGTTCCATATACACCACAACAAAATGGTGTAGCTGAGCGGAAGAACCGCACTTTAAAAGAAATGGCAAATTGTATGATCCAATCTAAGGGACTAAGTCTTCAATTTTGGGCTGAAGCCATAAATTGTGCAAATTACATAGTTAATCGCACCCCCACAAAAGCATTACAAGGTATAACACCGGAAGAAGCATGGAGTAAAGTTAAACCTGATGTAAGTCACTTTCGTGTGTTTGGTAGTGAAGCATGGGCTCACATTCCGGATGAAAAACGGAAAGCATTGCATCCTAAAAGTGAAAAGTGCATATTTGTTGGATATTCTGAAGATGTAAAAGGTTATAGACTTCTTCAACCACATTCTCATGCTATAATCATTAGAAGAGATGTTAAATTTGATGAAAATATCTTGGCCTGCGAGCCTAACTCGGCGAGTGTGCCATCTTTGGCCTGCGAGCCTGATTCGGCGTTTGTGCCTTCTTCTTCTTCTTCCAACTTCCTTGACAGGTTTCCAACTCCAGTTTCTGATGATGACAGTGAGGATGAAAATCCACCTCCGCCTGCTCATGTTCCTCCAGTTGCACCAGCACAAGTGCTTCCTCGATGGGTCCGTTCAACATGTGAAGCAGCTGGTGATCTTGCCGGTGATCCTAGAGATCAACGTCGAACACGTTCTCAGTTTCAGCGAGCCTCTTCTCTTTTGGCTCAAGTTTCCGAGAATCATGATCCAGAAACTTTTGCAGAAGCTTCAGGGAATCCAGATTGGGATGCAGCCATGGATGAAGAATATCGTTCCTTAATGGCGAACGATACTTGGGATCTTGTACCTCTTCCAAAAGGAAGAAAACTTGTCAGATGTAAATGGGTCTACAGAACTAAGTATGCATCAGATGGAAGTGTTGAAAGACTTAAGGCAAGGTTAGTTGCCAAAGGTTTTTCTCAAGTTGAAGGGATTGACTACAATGAAACCTTTGCTCCTGTCGCCAAAATGAACTCCGTCCGCCTTGTTCTTTCCCTTGCAGCCTTACACAACTGGGAAGTCCATCAAATGGATGTCAAGTCTGTCTTCTTACATGGTGATTTACAGGAGGAAATTTACATGGAACAACCTCCTGGCTATGTTCAGAATAACTCTAGCCTTGTCTGTCGCCTTAAGAAATCCTTATATGGCCTTAAGCAAGCTCTTAGAGCTTGGTATGCCAAAATGGATAACTTTCTCCTTGACACTGGTTTTTCTAGATGCCATTCTGACCCCAATGTCTATACCAAGAAAGTAGGAAACCATCTCATCATACTTGTTCTATATGTTGATGACCTTATTCTTACTGGTAGTGACCCTAAGCTTATAACCCATGTGAAATCCAGTCTTAAACAAACTTTTGAAATGTCAGACTTAGGACATTTGCATTATTTTCTTGGTCTCCAAGTTCTGCAAACCAAAGAAGGAATCTTTCTTTCTCAGTCTAAGTATGCTTGTGACCTTCTTCGTCGCTTTCACATGGAAGATTGTAAACCAGCCCCTTCTCCCTTCCAGTCTGGAGTCAAACTTTCTGCCACTTGTACTTCACCTGAAGTAGATGCCACATTGTATCGTCAGCTTGTTGGTAGTCTTTTATACTTGACTCATTCCCGTCCTGACCTTTCCTTTGCCGTTGGACGAGTTGCCCGTTATATGCAGACACCTCATGAAAGTCACTGGAAAGCAGCTAAAAGAATACTTCGATATATTCGAGGTACAGTTCAGTTTGGGATTCATTACAGTACAGGGGGGAAACCTTTGTTGGTTGGTTTCACTGATTCAGATTGGGCCGGCGATCCTGATGATCGAAAGTCTACTGCAGGTTATGTTTTCATTCTGGGATCTGGACCTATTACTTGGGCTTGTAAGAAACAACAAGCTCTTGCTCTTTCTTCAGCAGAGGCAGAATATCGAGCAGCCGTCAATGCCAGTCAGGAAGCTTTATGGCTTCGACAGATCCTTTCAGAGTTTGGATTCGAACAGCAGCAGCCTACTCCACTTTGGTGCGACAATCAAAGTGCCATCAAGCTTGCCAAAGATCCAGTTCTACATCAACGCAGCAAACACATTGAGCTACATATGCACTTCATCAGAAATCTTGTTCATGATCGTGTTCTCGAAGTGCTCTTTTGCCCTACAGATGATCAAGTTGCAGACATCTTCACCAAGTCTCTTACAGAAGCGAAGTTTTCTAAACTTCGATCTATGTTAGGAGTTCAGGAACTTGTCATTAAGGGGGGATAGGCTCTAATGCCTCCTTCCTTCTCCTAATAGTGTCACTTTTGTAAATCCTTCAATCCTATCCCAAGTTGTTCTTAAGGGGGGATGTTAGGATATTTAGACACTTAGGAGTTAGTTAAGATCAACTTGTGTAATATATCCGTTAGGGATAGTGTGTTTCTTTAGTATGCATTAGTATGCATTTGTATATACTTAATCCGACGGTCACGATATGTTTCCGACATAGAGTGATCCGACGGCTCAACTTCTCTTAGATCAAACCTAACCTTGATCCGTGGCTTAACACCCGATTGGTCCATGATCTCTATTTAAAGAGCATGGAGGGTCATTGTTTAGTTGATCGATTATGAGAAGCTCATTTGTAACTTTCTTTCTTTGCATAATAAATTGTCCCGTAGAAGCTATTTGGCCGGGGCCGTGGAGTGTTTCCCTCAAGAGGGTTTAAACCACGTCAAAACATCGGTGTGTTGATCTGTGATCTGTTTGTGTGAAGTGGTTTCTCTTGGTGTTCGGTCCTTTGGTAGTACCCTGTGTACCCGAACAGAAAACGGCCATAACTTCCTTCTGTAATTCCTTGGACTTGCTAAAAACTAGCAAGCAAATCAAGTTAGAATGTGGTGGGAAACAAGAATAAAAAATAAAAATAAATTGTAAAATTTTGTACTTGGAAAAAATATTTGAATTTTTTTAATGCAAGTACAAGATTCAAGTCCAGATCTAGTAAATAGAAAATAATTCTTGAGAATGCTAAGATCTAACTTTAAAAAAAATACGTAATGATAATCAAATCTGAAAATAATTGTGCATGAGAACTCTAGATCTATTTCTTAAGCATGTAACAAAATTCAAAGAGAAAGAGAGAGTTTTGTTGTGAGAGAGATGGATGAAGATCTTGATCCCAAGCTCTTGTTCTTGCAAATGCTCCTGAGAGGTATCTTTAAACAAAAGATATTAGAGAAAAATAGGGCTGCCCGAAGAGAAGAAGAAGAACCGATTTCCAAATCTCCTTGTAGCTTTTGATTTCCAAACACAAGACTTGCAACAGAAAACTGTGAGATCTAGCGTGTTAGAATAAAAGGAAATCAAAAGAACCTAAGTATAGCCGAATACTGTTGGTTACTTCTAAATCTCTTAATATCTAAGCACAAGTAAACAAGTTATCAACTGTAAATGTTTACTTCTATATCACATAAACTAGATCTACAATCAAACAGAAGCAAGAAATGCAGTAATATTCAACAACATCACCTCATAAGCACCACTCTAATACCAAATGCACACGATGGACCTCCAAAGTCTTTCAAATTATATTAAAATAGAAACAATATACAATTTAGCAAAGGTTCAATGCAGCCATGAACAAATGGGAGCATGAGACCTTGCTTTTATAGAGTTCAAGAGATAGGGAGGGGCGCATTCTTCATAGAGGGGATGGCGCATGGTGTGAGACAAATAAGGGATCGGATTCCATTAACTTAGGATAATGTGGGAGTGGGAGTTTTAGAGGGAAGCGCCACCTCATAAGAGGTGCGCCCCCTCCACATTGGGATCCCCTCCCTCCATCCATAAGATGCCGCATTACTCAATTCGAGCTATGTGAAGGAGAAGTTGCCGCTCTCTAAATGATAACAACTTGCATATCCCTTTATTTGATTGGGATTTGGTAGATGAGGTGGGTGCCACCTCAAAGGGAGGTGTGCCCCCTCTCCTTGGTATCTCCTCCCACCAATGGGATTCGCCCAAGCTTTTTCACGTGAAGATATGGAGGGAATGCGCACTACTAAAACCAAATATAATGCCACCTCATGGTTTGACTTTCCTCTAACTCATAAATCACTTCAAAGATTCGCCCTCCACATGACATGGCATGCTAACTCATTTGGCACATGCCAAATGACTCTTTTTTTATATTTTTATATTTTTTGCCTTGGTGCAATTTGGGTTTTTTAGCATTTATTTGCCAATTTGTTGCATCTTTAAGGAATAATGCTCCCGGAGACGACGTAGTCACCCGAAACATGGAGAAAGTGGGTCCTAGGGTAAAGAGGACGCTCTGAGCGTCAAAACGAGCATCCCCACGCCAAATTTCACCTCCAGACCATGCTTTTATTACACTTCGAATTTTTCGAATTAGACCATTAAAAAATGGTCTAATTTTACGGAAAAAAAATATATTTTCCGGAATGAACTCAAACACTTAGGGGACCTAGTGCATGTCCATACGACTTATTATTGATGGCTAGCATGTTTAAAAAATATAAACACATAGACTTTAATAATCTCCCTAAGATCGACCACCATGGAGAATACTTCAGCTTTGGAGGTATGAGTGAAAAACTCATGAATTACACATCACTGAAGAGTAATGCATAATTCCTAAAGAAAACACACTCTAGAGTATCCCCTTGATAGCAAACCCTAAGGTAGGCCAAGCCTCTTACAAAATAATCATGCTTAGACCAACTTATTACAATTCTCCTGCAGGGGTCTAAACATGCAACGTTTTACAAAGAGCCAAAAATTTGGCCTGATGAGCCTCTGAACTTTGGCAATGAACAATGAAATTGTTCAAGTCTTCGGCGGTTGACAAGTAGTCCACCTAAGTGCAACTTAGTGGACAACAGGGCCCAGCCTTAAAATATGAAAAATGGTCAAAATGGGGTCCACAAGGTGAAGATCAATTTGAAATGGCACTAGGTGGTTGGATAAGTAGTAGATCTAATGTTTTGAGGCAAAAGTAGCACAACTCACAAGATAGATCCGGAAATATGCATAAAACCCACAAGTGCATCCCCCTCAAGAGAGGACTAGTGCCTTAGATCGAGGGCCAAATGGAGTCGGAATGAAACCAAATTTTAGCTATGATGTTCTTTAATTTTATTAGAGGTGGGTTCTATGTTTTAAGCCCAAATAATCGCCAGATCTAAAAAATCTAGGGTTTTAAGATAAGGGTTTGAAGTGACCAATGGGTAAAATGCATGAAACAAGATACATACCTTGTAGATCTTACCTCTAAAGCTTGTGGCTATCTTGCAAATTGATAATCCTTCCCAAGTGACGCAATCGAGAGTGAGATCCAGCCTATCCAAGTGAAATTGCTAGCCCTCCAAGGTGACAAGTGCGCCCTTCTCCTGCAAGAAACGATCTATATGAGAATCAATCTAGCATGAAAATGACTATAAGGATGAAAAGATGAAACAAAAGCATCAACTATGTCACGAAGATACAATAATGATACTCCCTAAGACAAAAGAAGATCCAAAGGTAAGATATGGGGTTTCCCCACAATAGCGTCCCCTCAAATCATCCTCTTCAACTACATGACCTCCTTACAAAGAAAGCGTTTGGACAAGCAAGATCCACAATGATAACATAGAGAAAAGATTTTATATTCAACTTGCAAGACAACCCATCAAATCCAAAGAAGCAGATCTACAAAAACAGTATTTTATTCCAAGTTTTCTAGACCCCAAAGGTTGACTTTGTCAAACTAGGTTTGACCAGGTCAAAATTGATCAAAATATGACCCAGGCTAGAAGAGCCTACTGCTGTAAGTGCAAATGTTTAAGGCATGCTCTTTTAATCAATTCTAGTAGCAAGACTTAAAGTATTAAGCATCATTTCACTGGCAGTTAATAAATAATTATAACAAATAAAAGTTTAAACAATCACTTATTCAAAATAGAACCTCAAGGATATACTCATTCTGTAGACATGAACATTATGCTAGCAAAGGGTGAAGGTGAAGAATGCAAGGCTAGGATAAAGGGATGACTTGACTGACTCAACATTGTGACACTTTGGATAAGGGAAAGGGAATACACACTTAAGCATATGTCGGATAATAAACACACAGGGAATGGCAGTGTCTCACAAATGGAATAAGTTGTTTAGAGGTGCTTATTCAACCTTGGCAAAAGTCTACAACTCACATCCAAGCCGTATCAGCTCCGTGAGGATCTGTTCTAGAACTGCCATGGACTGGGTGCCCGAATAATCGTAACTTGAGGTTCTAGGGGACACTTAGAATTAGCTGTCTCTTGCTCCATCTCACATCACAACCTATAGGCTCCGTGAAGCATTTAATCATTACATTTAATTTCCTGGCCAACAGTCTTTAGATTTGGCATATATTTAACCACTACTTTTTAGGCCTTTATGACCCTTTTGGAGATTTTGCATGTGCCTTAGAAGCACAACTACTCAAGCTTTCATCCAGGGTATTTTTCATTTCTGTTTCCATTCAATTTCATAGTCCTTTTTCATTGTGCTGAGAAGCACAGTTTCAAAGTGTTTCCATGGGCTTTCACAAGAGATATAACAATAGTTTCCATATGTAATGATGGTAGTACTATTTGCTTTGGGTTTTAGCCAACACAACTCAAGCAACTATGGGGACTTTCCACAATCAAGACCAAACATCGGGGCAACTGACTAGAGTGATCAAGGTATCAAATCCAACTCACCAAAGGTAAGTTCTGTTGCCAACTCAGAGCCGAGACACAAACTAATAGGGATGCTATCCAACATAGAGGCAAAAGTGGGGAGGTTCTCCATATCACAGGCTGAAGTGTAAGTCAGGGTAAAAACCAACAAGGGGAGAGGTAACAGATGGATGAGGGGAGTGAAGGTAGCAAGCCATAAAGGTGGGAATGATCATGTCCACACTTCTAAGAGGGTAAAACAACGAGTATAAAACAAGAGCTTCTAATTCTAAGTAATAAGATCATTTATATAACCAATAACAACCATGTCCATATATATAAATACTGCCAGATCATGACCACTACATACCAAGTCCAGCTACTAAAATGAACAAAAGAGCAAGATAACCAAAACCAATGCACATCATATACCTGCTGGGCCATATACCTGGATCATCTATAACTACTGAAATCACTGTTGCTGAAGCTCTAGGCACTGCACTGCTCTCTATGGTCTAAAAGGTCATCTCGGTCATCAAATTTGAGGTCATGAGGCTCAATCTTGGCATAAGGTTCACTGCGTGTCTGATCTGGGGCTGCTTTGATATGTGAATGATCAAAATAATACTGCTCATCATAAGCTGATCTCATCAGAACTCTGTAAAGGCATGGCTCAAAAATGTACAATGAACTACTCCGCAATCATGGTAGCCCAGCTACTATGGATGTGATAATAGGTACATGGTACATGGTTGCCCACCTAGTTGGCTTGGTGGTCAACAGGCTTTAATAACCTCCCAAGGTTCGACCACCATGGAAAATACTCCAGCTTGGGAGGTGTGAGTGAAAAACTCAGGAATTATATGCCACTGAAGCGCAATGCATAATTCCTAAGGAAAAACACTGTAGAGTATCCCCTTGATAGCTAAACCTAAGGTAGGCCAAGCGTTTTACAAAAAAACCATGCTTAGACCAACTTATTACAATTCCCCCAAGGGGGTTTGGACATGCAAATTTTACAAAGGGCCAAAAATTTGGCCTGATGAACTTCTGAACTCTGGCAATGAACAAGGTGAGTTGTTCAAGTCTTTTGAGGTTCACAGGAGTCCACCTAAGTGCAACTTAGTGGACAACAGTGTCCATGAAGAGGGCTCAGAAGTGACAAGGGTACTCTGATAACATTGCTCTGAATTGTCTAGCTGCCTCTGAATGTACTCTGCCAATGATCATCATGATGCACGAAGGCTCATCTCATGTAAAGGACTGGCTCGGGGCTGTGACAACTGCTCTGAAATGATAGTAGATCCCAACTACTGTAAATGTGATAGCAGTGCTCAAAAGCAAATAAGACACAATATCAGACCCTTCTTTCCGATTTTTGATCTGATACACTTGAGAACTTGTGATATTCAAAATTTGATCTCTGTTCTAACAAAGAGATTCATTTACATACCTTGAAATGTGGTTGACCGTGATTGTATTCCAAATTTCAATCCCCACTCCACAAAATCAATCCTCGATGGAAAATGAAATGAGATGTTTTCTCCTCCTTGGCTCCCCTCCTCCACACTTGAATTTTCAAATGAGCAAAAAAAAGGGCCAGAACAACGCTTTTGTAATTCAACCCACGGGCTGGCTGATATATTCAGGTCAACTCGTGATTTTTTCTAGAAAATCACCAAAAAATCGCGATATTATCAGGAAAAAATTGCCAAAAAAATGGGGAAAATATCAGCCGATATTTTGCCAATTTATCGCCAGGGGGTTAGAATCAGGATATATCAGCGATGTTTGTAGCAGAGTTCTCTCTACATCAGTATCTTTTCTAAGTCATCTTCTTCATAGTTTTCATAATCCTCCTTCAATATCTATGCCAGAAGTCATATTTCAGGCCTTGGTTTTCAAGTTCCAGGGTAAGGGGCAGCTGAAAGCAAAATTCTAATTTCAACTGACAGTAATATCACTAATGTTTGAGAGCTTTTATTGGAGAGCCTTAAATTCTGTCGACTAAAAGAAGATCTAGAAGGAATGATATCAAGATATATTCTTACTTTTTGTACCTGACCTTGTTTAGAGTTTCAGATTTTATACCATCTTAATACTCTATAAATGTTCAAGCAGGTGCTTTTTAAAGACGGAGTATTTCAATGGAAACGCCTAGAAAATCTCATTATATTGGCTAAGGAACAGGTAGCCCTAATGAGTCGGAATCCAGCATTGCAAGAAGTGAGCAGGTGGGCAACATCTCTCTGAATATCTTTTTAATTTACTCTTGATTTTAAGATGTACTTTTGTCGGTTGTTTTCTCATTCTACATTGATGTACAGCAATAGTGTTACTTGTAGCTTTCATAGTTGCAGAGTGGGTATGTATTCTACATGTATCACACTTTTCATTCATTATGATTACTTTGAGTTGTATCACAACTCTATATACTTTCACACCAAAGATTTGTTTTTATTAAAACAAGGAATTAGTACAGACATTGTATCCTTTTACATTTTATGGTATTCATGCTCATCTTTTCACGACTTTATGTAAGCTGCAGACAAGATATAGGAAAGCGACGAGTTGAAAGAAAACTAGATTTGACAGACACACTTAAAGATGGTGCTCGAGTGGTAATTGTAGATGCTAGTATTCGGCGTAAACTTCTTTTGGCTTTGACTGAAGATTCTAAATTGCATATTCAGGAGGTCAACTACTTGAGCCTGAGATATTTTAAATCGAATCTATGACATGTCATCCAAATTTTAATCACTTGCATTTGCTTGATTGACATTGAACTGAGCATTAGATTATTTTACTAAACTATTGCACTACTATTTCAGCTTATGGACATTTACAGATTAGTTGAAGGGGAATTTGATGTTCCTACCTTAGCTCTAGATCTTGTTCAAGGTAGGTCCTAATTTTTACTTTAGCTCCATGGTTTATCCAACACTTCGAACCTTTTTTCTCTTGTAGTCTGTCTGTATTTCAATTATTTCAGTCCATTAACATTCATTTATCATTTTATATATGGTTTCTATATTTCCTGTGATTTCTACAGGACTCCCAGTTGTTACACGAGATATGATGCTTGCTTGGAGTGAATCTGTCCTTGTAGATCGTTGAGAATGGCTTTCAAGCACACTCATAAAATATTGCTATGCAGGGCTTTTCGTAGTTTATTATTTTCATAAATTATTAGCAGCAATTGCCCGGATAATCAAGAATTTTAATTATTGAGAATTCAGGACAGTAATAGGTTACCACATTGTACAAAATGTCTCTTTGTAACTAGAATGATTCACTTTGGTCTGTGTTGGAGGGCCTTGTAAAAGTCACCATGAAATGTAACAAGACATTAGACATTAAGATAAAGTGGATATATGAATGTATATGTAATAAATAAAACTATAAAGAGAACTTAAACAGATGATTAGTTGGAGTGGGTACAACCACTCCAACCATCCCTTTGACTGTATAAATAGTATGACAATAAATAAGAACTTGGCTGGATATCATTGCCACACAACACTTATGAGTATTAATGTGTGTATTGTGTATTTTCTGCAATGTAATCCATTGTGTGTATTGTGTATTTTCTGCAATGTAATCCATTGCATGTGTAATCTGTTAGATTACAGCATTAGTGCCATAGCCATTGTGAGAACGTCCTTGGGTCAAGAATCTTGGAAATGGATTTCTTTTGCCTTGGCGACAGCAGCAGAGGAGGAGTCCACCTGCACACAAGGAGAGAAGAACACTAATAAGATGAAGAAAATCTGTAAGTTGAAAATTTGTTTTAAGAAGAAAGTTGAATATCTGAAAGGTTTGTGCTCGCGAATCATGGATTATGCTTATGACTTGTGTAAACAAAAATAAAATAATGATGCTCATATGATTACTATTGATGCTCTTTGGATTATTGGAGGGGAAGAATGCTTCCCTAGAATGCCATTTTGCATGATAAATTAATGGATGCTATTAAAAACGCCGCAATAGAGAGTTGTTTCTCATAATCCAATGCAGAGAAAATACTTTGTCTCTATCCATATCCATTATGCACTCTAGTTGTAATTTTGCAATTTCAACTGGAGAAAGTGAACCTGCTGAAGATTAATGTTCAAGGATCAATTATGCTAAGTCGATCCACAAGGATATGCAATCTACTCGATATGCAGAAATTTTGTTACCTTGCCGGTTAGAGGCCACTTTGAAGAATGGCTTCAATCGCTGCTATGGTGAAGTGCACCACCATATCAGCTTTGTACAAACGTTAATAAGTGAATTGACAAAACAAAATACAGAAATGTATGGTGATATGGGCATTTGACTAACTATACATTGGTGGATTAAAAAGAATTTCTGCAAGTTTAGTATTGGGGATTATGTCGATATCATTTATAATTATGGATAGCACAAAGACTGTTGAGAAAACAAGTTAGATGTTGTGATATATGCTTCATTGTACTCATCAATGTCATATGAATCACTGTTTTGAATGTGCAATGTGAAAATCTGAGCTTGAACCTGACTGTTGAGCAAGCCATGCTATCTAATGCTCTGTGACCCTGGGATTAAATTGAGAGGATGCATTGATAAATTTCCTACTATGATGATGTTCAAGAGGTGGCTAACCTGTTGTGCATTTGACTAATGGAAGGAATCGACCAGTGCTGATTTAAAGCATCATTCCAGATATTTAAGATGAATGATGAGATTTGATCTTAATGGTAGACTTGACATAGAAATACCTTCGATGTTGGCCCATCGTTGATTGTTGCAGGAGATTCTTGTTGAGGAGAGTCGATAATGCTATCTGTAACCCTCTAGATACTCTGCAGTGTGCCCTGTTAGATTGCCACAGAGGAGGGGTCCCTTTTCTATGTAAAGGCCAAGTTTGGGCTTGATTTATGAAGAGTGTTGGTCTGGCGGGGCTCAAGACCTGTGGTCTGGTCATGGAAGGTCCTCTTGGTTTTCATTCCAAGCAGTGTTGGCTTAGTGGCATTGTTGACTACTCATTGATGGGCGGAAGCCCCCTGTCATGTTGGACCATTTGTACCCTGGGTTGGTGTCCGGTGCTTCTTGGGATGACTCCATTTGGACACATGGCTTAGGGGCTCCTAGCCACACTCATGGTTATTCTTTATAGAAGGTGATTGTGCATGTAAGGGTTGTTATACCCGTTTTAGCACACCTCATTATGCCCACTTGGACCTACTTTTATTATGTATTGACCCTCTTGGCTCAAGCAAGCCAAATTGATGATAATGTCATCATTTGAAGAAGCCACACCACTTAAAGGAGGAGGGTGTTGAGGGAAAAAGCACAATGTTGGGGTTATATGGGGCATGACACCCTCCTCCCACACTTCCGTAATGACCCTTTGTCTAATTTGGACATAAATCTCGCTGACTGTAAATTTGCTAACTCAGAATTTTCATCAAAAACTTGATGGAAATGGATCTGAGACTGTGTATGACTACTGTTGGTGTACTTTGGTTGCACACTTCCGTCAAACACTTAAGCAACACTATTGTAGTGTGACACTGTGAAGATGCTAGTTTGGTGTTGACTGTCTTTGTAATTTAGTACTGATGTTTCGTTTAACACTTTGTCTTCGCTGCTATATTTTCCTGTAGGTTCTCTTGAACCAGATCTGATTTGTTTGTTTGCTTACTTGGGTGTTATCAATGATAACAATTTAGAGTTTTGATACAATATGACACACAGTAAGCTACAGGAACTTTATACACAAGATACCAAGAAATCATCACTCATATTTATGAATACTTTTCAGCTGTTACAGTGTTTGCATCAGACAAATAAAATCAGACTTTAAAAGTACTTCTGATCTGTAGATTTCAGGGAAGAAACAACTCATGAAGTCACTCTAAATACTTCATGAGAATCTAACCTGTGCATAAATTTAGCTTTAGCGCCTTGAAACAACAGGTTGGCACCTTTAGAGGGTCACAATTTTACCATAAGGAAACACTGGAATATGTGGCTGTCCAATAGATGCGCCTAGCTTTGTTGTGTCCTTTTTATATGCAATGAACAACAGTATTAACCACGACTTGGTGAGAGTCTTATTGCTCAGTGGTGCGCTCGCTTAGTGTCAACAATACCCTTAACTAGACCAGATTTACCTCAGTGTAGACCACGAGTTAGTGGGGATGGGTACTGATAGCCCCCCAAGTTCTGTTAGAATATTAAAACCCCATCTAGACTTGGGATATAAGTTATTATTCATTTTTTATACTTTTCTAGGTGTTAGACTAGGTTGTTGGCCCCATGTTGCTTTGTTAGGCTCACAACTTGTCATCATTATCCACTTGAGCACCCTCAGATGGATTCTTCCTGCTTTTATGACAGTCCAGAATGGTAAGAGCGCACTTCTTGCTTTTACACAACGTTTCCTGCTTTTTCTGCTTTTCAGTGGATAAGGATAAAGTTGGGCACCTTTATGGACTTGGCAAGCTATCTACTTTTTGGTCAACACATCCTCCATCTTTTTCTCTCCCAAAGCCATCATCTTATTTCTTTTTCATCACTCATTAGCTGCGATATCTGATTTAAGCTAATTCGTGAAGTCCTTGACTGAGTTGGAAAGCTGATGTTGCCACTATTGGGGTTTTTTGCTTTTTAGTAAGCCTGCTTTTGTGAGTTACTCGAATTGCCTTTAGTGCATTCGAATTCTCTATCAGAGATGTATTATTTAATGTACTATCATTGTTCATTAATAGAATGGAGTTTTATCCTATTGAGTTTCTTCACTCAAGTTAATTCTGCTGAAATTTTCTTCCTTCTCTACATTCTTGCAAAACTAATTGTGAGGTTTCTTCAGTGAACTAGATTTAGGCTGTGACAAATGCTCACATGGTATCATAGCTCTGTAGTACTGAATTTCCTCCAAGTGTTTTTGTTTTGCAGGTTTTTTTATGCAGGTACAACTTCATGGATTCGAATTCAATTCCTCTTCTATCTTCTTCAAACTATTATGTTTGGAAATTGAAGATATCAAAGCATCTGAAGAGATCGGATCTCTTTGATATGTCTATTGGAATTCTTCCAGAACCAGAATCCTTTGAAGAGAAAGATGCTTGGCTGAGTAACAGTGATAGAGCCTTTGGAATTATGTGTTTGGCTATTCCTCCATGCATGCGCTACCTCATTGATACAACTGATCTCCCAAGTGAGCTCTGGAGCAATCTAGACAGGGTATTTGTCTAGCAAGATGATGAGGAAGAGATAAGCCATTTGGAGAGTGAGCCTATCAGAGACACCTCCTCAGATTTGCTCACAGATGTCACTATTGTCTTGGCCTCAAGCTTCTCTGAAGAAGTTGTTCATGAAGAAGGAGAAATTGTAGAAATTTCTTCAACACAGTCAGTTTCTGTTGGAAAAGATCTCCTTGATTTGAATGCTTCGTGTCAAGAAGCAGAAATTGAAGAGAGCACTTCTTCTGTGGCTCTAGATGATGAAGAAGATCCTGGATCCTCTTCCTATGATGTTGATGATGAAGAAGGTTCAACTAAGGGAGCTGTTGCCATTGTTGAAGAGACAAAAGAACTCTCCTACGACTTCTCATCTTCGAATATGGATTCTGAGATCCAAAATCCAGAGCTTTCACACCCTGTGCATATTTCACTAGTTGTTGATGCGCAACCCTGTGATCTCTTCGATGATTGTCCAGCTAGATCAAGTTTAAGTGTTTTATCACTCACTACTCTTGATCTTGTTGCCACCCAAAACTGGCATGCATGTGCTATAGCCCAAAATAAGCACGCTAATCCGATGGCAACTTTGAAAAGAGCAGCCAATGTCACCACACTCCTCTCTTCCTCACTTTAGGTTGGTGTTATCACATATATAGTAGCCGGGCTACCATACATTATTTTTCTCATTCCAGTACACTATTCAGCCAGTTCCCTTGCATTTGAGATGCTGAGATGAGCATCTATATTGGATCACTATCAGATTGTGGACAGCAGCTATATTCGCCATGCCATGACTGAGTTTCAGGACACTCAGAGAGATGCCCGATATAGCCATTATACCATTGGTACAGAGCAGACAGTAGTGCCCAGAGTTACAGCAGCAGTTCCAGAGGACAGATGATGGTACAGGTTGATGTGCATTCAGGTATATGACTCAGCAGGTATATTATTGTGTTATGGTTAGATTGCTTTTATACTTATTCTTATAGCATGTTTTAGCACTTAGTGTCATGATCTGGCGATCATATAGATACATGGACCTGGTTGACCTATTATTTATATTATATTGTCCCTACTCAGACTTAGAAGTTCACTATCCATACTCATTGGTACATACCCTCCTTAGGGAGAATAGAGGTGATCATTACACCATACTATGGCTTGCTAGTGGTGGCTCCATCATTTCATTGTCTTCATCCATCCGTGGCCTACCTTTTAGATTATTACCCTGATTTGCTACTTGACTAGTGACATGGAGGACCTTTCCCCACTATAGCCTCTGTATTGGATGAGCTTCCCTGTTTATTGTGTCTCGGCTCTGAGTTGGTGACAAAACTTACCTATGGTGAGTTGGAGTTCCTTGAGAATTCCCCCTAGTCACTAAAGTTGTGTTGGCTAAACCTGAAACTTTTAGTGCTGCCATCAATACAAAATCTGGAAAAATCAAATGCTATATCTTGTATATGAAAGAAATGCCAAATGAAAATGGCCATGAAAAATAAAATGTTATATCTTTTGGAAAAATAAATACCTAGGTAAACAAGTTGTCCATGACACACCTAGAAGTGCTCAGGTAAACAAGTGCCTTAAAAACACACCTGCAGCAGAAAGCCTAAAAATAAATGTAAATCTATGCAATGTGTTTGTAAACACACATAGATCAAGGCTATGGAAACCTCAGGCCCAAAAAGCAATGGAACTTAAATGTTATATCTAAACAATTGCTGGCCTTGTTTGTATTATGGATTGTGCGCATCTGTGAAGGTGAATAAACCCTCTTTAAACAACTCATCCATTTGTGAGACACCGCCATTCCCTGTATTATTGCTCATTCAGTATATACTATGGTGTACATTCCCTTTCCCTTGCCGAAGTGTCGCAAAGTCAAGTCAGTCAAGTCATCCCTTAGCCTAGCCAGTTATTTCAGCCTTCACCCTTCACTAGCAAATTGATCACAACTATGAAGTGAGTATGGTCCTGAAAGTCTAGTCTGAGTAATAATAATAATTAACGACACTATATATTTGGATTTAGATCGCCAGTCATGATTACTCTGTGTTTTAGTAGCTATTTGAATAAATTGTAAAGCATGTATTAACCTTGACACCTTGCAGCAGCCATGGATGATAGTCTGAGTTGTATTTGGTCTTGGTTAGACCTAGTTTGACCATGGAGGACCATGAGACATGAGATGTTGGGCCTTATGATGATATGGATAGATGATATATGGTCTATGTACACATACAGGATGATTCTATGCAGCAGCTACAGGGTTATGATGATGATTCTTGGGATACAGCAGTGTTTGGTCATTTACAGATCATTATTATTGGCCTTGTTCCGGTACATTGGATATTTATTTTGATCATGCAGAGATTCATATGGTGTATGAGTACACATCTTGGATGGATTTGGACCTTCTGAGTCCAATGGGACAGTTTGTTTTCAGTTCCGGGCACTTACAGTGATGATTTAGCCTCAGTAGGCTGTCCTAGTGCAGTTTTGGTCTGTTGGAGGCCCTGTCGGAGCAGGGATGACTTTTATCCGGTTGACCTAGGGCGCTGATGATGGAGGGGGTGGTCCAGCCACTTGTTTTTACCATATTACCCCCCTCCTGGACACATTGGTGCCCTCACCTTGACAGCGCCATCACTCCAGGAGGCTGTTTGGGCAGTTTCACGCTTCCCGAGGCAGTTCAGGATTGGTAGAAATGGCTATTGAGGAAATCGATTTGGGCTACTGAGGCAAAGTTATGGCATGGGATGATCAGTGATGATAGATCGGGACCTTCCACACCTCCTCCTGCAGTTTCAGCTTCATCGGGGCCCGCATCCATTACTTATGGCACTTTCTGTGGATTTTTGAGGTCTTTTGAGGACCACGACTTCACCTTGGAGGCACGATTTGGTACTTTCATGATTATTTATTGGTTATTGTGCCATGGGGATTGACCAAGGAGGGATAAAATTACCCCTTGGACCCACCATGAGCCTCTTATGATATTTTGTCATCATGATTTGGTGGGACTCCCCTCTCCTAGGGCGACTTTGTCCACTTATGTTATATTTTATGTGTGATCAATGTATTATGTTGTTGAGCTCATCTCAACCATTGATTAGACATTTGTATCTTTTAATCTTAGCCACTCATTCAAAAAGTGGTTAGGGTTTTAGTGCCTCTCCTTCCTATTTAAAGGAGAGAGCCTCTCATTGTAAAGGGTCTTTGGCTCTTGGATTATTGGTATAGAAAAATATTCTTGTGGAAATTCTTGTGGTCTCCTTTGCATCTGGTGTTCTTAGATGGTGATTGGAAAGTCTATTGCAACCTAGCATTTGGAAATTGTGGTAAGATCTATCTTTTGGAAATCATTGTTTGTCTACAGGAGGGTGACTTCAACAAGGGCGATTTTGCAAGGCTTCTTCAAATAGACTTTCTTGGCATTCGCTTGTATCAGGGGGTTATCATTAGTATCATTGTGATCTATGCTATCTTTCTGTTACTTCTTTTGTGGCATTAGTCTTATCCCTTGATGCATCAAATCTGATATTGTTGACGTTTGTTGTGCAGGAGAGAGGGCGCATTGGCTTCTTGGACTAAATCGATTTGCATAGAGACTACCTCAAAGCTTCCAAATTGATCGGGATTGCATAGATCATCATCATCAAGGCACCTACAAGGTTATCCAGGTAAGATCCACAGGTTTGTTTCTCTTTCCTTTATCCAATCCATTGACATAATTCATAAATTGTTAAAACCCTAAATACTTCAAAACCCCCATTTTACATTTTGTCAGATCTACTTAGATCTAGTGGGTTGTTGGGCATGATATTGAAAACCCACCTCTATAGCATCCACGGCATCCCGGATCTATAGTTTGGTGTGGATTGGCTTCCGTTTGACCCCTCTCCCAAGCCAACTTAGCTTCTCCCAAGGAAGGCGCACTTCACCATTTGAGCAAGTTGACCTAGATCTAGTTGATGGGTGTTTGAGATTTCACTTGATTTGACATCTACACATCGAATAACATACACCCAGGTTGTCTCTTTCTTGAATTTCACCTTGTGGGTCCCATTCCACATTTTAAGGGATTTTATCCCCATTTTGGACCATTTGGAACACTTAAACTCAGATCTACAAAGATCTAACCGGTGGATTGCCACGAAATTATAGATCCATACCCCTACTTGACTGATCTACCCGGATCTAAAGTTTGGATGCCATCCGACATGATTTGACCCACCTAAACCCAAATTGAAGCCTCCTTAGGGAAAGTCGCACCACCTTGGAGAAGTGAGTTCACTCACTTCGAGGAACTGGGTACTTGAGATTTTTGCAGATCCGGAATCAGAATAATTCAAAACCTAGGTCTAGACTGTCACTTTGTCAAATCTTGCCTTGGGGACTGCATTCCTTGTTTTAAGGGATTGTTGTCCACTTGGGTCAAACCTAGATCTAGACATATTTAACCATCAAGGCCTATACTGTCCACTTATCTCATGTTGTAGGAGCCCTAAACCATAAAGTCAACCCTACTTTGACTCCACTTCCCAATTCCCAAGGCACTGGTTTATCTCCAAGACAACCCACTCTCCTAGATTGTGGGATTGACTTGTGGTTTGACTTTTGCATGGTGAACTATACCTTTGAAGACATCATGGACCATGGTCAAGATTGTCTCATGTACTAGTTAGCCCCAATCTGACCCCTAAACAACCCTGCATTGGACATAATTCCCAAGGCAGTGGATCTTTTGACATTGACCTAGTACACTAGCCCTAGATCTCACTTTAAACATTATAAGTCACTCTCACATCAACTATGAACCAAAGCTATACCTATTGAACCCCTCACTTGGCTTGTGACTTCATCCTTAGGTCTAGGATAAACCATACATCTAACTTCAACTAGAAATACCCTGATTTGGTGTCTTGGTTTTGATCTCTCCTGTCGGGAGTAGATCGGGTCTCCCCCTTTGTTGTCTGGGCTAGATAACATAAAGTGAAGGTTGCCTCGACTGGCGTGACAACCATATATTGGAGGTCGAGGTGATCGTGGTTGCACCTTTTGAGTTGCCCTTCCCTATTGCCATCCATGACTGGATCCATCCATAGGGGTAACTACAGTTTAGGTGATAACAGTTGGCTCTTCTCCAACACAAGGGGGGTTTGCCTAAGGTAGGATCACTAAGGAAGGTGCAATAAAGGGGCAAGGTGAATTGAAGAGTCTGCCTTAGAGAAACGATTGTAGGATTAAAGGTAATTTGAACAAGTGATGGGAAAGAAGGGAGGATCAGTCCTCGAGGAAAGACCAGTGCCAGTATATCAGAGGGGAGAATGGAGTCAAAAGAGAACTCAAGAGGGCCTTGTGTCATATGTGACTGAGGGGGAGAGATCGCATGATTGAGCAAACCCTGCTCAGTCTAGTGTGAACAACCAAATTTACTTCTTCCTTTCTAGCTGCGGGAGGTGCGCTGTACACACAAAAGATCAATATCAAACAATCAACTAAGATAAAATATGAAGATCGATACCCGTATATGCATACTTACAAAGGGAAAGAGACTAGCAACTGTTGAGACCTTTCGCCTTCCAATGTGGTGGAAATAGATCTCATGCATCCTGTTGTCCGCCGAGATGCACACCAGCAACATAAATCTTTCGAAAGCTGTCTCCTCACTACAAGTGGGAGAGGTGTGGCCTTGGGGGAAAGCAATGAGCTAGGTACTATCACTTGAATCCCAGCTCCTCTGTTTAGGCTAACTCCTAATGAAGCCAAGGGGGGTTGTCCCTAACAAAGAGTTTCTATGGCTATGTGTTTTTCAAGTGTTTTTGTATGTGGTGATGTGGATGAGTGTTGTTTAGGAGCTTTTATGATGAGATCACAGTTTTTATAAACGAGTAAAATAAACACAAGATGAAGCAATCCACGTTGCAATTACAAAATATTATTGCAAGATGAACAATACAATGACTTGAAATTTAAATAGGCATCCACAAGATAATATTCTAAGCAAATGACAAGGACATATGGTCCAGATTTAGGTGATACAAGTGAGTTTCAAAGACCAGTGCCTTATGGAGTAAAAAATAGTACTTGGATGCTGAAAAGTGTAAGTCAAAATGTAATGTTTGAGAGATCGTTTTGCAAATGTTCTTGGTTTATTTTTAGAAAGTTTTAGTGATCTTGATTATTAGGGTTCAGAAAGCAAGGATGAAGTCCAACCGGAAAAGTATACCTTCAGTGGTTCCGTTCGAAGACATGACGGACCTGTCTGGAATCACAAGCTAGGTGTCCAGTGGATTTAACCAGCGAGTGTCCAGATTGGGTTGTGTTATCACCTAAACTGTAGTTACCCCTATGGATGTATCCACTCATGGATGGCAATAGGGAAGGGCAACTCAAAAGGTGCAGCCACGATCACCTCGACCTCCAATAGATGGTTGTCACGCCAGTCGAGGCAACCTTCGCTTTATGTTATCTAGCCCAGACAACAAAGGGGGAGACCCGATCTACTCCCGACAGGAGAGATCAAACAAAGACACCCAATCAACTTAATTCTAAGTGAAGTAAGGTGTATGGTTTACCCTAGACCTTAGGATGAAGTCACAAGACAAGTGAGGGGTTCAATGAGTATAGCTTTGGTTCATTATTGATGTGAGAGTGACTTATGATTTGTGAAATAGGATCCAGGATTAAAGTACTAGTTCAATGTGAGAAAATCCACTGCCTTGGGAACCGTGTCCAATGCAGGGTAGTTTAGGGGTTGAATTGGGGCTAACTAGTACAAGTGACAAGCTTGATCATGAAGTATGATGGCATCAAAGGGTTTAGCTCACCAATCAAGGGTCAAACCACAAGTTAATCCAACAATCTAGGAAAGTCGAATTGACTTGGAGAGAGACCAGTGCCTTGGGAATTGGGATAATGGAGTCAAAGTAAAGTTAACTTGTGGTTAAGGACTCCTGTTTCATGAGACAAGTGGGCAATTAAATTCTTGATGGATGAATAGGTCTAGATCTAAGTTTGACCTAAGTGGACCACAATCCCTTAAAACAAGGAATGATACCCCCAAGGCAAGATTTGATAAGGTGACCTACTAGACCTAGGTTTTGAATTACTCCCGTTCCAAATCCACAAAGATCTCATGTACCCATATCCTAGAAGTGGGACAACTCACTTCTCCAAGGTGGTGCGACTTTACCCAAGGAGGCCTAAAAGTGGGATAAGTGGGGTCAAGACAAGTCCAATGGCATCCAAACTTTAGATCCAAGTGGTTTAAGCAAGTGAGAGTATGGATCTACAATTTCAAGGCAATCCAATGGCTAGATCTTACTAGATCTGAGTTTGAAGATACCAAGTGGTCGAAAATGGGGATTAAATCCCTTAAAATGTGGAATAGGGCCCACAAGGTAGAAATCAGAAAAGTGACAATCTGGGGGTAGGTTATTGGATGTGTAGATCATGAATCAAGCGGGCTCTCAACTACCCACATACTAGATCTAGGTCAACCCACCAAACTAGGAAGTGCGCCCTTGCTTGGAGAGGCTAAATGCCTTGGAAAGAGGGTCAAATGGAGGCCAATCCTCACCAAACTATAGATCCGGGATGTCGTGGATACTATAGAGGTGGGTTTTCAATATCTTACCCAAGAAGCCACTAGATCTTAGTAGATCTGAAAAAATGTAAAAATGGGGGTTTTGATTAATTAGGGTTTTAAATGTTTTATGTAGAAATTCTGCCCTTGAACTGTCTGCTGGTTTAATGCCAAGTTTAGGTGGTTTTCATTCCCAGTCGGTTATGCATAGACTGGGAACTACTTATGACATAATTAATTGAACAATAAACACACAGCTAAAGGAATTTAACAGGCTGCAAATTAATTCAAAAACATTCACACATAAAATGACTCAGAGATTTTTGGCCAAATCGAGCCCTGGAAAAACCCCCACGGGGAAAACCAGTTGAGAGAGAGAGATATTTATTATTCCTTCAGCAAGATAATGTAACAGCAAACACAAAAGCAAATACAACTTATCTCCACATTAAATGCACCTTGACTGCCTCGATTTCTGTGCACAACAGCTGCCTAGAAATGAGTGCAGAATCTCCTTGGTTTCTGTGCAGATAATGGACTGATATTACTGCTGTATCCTCCTCAATTTCTGTGCTGTTATCTCTTTAGAAAACTTGTGCAGAAGGTCTAGAAAACCGTGCCCTGAACTTTCCCACAGATTGAGCAGAAACTACCTCGGGTATAGTGCCCAGATCCTCCTCGAACTGTGCGCAGGAAAAGGTAGACTACTGTACGGTGTTTCTCCTTTCTCCTTGGAATTTGTACTAGGTTATTGTCACGATATGAGTGCCTCGAGTTTCAGTGAAGCTGCCTCAAATCTGAACCCTTATCTTCCTCTAACTGTGCCCTGAGATAATGGCTGCTGCCAACAGCATCACCTCGATTTCTTTGCTGATGATAACTTGTGCTGTGTAGTAATCTCTGCTAATAATAAATGCCTGGAAGCTAACCTCGATATCTGAGCCAAAACTGGAGACCATGTCTGGAAACTCGTGCCTGGAAATTTGCAGTCACGCTGGTGTCCTTTAGCTCTGTCTCGACCTCCTCCTTCTCGTGCTCTCTAATTCTCAAACTTAACAATGAATTAGGTTTGTGGAGCCTCCCTCCTTTTTGTCCAATCCCTAAAAGGGAATCTTAATCCAATGGTTGAGATGAAATCAAATCAATGGCTAAGATTTGATGTGAGTAAAAGCCCCATTAATTAAATCACTTAATTAATTATTACTCACCCACTTTATAACTTTAAACAAAAAGTGACTTTACAAACATAAAGTCTCATTAATGTTTAATTAATGTGAGGGTCCCATCACCCCCTTCTTAGTGACTTAGGCTAAAATCACTAGGGGGAACACATCCAAGGTACAAAAACTAACATTTTAGACAAGTGGATAGATCATGGAGATAGAAATTGCCTTGAGATCATACCTGAGTGATGAAGAGAGATGCCTTGATGTTGAGGAAGATTTCCGTAGAGATCAAATGAGAGATGGTTGATTTTGTTTGCCAAATTGATGCCCTAGCCCACAAGTGCGCCCTCCTCTACTTGTCAATCCAAGGAAAATCGATTTCAATCAGAGAGGTCAAGTATGGAGGAAATACAAGTAAAATGCAATGATAACATAGAATAGAAGGTCCTGGGACAGTAATACTCCCTGTTACCAATGAAGAGATCCAAAGAAGTAGGGAGAGTCTTCCCCTACCAATACTTCCTCCTCAAAGCAAATCGGCCTCCACTTGTAGATGCAAAAACGTGGTACAAAAGATATGGCAAACAAGATCTCCAATAACTCAGTGCAAAGGAAGAACCAACGAATGAACACCAAAAAACATTCACCACAACACTGGAGATAGATGCAATAATAATTTTCTATTCCAATAATCCAGAGCCACAAGTCCCCTTACAATGAGAAGCTCTCTCCTTTAAATAGGAAGGAGAGGCATCAAAATCCTAACCACTTTTTGAATGAGTGGCTAAGATTAAAAGATACAAATGTCTAATCAATGGTTGAGATGAGCTCAACAATAAAATACATGGATCACTAATAAAATATAATATAAGTGGACAAAATGGCCCTAGAAGAGGGGAATCCCACCAAATCATGATGACAAAATATAATAGGAAGCTTATGGTGGGTCCAAGGGGTAATTTTAGCCACCCTTGGTCAATCCCCATAGCACAATAATAATAAAATAGTCATCAATATACCAAATCGTGCCTCTATGGTCAAATCGTAGGCCTCAAAAGACCTCAGAAATCATCAGAAAGTGCCATAAGTGATGGATGCGGGCCCCGATGAAGCTGAAACTGCTGGAGGAGGTATGGAAGACATCAATTCATCATCACTGCTCATCCCATGCCAAAACATTGTCTCAGTAGCCCAAATCGATTTCCTCAATAGCCATTTCTACCAATCCTGAAATGCCTCGGGAAGCGTGAAACGGCTCCAAATTGCCTCCTGGAGAGCCTGCGCTGTCAAGGTGAGGGCACCAGTGTGTCCGGGAGGGGGGTAATATGGTAAAAACAAGTGGCTGGACCACCCCCTCCAAGCATAGTGCCCTAGGTCAACCGGATAAAAATCACAACTCCTCTGACAGTGCCTCCGACAGATCAAAACTGCACTGGGATAGCCTACTGAGGCTCAATCATCACTGTAAGTGCCCGGAACTGAAAACAAACTGTCTCATTGGACTCAAAAGGTCCAAATCCATCCAAGATGTGTACTCATACACCATATGAGTCTCTGCATGATCAATATATATATCCATTATACCGGAACAGGGTAAATAATAATAATCTGTAAATGATCAAATACTGCTGTAAACCAATAATCATCATCATAACCCTTTAGCTGCTACATAGAATCATCATATACATGTACATAGACCATATATCATCTATCCATATCATCACAAGGTCCAACCATCTCATGTCCTATGGTTGACCTTGGTCAAACTAGGTCTAACCAAGTCACCATGACCAAATATAACTCAGACCATCATCGGAAGCTGCTGCAAAGTGTCAAAGGTTAATGCATGCTCTACAACTTATTCAAATAACAATTATAACACAAAGCAATCATTACTGGCGATCTAAATCCAAATATATAATGTCATTAATTATTATTATTACTCAGACTAGACTTTCAAGATCATACTCATTTCATAGCTGTGATCAATTTGCTAGTGAAGGGTGAAGGCTAAAATAACTGGCTAGGCTAAGGGATGACTTGACTGACTTAACTTTGTGACACTTTGGCAAAGGGAAAGGGAATACACACCATAGTATATACTGAATGAGCAACAACACAAGGAATGGCGGTGTCTCACAAATGGATGAGTTGTTCAAAGAGGGTTTATTCACCTTTAACAGATGTGCACAATCCATAATACAAATAAGGTCAGCAATTGTTTTGATATAGCTTTTAAGTTCCATTGCTTTTTGGGCCCGAAGTTTCTATAGCCTTGGTCTATGTGTGTTTATAAACACATTGCATAGATTTATATTTATTTTAGGCTTTCTGCTGCAGGTGTGTTTTTAAAGCACTTGTTTACCTGAGCATTTCTAGGTGTGTCATGGACAGCTTGTTTACCTAGGTATTTACATTTCCAAAAGATATAACATTTTATTTTCCTGGCCATTTTCATTTGGCATGCCTTTCATTCATGTGTGTTTAGAAACACATTGCATGAATGGGCTTTTCATACAAGATATAGCATTTTATTTTATTTTGTATTCATGGCAGTAGTAAAAGTTTCAGGTTTAGCCAACACAACTTTAGTGACTAGGGGGAATTCCAAGGAACTCCAACTCACCATAGGTAAGTTTTGTCACCAACTCAGAGCCAAGACACAATAAACAGGGAAGCTCATCGAATACATAGGCTACAGTGGGGAAAAGTCCTCCATGCCACTAGTCAAGTAGTAAGTCAAGGTGATAAACTAAAAGGTAGGCAATGGATGGATGAAGACAATGAATAATGGAGCCAACACTAGCAAGCCAAGTTATGGTGGAATGATCACCTCTATTCTCCCTAAGGAGGGTAAAACCAATGAGTATGAATAGTGAACTTCGAAGTCTGAGTAGGGACAATATAATATATATAATAAGCTCAACCAGGTCCATATATCTATATGATCGCCAGATCATGACACTAGGTGCTAAGACATGCTATGAGAATAAGTATAAAAGCAATATAACCATAACACAATGATATACCTGCTGAGTCATATACCTGAATGCTCATCAACCTGTACCATCATCTGTCCTCTGAAACTGTTACTGCAACTCTGGGCACTACTGACTGCTCTGTACCAATGGTATAGTGGCTACATTGGTAATCTCTCTGAGTGTCCTGAGACTCAGTCATGGCATGGGGAATATATATTGTTGTCCACAATCTGATAGTGATCCAATATAGATGCTCATCTTAGCATCTCAAATGTAAGGGAACTCGCTGAATAGTGTATTGGAATCAAAAAAATAATGTATGGTAGCTCGGCTACTATATATGTGATAACAGGTTGCCTAGCGCCCACACTTGGAATTTTACCACTACCTGAGTATTTCTTGAAACAACGCCGGTTCATTGGTTATGGGGGAAAGATTTTATTATGGTTATCACTTATAAGATTAACAAATCCAATCATCGTTCTGAGTACGAGTCCAACCTTTTAGGGTCAGCAGAGCATACTAAGTGATGGAAAGCAACAAAGTAACTTTTAGAGGGGAAATGTGACGTTGAAGGTATTTTAAATTTAGAGCACACAGTTGAACTCTCCGACAGAGAGTGCTCTTGACTTCGTCTTATGACAGAAGTTCAAGAGACTTTAATTAATCTATATGTTGAATGCAAGGAAATGTAGTGCGTATGCTCTCCAATAGAAAGTGCTCTTGACTTGTGTTATGGCAAGTTCAAGAGTCTTTGGTTCTTTTTAAAAGATCAAGCAGATTGTAAGTAAAGAACACAAATGATAGCTCAACAAAGAAAACAATGATCTAACAATTAATAAAATACTTGCAAAATGAACTAATAAAGCAACTAGTGTTCTACAACAGAAAAAAACTAATCTAGCAAAAAGGAGTAAAAAATGACTTCTACACACTGTTCATGAAATTTCCAGCTAGCTAGTCATATGCAGTACCCAGTGGGGAAAGAGAAGTAGCACGCAAGGTCAATGCGGCACTTGGGATCGAATCCCAAGACACTTCTCAGGTCAAAACCAAATTAACAATTAAAATTCTAAGCACAAAAGAAATTATTCTAAAAACTTAAAGCAAATCTAAGCTAAGAACACATAAGATACTCTTCACCAAAATGGGGAAGAAAAACCAAATATGGGAGGCCTTATCCCACTTAGCCCTATTTTATTAAGAGAGTACAAATGCCTTTGGGAATGAAACCTGTTATCACACAACTTGTAGTTGTCCCTAAGGGTATCCCATCCGGGATGGTAGAGGAGATGGACAACTAAAGAGGTGACCCAAGAGATGCCACGGTTCCTGTTATCACCAAACTTGTAGGTGCCCCTAGAGATAGATCCAAGATGGATGACAAAAGGAAGGGGCAACCAAAGAAGTGCAACCAAGATAGCCTCGACTCCCAATGGATGGTTGTCACGCCAATCAAGGCAATCTTCACTTTATGTTATCTAGCCCAAGACAACAAAGGGGGAGACCCAGATCTACTCCCGATAGGAGAGATCAAACCAAAACATATGATCAAATCAAAGGATGATGAAGTACGTAAGGTGTATGGTAAACCCTAGATCTATGGATAAAGTCACAAGGTAAATGATAAGTTGGATCAAGGAGTTTAAATAGTGTGGGATTTTGTCCAACATGTTTATGTGAGTGAATTATGAAGTTTATAATGAGATCAAGGATTAGGGTACCAGTCAATTGTGAGAAAATCCACTGCCTTGGGAACCATGTCCAATGCAGGGTAGTTAAGGTCCAAATTGGGGCTAACCAGTACCAAAAGTGAGCTTGATGAATTGATATGATAATGTCAAGGGGTTCAAGCAACCAAAACAAAGGTCAAACCACAAGCTAACCCAACAATCCAAGAAAGTCGAATGGGCTTGGAGAAAGATCAGTGCCTTGGGAAATGGGCCAAATGGAGTCAGATGTCCACCAAATTACAGATCTGGAATGTTGAGGTATAGAGGTAGGTGGATCTAAAAGATTAGGGCAATCCAATGGCTGGATCTTAATAGATATGAGATTGAAGTATGCCACAAAGTTGACCCAAGTGGGGCACAACCCTCAAAATGAGGAATGGGGCCCACAAGGCAGAAATCACTAAAGTCACACACTGGGGGTAGGTTATTGAATGTGTAGATTGCGGATCAAGTGGAATCTCACCTACCCAGGTGCTAGATCCTTGCAAACTCACCTCTCCCATGAAGTGCGACCTCCCTTGGAGAGGTTTCTTTGCCTTGGAAAGTGGGTCAAATGGAGGCCAAATCACACCAAACTACAGATCCAAATTGACGTGGATACTGTAGAGTTGGGTTTTAAATATTATACCCAAAAGCCAAGTGGATCTTACTAGATCTGAGAAAGTATAAATTGAGGGTTTGTAAATTAAGGGTTTTATCAATGAAGTAGCTATGTCAATGGATTGGAGCCAAGAAAAGAAGAACAAACCTGTGGATCGTACCTGGATAACCTTGTAGATGCCCTGATGATGATGATGTATGCAAACCTGATAAATTTGGAGCGATTTGAGGTAGTTTTCTGTGAAATCGATTTGCCCAAGAAAGCCAATGCACCCTCTCTCCTGCACAATAAACGCCAACAATATCAGATTTACTGCGAATAAGAGATAAGACTAATGCCACAGGAGAAATAACAGAAAGATAGCATAGATCACAATGATACTAATGATAACCCCCTGATACAAGCGAATGCTAAGTGGAGCGAGTTGAAGAAGCCTTGCAAAAACGCCCAAGTGAAGTCGCCCCTCCTGTAGACAAGACAAAAGTTTCCCAAAAAGATAGATCTTACCACAAATACCCAAATGCTAGGATGCAATAGACTTTCCAATCACCATCTAAGAACACCAGATGCAAAGGAGACCACAAGAATTTCCACAAGAAAGTTTTCTATATCAAGATTCCAAGAGCCAAAGACCCCCTTATAATGAGAAGGTCTCTCCTTTAAATAGGAGGGAGAGAGTTCACAATCTAACCACTTTTTGAGTGAGTGGCTAAGATTAAAAGATCAAAAGATCTAATCAATGGTTGAGATGAGCTCAACAATACAATACATGGATCACTAATAAAATAATACAATAAGTGGACAAACTCACCCCTAGAAGAGGGGATCCCACCAAATCATGATGATAAAATAATAGATCTAGCTTATGGTGGGTCCAAGGGGGTAATTTTAGACACCCTTGGTCAATCCCCATAGCACAATATCAATAAAATAATCATCAAAGTACCAAATCGTGCCTCTATGGACAAATCATGAGCCTTAGGAGGCTCCAAAAAATCATCAGAAAGTGCCATAAGTGATGGATGTGGGTCCCGATGAAGCTGGAATTGCTGGAGAAGGTGTGGAAGACATCCCACTCATCATCACTGATTATCCCATGCCAAAAATTTGCCTCAGTGGCCCAAATCGAATTCCTTTGTAGCCCATTTCTACCATTTTTGGACTACCTCGGGAAGTATGAAATTGCCCGAACTGCCTCCTGGAGTGCCTGCGTTGTCAAGGTGAGCTCACTAATGAGTCTGGGAGGGGGGTAATATGGTAATAACAAGTGGTTGGACCACCCCCTTCATGCACATCGCCCTAGGTGAACCAAGTGAATCCCATCACTCGCTCTGACAAGGTCTCCGACAGATCAAAACTGTACTAGGATAGCCTACTGAGGCTCCATCATCACTGTAACTGCCCAGATCTGAAAATAGACTATCTCATTGGACTCAGAAAGTCCAAATCCATCTAAGATGTGTACTCATACACCATATAAACCTCTGCATGGTCCAAAATAAATGCTCATCATATCCGACAAACCAAATAATAATAATCTGTAAAAAGTGCTGAAAAGCACAAATCATCATCATAAGTCTGAAACCACTGCATAAGCCCACCATGGTGAACTGTACTAGACCATATATCATCTATCTGTAACATCTGACGTCTGCCACCTCATGTCTTGTGGTTGACTTTTGGTCAAACTGAGGTTTGACCAAGTCAACATGAGCAAAATATGACTCAAACTGTCATCAAGCTACTGCAAGGTGTCAAAGGTTAAAACATGCTTTGTAATCCATTCATATAGCAATTATAACAAGTAGCAATCATTACTGGCGAGCTAAAACCAAATATAATGTCATTAATTATTATTATTTACTCAGACAAGACTTTCAGGGTTATACTCACTTCATAGTTGTGATCAATTTGCTAGTGAAGGGTGAAGGCTAAGAATGACATGGCTAGGTGAAGGGATGACTTACTGATTTAACACTGTGACACTTTGGAAATGGATAAGGGAATACACACCATAACATATAGTGGACAAGCAACAACACAGGGGGATGGCGGTGTCTCACAAATGGATAAGTTGTTTAAAGAGTGTTTATTCACCTTACACAGATGTGCACAATCCATAATACAAATGAGGCCAGCAATATTTTTGATATAGCATTTAAGTTCCATTTCTTTTTGGGCCTAGAGTTTCCATAGCCTTTGATCCATGTGTGTTTACAAACACATTGCATAGATTTACATTTATTTAGGCTTCTTGTTGCAGGTGTGTTTTTAAGGCACTTGTTTACCTGAGCACTTCTAGGTGTGTCACAGACAGCTTGTTTACCTAGGTATTTTACATTTCACAAAAGATATACATTTGATATTTCATAGCCATTTTCATTTGGCTTGTCTTTCATTCATGTGTGTTTAGAAACACATTGCATGAATGGGCTTTTCATACAAGATATAACATTTCATTTCCATACTTTGCATTAATGGCAGCACTAAAAGTTTCAGGTTTAGCCAACAACATCTTTAGTGACTAAGGGGACTAAGCCAACTCACCATAAGTAAGTTTTGTCACCAACTCAGAGCCGAGACACAATAAACGGGGGGAAGCTTATCCAATATAGAGGCTACAACGGGGGAAAGGTCCTGTTATCACATATATAGTAGCCGGGCTACCATACATTATTTTTCTGATTCCAGTACATTATTCAGCCAGTTCCCTTACATTGAGATGCTGAGATGAGCATCTATTATGGATCACTATAAGATTTGGACAACAGTTGTATTCCCATGCCATGACTGAGTCTCAGGACACTCAGAGAGATGACCGATGTAGCTATTATACCATTGGTACAGAGCAGTCAGTAGTGCCCAGAGTTACAGTAGCAGTTTCAAAGGATAGATGATGGTTCAGAGGATGAGCATTCAGGTATATGACTCAGCAGGTATATCATGGTGTTGTGGTTATATTGCTTTTATATTGATTCTTATAGCATGTCTTAGCATTTAGTGTCATGATCTGGCGATCATATAGATATGTGGACCTGGTTGATTTTATTATATATATTTTATTGTCCCTACTTAGACTTAGAAGTTCATTATTCATACTCATTGGTTTTACGCTCCTTAGGGAGAATAGAGGTGATCATTCCACCATACCTTGGCTTGCTAGTGTTGGCTCCATTATTCATTGTCTTCATCCATCCATTACCTACCTTTTAGTCTATCACCCTAACTTACTACTTGACTAGTGGCATGGAGGACTTTTCCCCACTATAGCCTCTGTATTGGATGAGCTTCCCTGTTTATTATGTCTCGGCTCTGAGTTGGTGACAAAACTTACCCATGGTGAGTTGGATTTCCTCGAGAATTCCCCCTAGTCACTAAAGTTGTGTTGGCTAAACCTGAAACTTTTAGTGCTGCAATGAATACAAAATATGGAAAATGAAATGTTATATCTTGTATGAAAAACCCATTCATGCAATGTGTTTCTAAACACACATGAATGAAAGACAAGCCAAATGAAAATGGCTATGAAATAAAATGTTTGCATCTTTTGTGAAATGTAAAATACCTAGGTAAACAAGCTGTCTGTGACACACCTAGAAGTGCTCAGGTAAACAAGTGCTTTAAAAACACACCTACAGCAAAAAGCCTAAAATAAATGTAAATCTATGCAATGTGTTTATAAACACACATAGATCAAAGGCTATGGAAACTTCAAGGCCAAAAAGAAATGGAACTTAAATGCTATATCAAAACAATTCCTAGCCTCATTTGTATTATGGATTGTGCGCATCTGTTAAAGGTGAATAAACCCTCTTTGAACAACTTATCCATTTGTGAGACACCGCCATTCCCTGTGTTGTTGCTCATTCAGTATATACTATGGTGTGTATTCCCTTTCCCATATCCAAAGTGTCACAATGTTGAGTCAGTCAGTCATCCTTTGGCCTAGCCAGTTTATTTTAGCCTTCACCCTTCACTAGCAAATTGATCACAACTATGAAGTGAGTATAGTCTTGAAAGTCTAGTCTGAGTCATAATAATAATTAATGACATCATATATTTGTTGCTAGATCGCCACTAATGATTACTTTTTGTTATGATTGCTATTTGAATGAGTTGTAGAGCATGCTTTAACCTTTGACACTTCACAGCAGCTTCTAATGATAGTTTAATTTATATCTAGTCATGTTGACTTGGTCAAATCTAGTTTGACCAAGGTCAACCATAGGACATGAGATGGTTGGACCTTGTGATGATACAAAGAGATGATATATGGTCTATGTACATACACATGATGGTTCTATGCATTAGATACAGGTTGATGATGATGATTTATGGTTTTCAGCATTATTTGATCATTTACAAATTATTATTATTTGACCTGTTCGGGCATAATGGATATATTATATGATCATGCAGAGATCCATATGGTATATGAGTACACATCTTGGATAGATTTGGACCTTTTGAGTCCAATGAGACAGTCTACTTTCAGTTCCGGGCAGTTACAGTGATGATTGAGCATCAGTAGTCTATCCCAGTGCAGTTTTGGTTTGTCGGAGACCCTGTCAGAGCAGAGATGGATTTTATCTGGTTCACCTAGGGCGCTGTGCATGGAGGGGGTGGTCCAGCCACTTGATTTTACCATATTACCCCCCTCCCGGACACACTGGTGCCCTAACCTTGACAGCGCAGGCACTCCAGGAGGCAGTTTGGGGTAGTTTCACGCTTCCCGAGGCAGTTCAGGATTGGTAGAAATGGCTACAGAGAAATTCGATTTGGGCTACTAAGGCAAATTTTTGGCATGGGATGATCAGTGATGATGAGTAGGATGTCTTCCGCACCTTCTCTAGCAGTTTCAACTTCATCGGGACCCACATCCATCACTTATGGCATTTTCTGATGATTTTTGAGGCCTCCTAAGGCCCACGATTTGTCCATAGAGGCACGATTTGGTATTTTGATGACTATTTTATTATTATTGTGCTACGGGGATTGACCAAGGGTGTCTAAAATTACCCCTTGGACCCACCATGAGCTAGTTGTTATATTTTGTCATCATGATTTGGTGGGATCCCCTCTCCTAGGGCGATTTTGTCCACTTATGATTATATTTGATTAGTGATCCATGTATTTTATTGTTGAGCTCATCTCAACCATTGATTAGATCTTTTGATCTTTTAATCTTAGCCACTCATTCAAAAAGTGGTGAGATTATGGACTCTCTCCCTCCTATTTAAAGGAGAGCTTATCATGGTAAAAAGGACTCGTGGCTCTGGATTATTGGAATAGAAAATTATTATTGCATCTATCTCCAAGTGTTGTGGTGAATGTCTTTGGTGTTCGTTCGTTGATTCTTCCTTTGCACTAAGTTATTGGAGATCTTGTTTTGCCATATTTTTGTACCATCTTTTTGCATCTACAGGTGGAGGCCAAAATCATCTAAGGAGGACGTATTGGTAGGGGAGGACCCTCCCTACTTCTTCTTTGGGTTTCTTCGTTGGTAACAGGGAGTATTACTATCCCAGGACCTTCTATTTCATGTTATTATTGCACTTCGCTTGTATTTCTTACATACTTGACCTTTCTGATTGAAATCGCTTTCCTTGGATTGACAGGTAGAGGAGGTCGCACTTGTGGGCTAGGGCATCATTTCGACAAGCAAAATCATTAATCTCTCATTTGATCTCTGCGAGAGTCTTCCTCAACAACAAGGCATCTCATTCACATCACTCAGGTATGATCTCAAGGTAATTTCTTTCCATGATCTATCCACTTGTCTAAAATACTTCAAACCCTAATTAATCAAAACCTCCATTTTTACATTTTTTTAGATCTACTAAGATCTAGTGGCTTCTTGGGTAATATTTTTAAAACCCACCTCTATAGTATCCACGGCATCCCGGATCTATAGTTTGGTGAGGATTGGCCTCCAGTTGACCCCCTTCCCAAGGCAACTTAACCTTTCCAAGTGAGGTCGCACTCCTTGGTTTGGGTGAGTTAACCTAGATCTAGTATATGGGTAGTTGAGATCCCACTTGATTTGCAATCTACATATCCAATAACCTACCTGTTATCACATATATAGTAGCCGGGCTACCATACATTATTTTTCTGATTCCAGTACACTATTCAGCCAGTTCCCTTACATTTGAGATGCTGAGATGAGCATCTATATTGGATCACTATCAGATTGTGGACAGCAGTTGTATTCCCCATGCCATGACTGAGTCTCAGGACACTCAGAGAGATGACCGATGTAGCCAGTATTCCATTGGTACAGAGCAGTCAGTAGTGCCCAGAGTTGCAGCAGCAGTTTCAGAGGACAGATGATGGTACAGGTTGATGAGATTTCAGGTATATGACTCAGCAGGTATATCATGTTGTTATGGTTAGATTGCTTTTATACTTATTCTTATAGCATGTCTTAGCACTTAGTGTCATGATCTGGCGATCATATAGATATGTGGACCTGGTTGATCTATTATGTATATTATATTGTCCCTACTCAGACTTAGAAGTGATCATTCAACCATACCTTGGCTTGCTAGTGTTGGTTCCATCATTCATTGTCTCCATCCATCCATGGCCTACCTTTTAGATTATCACCTTGACTTACTACTTGACTAGTGGCATGGAGGACTTTTCCCCACTGTAGCCTCTGTATTGGATGAGCTTCCTTGTTTATTGTGTCTCGGCTCTGAGTTGGTGACAAAACTTACCTATGGTGAGTTGGAGTTCCTTGTGAATTCCCCCTAGTCACTAAAGTTGTGTTAGCTAAACCTGAAACTTTTGGTGCTGCCGTGAATACAATATCTGGAAAAAAATGAAATGCTATATCTTGTATGAAAAGCCCATTCATGCAATGTGTTTCTAAACACACATGAATGAAAGGCATGCCAAATGAAAATGGCTATGAAAATAAAGTGTTATATCTTTTTGGAAAATAAATACCTAGGTAAACAAGCTGTCCATAACACACCTAGAAGTGCTCAGGTAAACAAGTGCCTTAAAAACACACCTGCAGCAGAAAGCCTAAAGAAAAAATGTAAATCTATGCAATGTGTTTGTAAACACACATAGATCAAGGCTATGGAAACTTCAGGCCCAAAAAGCAATGGAACTTAAATGCTATATCTAAACAATTGCTGGCCTTATTTGTATTATGGATTGTGCGCATCTGTGAAGGTGAATAAACCCTCTTTAAACAACTCATCCATTTGTGAGACACCTCCATTCCCTGTGTTATTGCTCATTCAGTATATACTATGGTGTGTATTCCCTTTCCCTTGCCAAAGTGTCACAAAGTCAAGTCAGTCAAGTCATCCCTTAGCCTAGCCAATTATTTCAGCCTTCACCCTTCACTAGCAAATTGATCACAACTATGAAGTGAGTATGATCCTGAAAGTCTAGTTTGAGTAATAATAATAATTAACGACACTATATATTTGGATTTAGATCGCCAGTTATGATTACTCTGTGTTATAATTGTTATTTGAATAAGTTGTAGAGCATGTATTAACCTTGACACTTTGCAACAGCATTGGATGATGGTCTGAGTTATATTTGGTCTTGGTTAGACCCAGTTTGACCATGGAGGACCATGGGACATGAGATGTTAGACCTTATGATGATATGGATAGATGATATATGGTCTATGTATACATACATGATGATTCTATGCAGCAGCTACAGGGTTATGATGATGATTCTTGGGTTACAGCAGTGTTTGGTCATTTACAGATCATTATTATTGGCCTTGTTCCGGTATATTGGATATTTATTTTAATCATGCAGAGACTCATATGGTGTATGAGTACACATCTTGGATGGATTTGGACCTTCTGAGTCCAATGGGACAGTTTGTTTTCAGTTCCGGGCACTTACAGTGATGATTGAGCCTCAGTAGGCTGTCCCAGTGCAGTTTTGGTGTGTCGGAGGCCTTGTCAGAGCAGATTAGATTTTTATCCGGTTGACCTAGGGCGCTGATGATGGAGGGGGTGGTCCAGCCACTTGTTTTTACCATATTACCCCCCTCCCGGACACACTAGAGCCCTCACCTTGACAGCGCAGGCACTCCAGGAGGCTGTTTTGGGCAGTTTCACGCTTCCCGAGACATTTCAGGATTGGTAGAAATGGCTATTGAGGAAATCGATTTGGGCTACTGAGGCAAAGTTATGGCATGGGATGATCAGTGATGATAGATCGGGGTCTTCCACACCTTCTCCAGCAGTTTCAGCTTCATCGGGGCCCGCATCCATCACTTATGGCACTTTCTGTGGATTTCTGAGGTCTTTTTGAGGCCCACGATTTGACTATAGTAGCACGGTTTGGTACATTTATGATTATTTATTGATTATTGTGCTATGGGGATTGACCAAGGAGGGATAAAATTACCCCTTGGACCCACCATAAGCCTCTTATGATATTATGTCATCATGATTTGGTGGGATTTCCCTCTTATAGGGCGATTTTGTCCACTTACATAATATTTTATTTGTGATCCATGTATTTTATTGTTGAGCTCATCTCAACCATTGATTAGACATTTGTATCTTTTAATCTTAGCCACTCATCCAAAAAGTGATTAGGATTTTGATGCCTCTCCTTCCTATTTAAAGGAGAGAGCTCCTTATTGTAAAGGGACTTTTGGCTCTGGATTATTGGAATAGAAAATTATTATTGCATCTATCTCCAGTGTTGTGGTGAATGTTTTTTGGTGTTCGTTCGTTGGTTCTTCCTTTGCACTGAGTTATTGGAGATCTTGTTTGCCATATCTTTTGTACCACGATTTTGCATCTACAGGTGGAGGCCGATTTGCTTGGAGGAGGAGGTATTGATAGGGGAAGACTCTCCCTACTTCTTCTTTGGATCTCTTCGTTGGTAACAGGGAGTATTACTGTCCCAGGACCTTCTATTTCATGTTACTGTTGCATTTCTCTTATATTTCCTCCATGCTTGATCTTACTGATTGAATCGCTATTCCTTGGTTTGACAGGTAGAGGAGGTCGCACGTGTGGACTAGGGCATCATTTCGGCAAGCAAAATCAACAATTTCTCATTTGATCTCTGCGGGAATCTTCCTCAACATCAAGACATCTCATTCACATCACTCAGGTATGATCTCAAGGTAAGTTCTATCTCCATGATCTATCCAATTGTCTAAAACAATTAAAACTCTAATTAATCAAAACCCCATTTTTTACATTTTCTCAGATCTACTTAGATCTAGTGGGTTGTTGGGTATAATATTGAAAACCCACCTCTATAGCATCCACGGCATCCCGGATCTATAGTTTGGTGAGGATTGGCTTCCGTTTGACCCACCTCCCATGCCAACTTAGCTCCTCCCAAGCAAAGCGCACTTCCTAGTTTGAGCAAGTTGACTTAGATCTAGGTGGTGGGTGTTTGAGATCCCGCTTGATCCATAATCTACACATCAAATAACATACACCCAGATTGTTACTTTCCAGAAATTCACCTTGTGGGCCCTATTCCACATTTTAAGGGATTTAATCCCCATTTTGGACCACTTGGAACACTCAAACTCAGATCTACTAAGATCTAGCCGTTGGATTGCCACGAAATTATAGATCCATACTCCTACTTGACTAACCTACCCGGATCTAAAGTTTGGATGCCATCCGACTTGTCTTGACCCACCTAACCCCACTTTTTAGCCTCCTTGGGCAAAGTCGCACCACCTTGGAGAAGTGAGTTGACTCACTTCTAGGACGTGGGTACTTGAGATTTTTGGAGATTTGAAACCGGAATAATTCAAAACCTAGGTCTAGACTATCACTTTGTCAAATCTTGCCTTGGGGATAGCATTCCTTGTTTTAAGGGATTGTGGTCCACTTGGGTCAAACCTAGATCTAGACACATTCATCCATCAAGACCTCTATTGCCCACTTGTCTCATACTATAGGAGTCCTCAACCACAAGTCAACCCTACTTTGACTCCATTTCCCAATTCCCAAGGCACTGGCTTCTCTCCAAGTTAATTCGACTTTCCTAGATTGTTGGATTGACTTGTGGATTGACCTATGCACGGTGAACTAAACCCTTGAAGCTATCATGTATCATGTTCAAGCTTGTCATCTGTACTAGTTAGCCCCAATACAACCCTTAAACTACCCTGCACTGGACACAGTTCCCAAGGCAGTGGGTCTTCTGACATTGAACTAGTACACTAGCCCTAGATCTCACTTCAAACATTATAAGTCACTCTTACATCAACCATGAACCAAAGCTATACCTATTGAACCCTTCACTTCGCTTGTGACTTCAACCTATAAGGTCTAGGATAAACCATACACTTAACTTCACCTAGAAATACCCTGATTTGGTGTCTTGGTTTTGATCTCTCCTGTCGGGAGTAGATCGGGTCTCCCCCTTTGTTGTCTGGGCTAGATAACATAAAGCGAAGGTTGCCTCGACTGGCGTGACAACCATATATTGGAGGTCGAGGTGATCGTGGTTGCACCTTTTGAGTTGCCCTTCCCTATTGCCATCCATGACTTGATACATCCATAGGGGTAACTACAGTTTAGGTGATAACATTTTGGCGCCGTTGCCGGGGAGGCAATAGCTTACCCTGGTCCGACATACATTTCCTAAAGCCTTCCCGTTCTATTTGCCTAACATTTGGTATTGAAGGCATAGGGCTTACCTCGGACAAGCTAGTAGTCTTTCCTGCATATACAACGACACATATCTTGGTAGAAGAGTTTAAATCTACCTGGCGACTCCCAATCGTGACTCCGCTAAGGAGTGAGCTCATTTACATCCCTATAACACTAGAATTTAGACAGATCTTATCGTTATCTAGAACCCATGGGGTGCATCATTTTGTTTTCAGGTTCTTGAATTTAAAAATAAATATAAAAATATAAAAAATAAAAAATAAAAAAAATTATTATCCATGGCAGCTTCTGAGCGACCTAGAACTTTCGGTCGTTTAAAAGTTTTTGACTTTTCAAAAATTGTTGGGTATCCTCATCATATTCCTCATCAAGCATGTGCAAGGTTGCCTATTTTCGATGGAAGTTATGAAACCTCTGCTAAAAGACACCTTGAACTTTTTAGGGAAATTATTAAAGAATTATCCATAACCCATGAGGATGTGTGTATGAGACTATTGGCTTCATCTTTCAAAGAAAGAGCTGGACTCTGGCTTTCGAATTTGAAACCCAATAGCATTTCTGGTTATGACATATTTGAAAATAAATTCCTAGAAGAATGGGGAAGTGAATTCGATGATATGCATCTTTCAAATCAAATCCAAGATCAAAATCTTCCCCTTTCCGATCCTATTGTTGAATCATTTAACAATCAAATATCAAGTGATTTTTCAACATCCGGAGATGACCTTTCCTACCCAATTTCTTCTGATGATAAGTCTTCTACTTTTGAGTCAATCGAAAGTCAAATCTTTAATCATTGTACAAACCATAAGTTTGCAAATTGCTTTTTAGGTAGCCCTAAGCCTGATCCTGAGGGAATTTCTGAGGATGAGCTTTTAGTTAACAGGTCCACTGAAGTCCCTCCCTCAGAGAGACTCATTAGTCATTCTGTATTTAGTGATCATCACCTTATTGAAGAAGAAGAAAGTAGGGACATCGACCAAGGTCCTTTAGTGGTGACTTCACATGATCATTGTGCAAATAATCAGGGTGTTTTAAATGAACTTGTTAATTTTCTCCCTGACAAATTAAATAAAAATGATCATTTATCTTCATATGATTTTAATGATGAATCAATAGAAGTTCAATCTCAAGATGAAGATGAAATAATAAATCACACTAGATGCTCTAATCTTTGTTCCACCTCTTATAATGAGTCTTTAAATTTTTCCATCCTTAGTCAAGATAGGTTCATCGATTTCTTAGAATTAGAATCTTGTCCTCAGGTTGTAAATATTAAATTTGATCAAAAGCTTGAAATTATTCCTAAAATAAAGAATACTTTCTATTATCAAAATCCAAGGTCAAACTTGTGTATCCATTTAGGAGAATTTTCATATTTGCAATCCACCCTCCTTTCCCAACTCTTTCAATCATCTTTGGGTTGGTGCTATAGTCAATCTTTTGCCTTGGAAATTTTCAAAAAGAAATATAAGCATGATTACATGTTTGGAGAAAAAGCACTTCATTTCCCTTTTCAGTCACTTTGGAACCATAATGCTTGTTGTCAAGTTATCAATCATTCTTGGTGGCTAGAAAAGATATTTAAAGATCAATTTCACATTTTCTCCATTTTTTAGCATCACGTGGGTTTGATTTTGACTTTTCGTCTTTTAAACCTTAATTTATCCCCACTTGGTTTTTATTTGATCATCAGTCCCAAGGACAATCAAATTGAATATGTAAGAGAAGTAAATGAGGAAGCTATGTTTTGTAAAAAAGAATTGAGTTGCAAGCTTTATATTTTTTCTGCATCAACTTTAAACAATCATCTTCATGAATTTTATGATCCTATCAATTCTTGGATGGAGAATGCTTGCAGTAATCAGTCTTTTCCTTGGCATGGTTTCATTTTGTACCATTCAATTCATTTGTCAATTTTTGAACATGTGAGGACAGTTGTGCTATCAATTTCATTAATCCTTAATCTAGTCCTGACTTGTTTTCTAAGCAAAAATCAAATAACAATCATTAACTTGTTCGATGAATGGTTGCACTGGATTTATGATTTTACCTAGCATTTGTGATGATTGGTTAGATTAGAGTAGGTAGGAACTGAATAAGCCTACTTGGGCAGTAGTTAGTCTTTTCAGCCATTGAGTCTGGCACCTTGTTTATCTCGAAACTCCTTTGTAAGCTCCTAGTTTAAATGAGTACTTGTCACTTTTCTTTTTCCTGCACAATAAATTTCAAATTTTGCAAATTATGTTAGTAGTTTAATTTACTTTCTGCATTTATATATTTCATGCTTTTTTATTTTTGACATAGAGTAGATTTACTTTCAGATTGGTTTTATTATTTTCCCACACATGCGGCATGAGGTATTTTTGATGTTTGTGAATGCAGAAAAATAGGTTGCAAAAATAAAAGCTGGAAATAAAATGGTAGAGTGCTGGATCGTGGATTCGAGTAGCAGAGTTCGAGTACCAGAGATTCTGAGGTTCTCAAGCGCTCACTTCAGTAGAGCACTTGTCCCAGCCGGAGCCAGATGTTATCACATATATAGTAGCCGGGCTACCATACATTATTTTTCTGATTCCAGTACACTATTCAGCCAGTTCCCTTACATTTGAGATGCTGAGATGAGCATCTATATTGGATCACTATCAGATTGTGGACAGCAGTTGTATTCCCCATGCCATGACTGAGTCTCAGGACACTCAGAGAGATGACCGATGTAGCCATTATACCATTGGTACAGAGCAGTCAGTAGTGCCCAGAGTTGCAGCAGCAGTTTCAGAGGACAGATGATGGTACAGGTTGATGAGCTTTCAGGTATATGACTCAGCAGGTATATCATGGTGTTATGGTTAGATTGCTTTTATACTTATTCTTATAGCATGTCTTAGCACTTAGTGTCATGATCTGGCGATCATATAGATATGTGGACCTGGTTGATCTATTATGTATATTATATTGTCCCTACTCAGACTTAGAAGTTCACTATTCATACTCATTGGTCTTGTTATCAACTGATTTGTACAAATAGTTGAAACCTTATTGAGCCGCCAGTGTTGGAACACATCAGTGTTCACTTCCAGAGTATCTGGGTTTCATTGTATTTGGGTATAGCCAGTTTTGTTTTTGAGTCGACATGACCATGGCCCCATGGGGGTTTGTATCAAAGTGTGCTAGTAGGGTCTGAGTGGCTCGGTTTCCCATGACTGGATTAAACAACTAAGGTATTCCAGGGAGTTTTTTCACCGTCAGATTATACTTTGCTTCAGGCGAAATATAATCTCTTGGTTTTTCTCCCGCTTCCTCCAAAGCTGGAATGCCCGATTTTGGAAATTTGGCCATGGGGGGTTATTAGGGTCCAACTGTAATGTATAAACCTACTAGACACTATTAGAATAGGTTCTGGTCATGTCCTAGGTCTCTAGGACCCCCAGAAAAAATTTCGAAAAAATTTTACCGGACGCGTCGAAATTGGGGTTTTTAATTTTTTAATTATTTTTAAAATTTTAATTAAATTTCTCTATAGTTTAAATAGAGAAATTTGAGTCTGTAATATGTCAGTCATCCGGGGTCCGTTTTCAGTGTTTGATGGCTCGTTTCATAAGCCAAAAATCACACATGACCCATGGAGCAGCTAAACCCAACTTTCGGATGTCAATTCCGCCCCGTAATTAATATTTTCTCTGAAAAGTCATTTACAGAGAAATTATTAATTAAAATAATAAAATTGATTATTTTGGAGATAATCCAAATCTCTCCAAAATTAATCAATTTGATTAAAATAAAAGGCTAAATGACATGGCGATGAGCATTTAGGAAGATTCCAATCAACTCCAATCCCACCCAGTCATCCATCCAGTCACCAGCAAAGAATCTTCTTGAGCAAATTCGCCCTCTTCCATGCAAAAATCGATTTTGTGATGTGGCAATGATTGAATGGTTTGTTGGATGGCATTAAAAGCCAATGGTGGGCGCCTCCTTTAAACTAGCAATCAATCCAAGCTTGGCTCTCTTCATAACTCGAGATTACACCTTCCATTCCCCACGTGTTCCCTCACAACCAACTCGCAATCCCCTAGATCCTCACGCATATCCTACCTTCCTCACGTCAATCTTTAGGGAGCTCGAGTTTGGACCTTGTGGTATGTGATGATTGGTTGTGATACTCCCAAAGACGAGTTAGTACCTACCAAAATCCACTTGCCATCTCCATGCTAGCTCGCCCTTCCATTTGTCCCCATCACATCCAAGCTCGCCCTCCACATAGGCTCACGTTAATCCTCATCCTAGCTCGCCTTTCCTTGTTGTAACTTGGCTATTGGTTAATGTCTTCACTCCCAACCTACCTCAAGTCGAGTTTTGCCACATAGTGCCTTTCACCAACCAATAACTCGACTTTGATTGTTAATCACCTCTCCAAGCTCTCTCATGATTGGAATTCGACTTCATTGCTCACCACCAATTCGACCTAGGGTTTTGGCATTTAGATTTAGTATAAAGAGAGGCCCATTTGGGCTATTATCTCATGGAGAATTTGAGGCAAACTTACTCTGCCAAAATTGTATATGTGTTATAGCTTTTGCTAATTGAAATAAAGTGGCTTTGGAGGTCCATATGGTGTGTTGATCTTGTTCATGGAAAGTGCTTCAATATAATCAAGGTGATATTGTTCTATGGTTTTTGCTTACATGTTCCATGTTTTGATCAAATTATTTAAGCTTAGAAGACTTTTCCAAGTCCATAGGGTGGGCATTTGGGTTCAATTTGTCCATTGATGTTGGGTTGTTTGTGATTGGGAAGTAGTGGATTGTAGTCGGAAATACTAACACTCTTCTTGTCCCTTTCAACTTGGCATACTATATTTGATCAATCTTGTTTGTAAGTGATACCTTTTGCAGATCTATAAAGTTAAGAAGAGGAGTTGGAACTAGGTTGTCTCCTCCATCTCTTCAAAGAACAAATCTTTCCATTAACATTCATACATTGCAGGATCTCCCAAAGTCGACCTCACAACACCAAGATGGTGGCATAAAGGGGTTTGATTTCAAGGATCCATCTCTTATATTCAAAATATTGTTTATTGGTTACTTTGGGCTTTCACTTCTGTTATCACCTATTTTGTACAAATAGTTGAACTTTCGATGAGCCGCCAGTTTATCAGAACATGATTCATGTTCATCATCAGCATTCAGAAGTTCAGAGGTTAATTTCAGGGCAATTTTGCCCCTTTTGTAATAACTGCATGTTCATACCCCCATGGGGAATTTGTAAAAGTTGGTCTAAACGGGGTCCTTTTATAAAAGACTCGGCTATCCGTAGGTTTAGCCATTTGAGGGATACTCTAGAGTGTTTTTTCCTTAGGAATTATGCGCTACTCATCAGTGGCGTATAATCCCCGAGTTTTTCACTCAAACCTCCAAAGCTGGAGTATTTCCCATGGTGGTCAAAACCTAAGGTGGTTATTAGAGTCTTGTGTCTAGGATTTTTTACGGGTTAGCCACATCGATTGAGTCGTATGAACATGCACTAGGTCCCCTAGGAGTTTCGTTTGATTCCGGCAAAAATAATTTTTTCATAAAATTAGACCATTTTTTAAATGGTTTAATTAAAAAATTTCAAAAAATGATAAAAACCTCATCTGGAGGCGGATTTCAGCGTGGGGAGGCTCGTCTTGACACTCAGAGTGTCCTCTTTACCCTGGCGCCTTCATTTCTCAGATTCCGGGCAATTACGTCACCGCTGGGAGAGTTTTGGCTAAAAATGCTACAAACTGCACTTTAATTGCCAGAAAGGGAGAAAATGCACTTTGGACAAATATCCAAATAAGTAAAAAATCAATAAAAATTTGAATTGGAAAAGCATGGAATGTTTTTCTATAAGGTGTACGATCACATTAAGTGATGTGTCAAGTGATTCCAAAAGTCAAAAGTCAAAATTGGATTAAATGTTAGCGTCACCTCCCTCTTCCCTCTTCACGTGAATGGTAGTGGGCGCATGGTGGTCACGAGTTGGGCTTTGAATATGATCTTCATGAAGCATACGACCACTTAAAGGTTCGAAGCATGTGTTAGCATCCACATTGGAATAAATATTAGAGGGTGACGTGAGTAGTGGAAAGGCATGGGCTTCCACGTGAATACATGGTGGGCGGCTTAGCTCACGGTTCTATCAAAGCATTGAATCTGTTGTGAGGTGGCTGCCACATCCTCAAATCATACCCACCGAAAGCAGCCAGTTAATAGGTAGATCACGCTCCAATATGCTAATCACGCCAACCCTCATGCTCCGAACCTCAATCACGTGGATCACACCAACCAACATCTTCAGTTAACCATTCAATCGGTCACTCCAAGCGATCAATCAAAGGAATTCGACCTCTCTTCATGCTGATTTCGTTTTAGGGTTTTGGTAGTGTATTTTGTTATTTAAGAGAAGCATTTTAGCTCTCTTAGGATGGAATTTTTTGCAAAGAAACTCTGGAAAATTTGTAACCTGTTTGATTATTAATAAAGTTGAGACTTTGGAGGTCAAATCGTGGAGGCTCTTGGTGGCCATGCTTCACTTTGTAACGAGGTTGTATGGTGTATTGCTTTTGTACTTGGGATTCTTAAGTTGTAGATCTATGTTTCAAGAGGGCTAACAATCTAGCACAAGTAAAACTATGAATCTATTTCTTTTCGCTTGAGTACATTGGTTTTGCAGGTATTTTCCAAAGTATAAGGTTTTTTGCAGGTACATCTTCACTCCGCATGTGGCCAAAGAGTTTCAAGCTTTGTGAATTCAAGAAACAACGAGTCTTGCTTCCTCCATCAACCTTTCAACAAAGTTTAAATCGGTTACTTGGTCCATCCCATCTCCAAACTGTGGAAAATCCAAGTTCTACTCATCTCCAGGTTTGAGATCATTGTTTAAGTTTGTCTTTGGTTTGTGGCTTCTTAAACTTTTTTGCTTCATTTGTTTGCCTCTTCTAGCCTCGTCCCACCTCCTTTTTCTTCTCCATTCTCCTTGCTCTCGTCCCCCTTGCCCTATCTTCTTTCCATTCTCGTTTCACCTTGCCCTTTCGCTGCTATTTAAGTGACTGTTCGCTGCCCTTTAGTGACTGTTTGCTCCTCCATTTATCAGCTCGTTGGCTGCCCTTCATCCTCTTCCATTGCTGCTCCTATTTTCTGCCACTTTTCACCTTAGTTTGCTGCCCATACCATCTCTCATTTTCTGCCCATTTATTTGCATCTTTATGCTGCAGTCTGTTGTCTTTCTCTTTAGGCAGCCATCTCCTCTCGTCTCCCTACTTCTCCATCCCTTATACCATTTGTCAACCTTCAAAAAAGACACAAACAAACAAAGAAATAAAGTGTGAGCTTGGTTCGTAATAGAGTTTGTTCATTTCTAGATTCACATTTTAAGTAGTTAGATCTCAAAGTTTTGTATTGTCATTAAAGTCAAAATTATTTCATAATATAGATCTTGTTTGCCTTTCTTGCAATAGATTAGATCTCTGTAAGATTCTGCCCATAAAACACTTTGAAAAACAGTCAACAGTTTGGTAACTTTCAAGTTTGGTTAGTAGAGATTTATTTCATAAAATATGGACCTTGTCTTTTCTTGCAAAATAAATTAGATCTCAAACAGTTCTGCCCTTAAAAGTTAAAACAGGTTCAGACTTTGGCTTAAGGTCTGAGTTATTTCACAAAACAGTCACATCTTTTATAGTTAGATTCATTTCACATGCAGTAGGTTCAGACTGTGGTTGAAAGTCCGATTTATTTCGAGTGGCAGTCAACGGTTTGGTAGTTCAAGTTTGGTTGGTTATATTTATTTTCATAGCATAGACCTTATCTTTTTGGTGGTAGATTAGATCTCTAATTTTTTCACTTGTTAATTTTTTATTTATGTATTGATAAGTAGCAATAGGGCATTAGAACTTATATCATCAAAATCTCAAAAGTTTGTACTTCTTAAAAAAGTTGGTAATTAGATCTTAATCCATTACCTTGCATACATATCATATCATCTAGGATCTAGTTTCATGTTGGTTGCATTTAATTTCTTTTTAGATTTCACAAAAAGATAAAGTTTGCATTTTGCATTTTAGAGTTTAGTTTGCATTCATTTTCAAGCTTAGATTTTGTTTTGACTAATAGCTAATGGGTGCGTGGTTTAAGTGAATTTGAGCTTGTGTAGATTTTTGAGAGAGGAGAAAAGTTTGATAAGAGAGATACTCAAAAGAGAAGCAAAAGTGCATCTAAGGAGAAGATTTGAACCAAAGCGATAAGTCTTGTACATTCTCCTTTTTGTAATCAGCCATTTAGGGCTCATAAAGTAGTATTTTCATAAGTACTTCTCTTTCTCTCAAAAGACCTTTTAAGGGCTTCATCCCCAAAGGCACTTGTAACCATCAAATAAAATTCATTGTGGAGAAAGCTCCACTTTTTGTCTTCTTCCCCATTTGGGGAAGAGTGTTGGGTTTGTTAGTTTTGCTTAGCTTAGATCTTTATGATTTTTGTCATTAGAATAATTTATTTATCTTGTATCTTCTCTTCCAAACCTTGACCAGAGAATAGCTAACTTTGGGATCGTATCCCAAAGGCCACATAGTTTTGTGGTAGCTTCTCGCTCCCCCATCAACTTCTTGTGGACATCCAGCTAGCTGGAAGGTTTCCAGGATTGGTGGTTTCTAGTGGTTGATCTTGTTCGGAGATCAATCCCACCTAGTAGATTAGAATTTGTAGGGTAGAACACTAGTTTGAGTTTTATTTCATATTATTTGGCAAAGTAGTTATTGTTGAAAGCATTAATTTATCTTTCAAGTTATCAAGTGGTTTCATCTTTCTCAAGTTATTTTACTGCTTTTCACAACACAACTGCTCTCGTTTGCTTAAAATAAACCAAAGTCTCTTGAACTTGGCCAAATCCAAGTCAAGAGCACCCTCTATCGGAGGGCATTTTTAGTCTTGCATCATCCCCTGCATTAGGCATTGTTAATTTAGCAAGTCTCTTGAACTGTGGTCATAAGACCGAGTCAAGAGCGCTCTCTGTCGGAGGGTTGAACAAGGTTCTTTTAATAATAAAATTTTCCACTCACACTCCCCTAATTAATTTATCTTGGTTTGTCCTACACCCGTATGCTCTGCCAACCGGAAACGGTTGGGCTAGTACTCAGAAAGGTGGAAGACTTGATAATAACGATCGATAAAATTAACTAAAATTTTTACCCATAACCTCAACCAAGGCAAAATACTGTTCTTCCCGCGAGGGGTGGCGCCGGATTCCCACTGTCAGACTCAGGGGCGGTTCAAACATTGGACACCAATCCTTATCGAATCTGGGTGCTTCCGACATGTCATTCAGGGTTGCCAGTATCTTTCTTGGGTAGGGTTCTACCATCTCTTGACATCCTTGGTTTTAGCCCTAATAATCAAGACAATTAAAATTTTGAATTTACCAAGATAAGCTGCATAACGTTCTCACGAATTCTCCATTCCAAGCACTTGTATCAAGTTTTCACTTTCACTTTTACTTTTGACTCCATAAGGCACTGGTCCTTCATTATATATTTTGCTTGCTTAAGTAAAAACATTGGAGTATTTGCTTATATTTACGTGAAGTGATTTGTTTACTGCCCAAGTGTATCTTTCATCTTATATTTGCAACGTGGATTGCGTTATCTTGTCATATATTAAATTTTCATAATTGTCTCTCATTCATAAACTCCTAAAAAACACTCATCCGCATCACTACATCATAAAACATTATAAAAACAAGAGCCTTAGTAAAACTCTCTTTAGGGACTACCCCCCTTGGCTTCGTTAGGAGTTTGCCTAAACGGAGGAGCTGGGATTCAGGTGACAGTACCTGGCTCATTGCTTGCCCCCAAGGCCACACCTCTCCCCACTTTCCAGTGAGGGAGACAGCTTTCAAAAGGTTTCTGCTGCTGGTGTGCAGTTTGGCGGACAACATCTTTGGCGCCGTTGCCGGGGACAAATCTTTTTGTTCCTGGACGACCTTAGTTTTTTCTAGTTTGTTTACCTTTTGATAGATTCTCAAATCTGTCTGGCGACTCCACTCCCCCTTTTTTTCTTTTTGGTAGTTTTTTAGTTCAATCACTCTCAGAAATTAGACTTGAAACCACCTGGCGACTCCACTGTCAATTAACACCTCAAGGTATTCAACCAGAAGAAACTCTGAAGGCTTGCTTAGTTTTATCTCAGAACCTGAAAAGGTTTATAAGAGGAGACTAAACAAGCTTGCTTCTCGAAAAATCCTTGAAGAACTTAGGTCTCAGTCTATTTCTGACATCCATAGTCTCTTTCAAGAAGATAACTTAGATAATTTTGAAAATTTTGAAAACAGTAATAATTATTTTTCCGATACAATGGGTGATTTTTTCGCCCCCCTCAACATTACTCAGATTGCAGGTCAACCACATGATCTTCCAGATAAAGCCATCGACAAACTTCCAACCTTTACCGGCACTGATACTGTCACTGCCGCACATCACCTTATTGCTTTCTCAAAAATAAAGGGTGGATATGTCAGGGATGCTGCTCATAGACATGAGGATGTTTACATGAAGTTGTTTGCCTTGTCCTTAGATGGGGCTGCTGGTGACTGGTTCATAGGCTTGCCAGCCAACTCCTTTGCCACCTTAGCTGAGTTTTCAACTGCTTTCACCAACAAGTTTGGTGAGAAAAAAGAGCCACGTCATCAACTTGCTGCTCTAACAAACATCAAGAGAAGTGAAATGGAAACCATGGAAGATTTCAACAAAAAGTTCATGGATTTATACAATGCAATCCCTACAGACTACAAGCCAACTCCACATACTATACTGGTCTACTACATTGAAGCTTTAAGTGGAGAGATGCAGTATCAACTTAGGGATAAAGAACCCACCACTTTGTTAGAAGCACAAACGATGGCAACTAAGATTGATAGGAACATGCAGTCATCTGGGAAGTCAAACCTACCCGGTTATTCAAGAGCCCAAACTCCTTTGAAAACAACTGAGCCTAAAGGTAAAGATCCTTTGGATGCTTTGAAAGAATCATATGAGAAAAAGATGATGGACATGTGTGAAAGAATGGAAAGAACCGAACAGAAACATGTAGCCCAACTGAAGGAAGTTCAAAACAAAATAATAAACATGGAAAGGGCACAGGTCCAACGAGTTCAGCAGGTTCAACAAACTCAACCGGTTCAGAGAAATTACCCTCCCAAAAATAACTGGCAAAAGAAAGCTCACGAGAATGAAAAGAGGCCTCCCACTCAGATAGAGGCTGCCAATGCAAATGAGGTGTACATCCCATTTTGTAGAGCTTGCGAAGATTTCCACGAGGAATCTCATTGCTACCATGCATGCTATATTCAAGAGCATGGTTTTCCTGAAGGTTGTGATCCTAGTGCATCAACAAGCAAGCCTGAATTCATTAATAATGTGGAAGACATCTGTGGCATTCCTAGGGTTGAACCTTACACACCATTCTGTAGGACATGTCAGGAATTCCATGAAGAAAACACTTGTCACCTTACACGCTATATCCAGGAGCATGGGTTTCCTGAAGGGTTTGTTGGTCAGTCTTCATCAAGTGAGCCTGAGTGCATAAACTATGTAGGTGATACTTATGATATTCCTGAAGAGAGTTGGGATCAGTCGGATCAGCCTATTACAGAAAATATAACATTTTCCCATCAGATTCTTGATGATCCTATCATAGAGATTTATCAAATACCGGATATTGTTGAAGACCCTCCTCATGCCATCGAAACAAAAGACACTTTGGAGTGGGAAGTTTTTCAAGACTACTTCAGTGATGATGAACATTTATGTACTTCTGACCCAACTTTAGAAGAAACCATTACGGAGATCAACATTCATAAAGAAATCCATGAAAGTAGTAGTGTGTGTTATGACACTCCCATTTGTTCTCCACATGGCAGTGAATATTCAGAAATTTGGGTCCCTTGTGATATCTTTGAAACACATCTGTTTGAGGAAGATTATTATGAAGTTGAGGAGGATAGGCATAGCTTAAAGGATGACATAAGTGATGATGAGTCCATGATGGATGACATAGATATTGGCAATGATGAATGGATCTCTCTTGAGAACCCTATCTATGCCATGTCTGAAGAAGTTAATGATGAACAAAATCCCCTTGGAAATTTTGTTAACAATCCCACTTATGAGCATGAGGATACATATGGCCAGGAATATGGTAAAATTCATGAAGACTTTCCCATTTTCGGCAGGAGTATGGATTTTGAACAGTTGAGCATAGAGGAAGAAAAGGAAATTATTTCATATGAGAAGTCAGTTGAGTATATATCTTGCCCATCGGAAGCCCCTTGTATATTAGGGCAATTCGAGGCATGCACTTTCATGGAAAATTATTTTCGAAAGAGCCTCTTGGAAGAATATGATAAGGTACTAGAATTGCCTTGTCAGCTTGAATTTCATCACCCTATCCTGTTCTGGATAGAGGGAGCCTGCAGGAAGATTTCTTACTATGTTGGGGAGCACTTCAAATATTTATTACATACGCATGATTCCCCATCCAGCCCTCCCTTTCAAAAGATCCAAGCAGGTTTGCACTTTCTGATAAGCATGCCCTTGTCTTGGTTGGTAACCAAAGACAAGGTAAAAATTTGTTTTTTCATTAATCAAATGCTTAAATGGTTACATTGGATTTCTGATTATACTTAACATTTTCCTTTTTTGTATTATATTAGAATAGGAAAAGATTTAATTTACCTTCTGCATTTCAGGTTTCTTAGAACAATAAGATATAGTTGGTATTTCATTTTGGTTTTTTCATAACACATGTGCTACTGAAGGTTTTTCTGTCAAGTTGAGATGTTTTTACAGGTTATATATATAAACCAGAGATTCTGGTGTTCTCGTATCCTCTCCTTGCATATTTTCCAGATCGAGCACACGTCCCACAGTTGGAGCCAGATGTTATCACCTATTTTGTACAAATAGTTGAACTTTCGATGAGCCGCCAGTTTATCAGAACATGATTCATGTTCATCATCAGCATTCAGAAGTTCAGAGGTTAATTTCAGGGCAATTTTGCCCCTTTTGTAATAACTGCATGTTCATACCCCCATGGGGAATTTGTAAAAGTTGGTCTAAACGGGGTCCTTTTATAAAAGACTCGGCTATCCGTAGGTTTAGCCATTTGAGGGATACTCTAGAGTGTTTTTTCCTTAGGAATTATGCGCTACTCATCAGTGGCGTATAATCCCCGAGTTTTTCACTCAAACCTCCAAAGCTGGAGTATTTCCCATGGTGGTCAAAACCTAAGGTGGTTATTAGAGTCTTGTGTCTAGGATTTTTTACGGGTTAGCCACATCGATTGAGTCGTATGAACATGCACTAGGTCCCCTAGGAGTTTCGTTTGATTCCGGCAAAAATAATTTTTTCATAAAATTAGACCATTTTTTAAATGGTTTAATTAAAAAATTTCAAAAAATGATAAAAACCTCATCTGGAGGCGGATTTCAGCGTGGGGAGGCTCGTCTTGACACTCAGAGTGTCCTCTTTACCCTGGCGCCTTCATTTCTCAGATTCCGGGCAATTACGTCACCGCTGGGAGAGTTTTGGCTAAAAATGCTACAAACTGCACTTTAATTGCCAGAAAGGGAGAAAATGCACTTTGGACAAATATCCAAATAAGTAAAAAATCAATAAAAATTTGAATTGGAAAAGCATGGAATGTTTTTCTATAAGGTGTACGATCACATTAAGTGATGTGTCAAGTGATTCCAAAAGTCAAAAGTCAAAATTGGATTAAATGTTAGCGTCACCTCCCTCTTCCCTCTTCACGTGAATGGTAGTGGGCGCATGGTGGTCACGATTTGGGCTTTGAATATGATCTTCATGAAGCATACGACCACTTAAAGGTTCGAAGCATGTGTTAGCATCCACATTGGAATAAATATTAGAGGGTGACGTGAGTAGTGGAAAGGCATGGGCTTCCACGTGAATACATGGTGGGCGGCTTAGCTCACGGTTCTATCAAAGCATTGAATCTGTTGTGAGGTGGCTGCCACATCCTCAAATCATACCCACCGAAAGCAGCCAGTTAATAGGTAGATCACGCTCCAATATGCTAATCACGCCAACCCTCATGCTCCGAACCTCAATCACGTGGATCACACCAACCAACATCTTCAGTTAACCATTCAATCGGTCACTCCAAGCGATCAATCAAAGGAATTCGACCTCTCTTCATGCTGATTTCGTTTTAGGGTTTTGGTAGTGTGTTTTGTTATTTAAGAGAAGCATTTTAGCTCTCTTAGGATGGAATTTTTTGCAAAGAAACTCTGGAAAATTTGTAACCTGTTTGATTATTAATAAAGTTGAGACTTTGGAGGTCAAATCGTGGAGGCTCTTGGTGGCCATGCTTCACTTTGTAACGAGGTTGTATGGTGTATTGCTTTTGTACTTGGGATTCTTAAGTTGTAGATCTATGTTTCAAGAGGGCTAACAATCTAGCACAAGTAAAACTATGAATCTATTTCTTTTCGCTTGAGTACATTGGTTTTGCAGGTATTTTCCAAAGTATAAGGTTTTTTGCAGGTACATCTTCACTCCGCATGTGGCCAAAGAGTTTCAAGCTTTGTGAATTCAAGAAACAACGAGTCTTGCTTCCTCCATCAACCTTTCAACAAAGTTTAAATCGGTTACTTGGTCCATCCCATCTCCAAACTGTGGAAAATCCAAGTTCTACTCATCTCCAGGTTTGAGATCATTGTTTAAGTTTGTCTTTGGTTTGTGGCTTCTTAAACTTTTTTGCTTCATTTGTTTGCCTCTTCTAGCCTCGTCCCACCTCCTTTTTCTTCTCCATTCTCCTTGCTCTCGTCCCCCTTGCCCTATCTTCTTTCCATTCTCGTTTCACCTTGCCCTTTCGCTGCTATTTAAGTGACTGTTCGCTGCCCTTTAGTGACTGTTTGCTCCTCCATTTATCAGCTCGTTGGCTGCCCTTCATCCTCTTCCATTGCTGCTCCTATTTTCTGCCACTTTTCACCTTAGTTTGCTGCCCATACCATCTCTCATTTTCTGCCCATTTATTTGCATCTTTATGCTGCAGTCTGTTGTCTTTCTCTTTAGGCAGCCATCTCCTCTCGTCTCCCTACTTCTCCATCCCTTATACCATTTGTCAACCTTCAAAAAAGACACAAACAAACAAAGAAATAAAGTGTGAGCTTGGTTCGTAATAGAGTTTGTTCATTTCTAGATTCACATTTTAAGTAGTTAGATCTCAAAGTTTTGTATTGTCATTAAAGTCAAAATTATTTCATAATATAGATCTTGTTTGCCTTTCTTGCAATAGATTAGATCTCTGTAAGATTCTGCCCATAAAACACTTTGAAAAACAGTCAACAGTTTGGTAACTTTCAAGTTTGGTTAGTAGAGATTTATTTCATAAAATATGGACCTTGTCTTTTCTTGCAAAATAAATTAGATCTCAAACAGTTCTGCCCTTAAAAGTTAAAACAGGTTCAGACTTTGGCTTAAGGTCTGAGTTATTTCACAAAACAGTCACATCTTTTATAGTTAGATTCATTTCACATGCAGTAGGTTCAGACTGTGGTTGAAAGTCCGATTTATTTCGAGTGGCAGTCAACGGTTTGGTAGTTCAAGTTTGGTTGGTTATATTTATTTTCATAGCATAGACCTTATCTTTTTGGTGGTAGATTAGATCTCTAATTTTTTCACTTGTTAATTTTTTATTTATGTATTGATAAGTAGCAATAGGGCATTAGAACTTATATCATCAAAATCTCAAAAGTTTGTACTTCTTAAAAAAGTTGGTAATTAGATCTTAATCCATTACCTTGCATACATATCATATCATCTAGGATCTAGTTTCATGTTGGTTGCATTTAATTTCTTTTTAGATTTCACAAAAAGATAAAGTTTGCATTTTGCATTTTAGAGTTTAGTTTGCATTCATTTTCAAGCTTAGATTTTGTTTTGACTAATAGCTAATGGGTGCGTGGTTTAAGTGAATTTGAGCTTGTGTAGATTTTTGAGAGAGGAGAAAAGTTTGATAAGAGAGATACTCAAAAGAGAAGCAAAAGTGCATCTAAGGAGAAGATTTGAACCAAAGCGATAAGTCTTGTACATTCTCCTTTTTGTAATCAGCCATTTAGGGCTCATAAAGTAGTATTTTCATAAGTACTTCTCTTTCTCTCAAAAGACCTTTTAAGGGCTTCATCCCCAAAGGCACTTGTAACCATCAAATAAAATTCATTGTGGAGAAAGCTCCACTTTTTGTCTTCTTCCCCATTTGGGGAAGAGTGTTGGGTTTGTTAGTTTTGCTTAGCTTAGATCTTTATGATTTTTGTCATTAGAATAATTTATTTATCTTGTATCTTCTCTTCCAAACCTTGACCAGAGAATAGCTAACTTTGGGATCGTATCCCAAAGGCCACATAGTTTTGTGGTAGCTTCTCGCTCCCCCATCAACTTCTTGTGGACATCCAGCTAGCTGGAAGGTTTCCAGGATTGGTGGTTTCTAGTGGTTGATCTTGTTCGGAGATCAATCCCACCTAGTAGATTAGAATTTGTAGGGTAGAACACTAGTTTGAGTTTTATTTCATATTATTTGGCAAAGTAGTTATTGTTGAAAGCATTAATTTATCTTTCAAGTTATCAAGTGGTTTCATCTTTCTCAAGTTATTTTACTGCTTTTCACAACACAACTGCTCTCGTTTGCTTAAAATAAACCAAAGTCTCTTGAACTTGGCCAAATCCAAGTCAAGAGCACCCTCTATCGGAGGGCATTTTTAGTCTTGCATCATCCCCTGCATTAGGCATTGTTAATTTAGCAAGTCTCTTGAACTGTGGTCATAAGACCGAGTCAAGAGCGCTCTCTGTCGGAGGGTTGAACAAGGTTCTTTTAATAATAAAATTTTCCACTCACACTCCCCTAATTAATTTATCTTGGTTTGTCCTACACCCGTATGCTCTGCCAACCGGAAACGGTTGGGCTAGTACTCAGAAAGGTGGAAGACTTGATAATAACGATCGATAAAATTAACTAAAATTTTTACCCATAACCTCAACCAAGGCAAAATACTGTTCTTCCCGCGAGGGGTGGCGCCGGATTCCCACTGTCAGACTCAGGGGCGGTTCAAACATTGGACACCAATCCTTATCGAATCTGGGTGCTTCCGACATGTCATTCAGGGTTGCCAGTATCTTTCTTGGGTAGGGTTCTACCATCTCTTGACATCCTTGGTTTTAGCCCTAATAATCAAGACAATTAAAATTTTGAATTTACCAAGATAAGCTGCATAACGTTCTCACGAATTCTCCATTCCAAGCACTTGTATCAAGTTTTCACTTTCACTTTTACTTTTGACTCCATAAGGCACTGGTCCTTCATTATATATTTTGCTTGCTTAAGTAAAAACATTGGAGTATTTGCTTATATTTACGTGAAGTGATTTGTTTACTGCCCAAGTGTATCTTTCATCTTATATTTGCAACGTGGATTGCGTTATCTTGTCATATATTAAATTTTCATAATTGTCTCTCATTCATAAACTCCTAAAAAACACTCATCCGCATCACTACATCATAAAACATTATAAAAACAAGAGCCTTAGTAAAACTCTCTTTAGGGACTACCCCCCTTGGCTTCGTTAGGAGTTTGCCTAAACGGAGGAGCTGGGATTCAGGTGACAGTACCTGGCTCATTGCTTGCCCCCAAGGCCACACCTCTCCCCACTTTCCAGTGAGGGAGACAGCTTTCAAAAGGTTTCTGCTGCTGGTGTGCAGTTTGGCGGACAACATCTTCTTCAAGCCTTCTCATTTGCTCTTTGAAAGCTTTTATATTTGCATGCTAAGCCATTTCTAGCCCTTCTAGCCTTGATCCAAGATTTGCCTTGTCTTCAAGCCATAGATTAGAAATCCATAAGGTTGAAGTTCCTTCAACCTTGGGGAATAACTTGGGATTTGTTCCCTTGTGCTCTCTTCAACACTCCCTGTCGGCGTATCACCGGTTAACCGGAGGATTTCCAAGGCGGTGTTCTACTACCCCAAGTGTTCCACTTGAAGCCCTTGCCCTAGATCTACTTCTCCTTGGTTTTCTCTTCTTCTAGATTCGTCCCTCTTCATTCTTGGCTTCATTTTCTCTTTGATTCGTCCTACCTCTCTTTCCCCATTCGCCCTTCTCCCTCTTGCTTTCGTTGTTCTTCCTTAGTTTCCTCTCCTTTCTCTCGTCCTCTCCCTTGTTCCTTCCTTCACCTCTCTTCGTTTTTTGCCCTTTAGATAGCTCCTTCACCCCTTCTCGTCCATCCTCTCTAAGTGCCCTAAAAACATTGCAAAAAAAAAAAAAAAAACGTTAGTGTGGTTAGTGGTTAGAAGCTAGCTAGTAGCTCTATCTATCCTTGTTTTTGCTAATAGTCTCACACACTTGAGAAGATAGACACTTAGGCATTCTTTCTTAGATCTCATATTAGGAATCTAATTCTTGCATTCTAAGTAGTTTATTGAGCATATAGGGAGGTGATAGGTTGCATTTTGCTTTTAGTTGTTTGCAAGCTCTTACATCTTTCAAAAGATAGAAATTTTACACAAAAAATATTTAAATTTTTTATACTTTAGATCTCTTTTTTAGCACATTTTAAGAGTTTGTTGTTCGCTGGTCCGTTTCGCCATAGTTAACATTTTATGATAAAATCTCATGCATTCCACATTTTAGAGTTAAAATTTCAAATCTAAGCTCAACTGGTTGCAGGTTTTGGTTTTTGCTAACGGTTAATGGGTGCCTTGTTTAGACGTTTTGGATTTGTGTAGATCATTTGAGAAAGAGAGATACTTGATAAAGATCTTGAAGCAAAGGATCAAACGCAAAATAAAGTGAAGGAGCCATGAGAATGACTCAATCTTGATATACCTATCCTTTGTAATAACAAGTAGAATTTATATCTTCTTCAATAATTTTCCAAGTAGTATCGTTCTCAAAAGACCTTGCAAGGTTTTAAACCCAAGGCATCTGTAACAGTTTAATAAAAAGTTTCAAGTGGAGGGGGTCTCCACTTTTGGGTCTTCTTCCCCATTTGGGGAAGAGTGTTGGGTCTGGTGTTTTGATTTGGCTTAGTTTATGTTTCCATGCTCTTAGAGTAATTTCTATTTCACTAAGTAAATTCGGTTATTTGTCTTCCATATTCTACTTACCCCCATGCTTTCCCGAGTAGGGTCTTGAACCTGAAAGAGATTCTTGGGTAGTTTAGAGCTATCTTTGTTTATTATTATCTTGTTTCTCTTCCAATCATTGACCAGAGAATAGCTAACTTTGGGATCGTATCCCAAAGGCCACATAGTTTTGTGGTAGCTTCTCGCTCCCCCATCAACTTCTTGTGGACATCCAGCTAGCTGGAAGGTTTCCAGGATTGGTGGTTTCTAGTGGTTGATCTTGTTCGGAGATCAATCCCACCTAGTAGATTAAAGTTTGTGTGGTAGAACACTAGATTTATTTATCTCGCAAGTATTTCTTGTTAAGCATTAATTTATATCTTTCAAGTTTATCAAGTGGATTCATCTTTTAAAGTTATTTTACTGCTTTCACAACACAAATACTTTTGCTTCCTTAAAATAAACCAAAGTCTCTTGAACTTGGCCAAATCCAAGTCAAGAGCACCCTCTATCGGAGGGCACTTTAGTCTTGCATCATCCCTGCATTAGGCATTTTAATTTTAGCAAGTCTCTTGAACTGTGGTCATAAGACCGAGTCAAGAGCGCTCTCTGTCGGAGAGTTGAACAAGGTTCTGTTATCACATATATAGTAGCCGGGCTACCATACATTATTTTTCTCATGCCAGTACACTATTCAGCCAGTTCCCTTGCATTTGAGGTGCCGAGATGAGCATTTATATTGGATCACTATCAGATTGTGGACAGCAGTTATATTCCCCATGCCATGACTGAGTTTCAGGACACTCAGAGAGATGCCTGATATAGCCATTATGCCATTGGTACAGAGCAGATAGTAGTGCCCAGAGTTACAGCAGCAGTCTCAGAGGACAGATGATGGTACAGGTTGATGAGCTTTCAGGTATATGACTCAGCAGGTATATCATGGTAGTATGGTTAGATTGCTTTTATACTTATTCTTATAGCATGTCTTAGCACTTAGTGTCATGATCTGGCGATCATATAGATACATGGACCTGGTTGACCTATTATTTATATTATATTGTCCCTACTCAGACTTAGAAGTTCACTATTCATACTCATTGGTACATACCCTCCTTAGGGAGAATAGAGGTGATCATTACACCATACTATGGCTTGCTAGTGTTGGCTCCATCATTTCATTGTCTTCATCCATCCGTGGCCTACCTTTTAGATTATTACCCTGATTTGCTACTTGACTAGTGACATGGAGGACCTTTCCCCACTGTAGCCTCTGTATTGGATGAGCTTCCCTGTTTACTGTGTCTCGGCTCTGAGTTGGTGACAAAACTTGCCTATGGTGAGTTGGAGTTCCTTGAGAATTCCCCCTAGTCACTAAAGTTGTGTTGGCTAAACCTGAAACTTTTAGTGCTGCCATGAATACAAAATCTGGAAAAATCAAATGCTATATCTTGTATATGAAAGAAATGCCAAATGAAAATGGCCATGAAAAATAAAATGTTATATCTTTTGGAAAAATAAATACCTAGGTAAACAAGTTGTCCATGACACACCTAGAAGTGCTCAGGTAAACAAGTGCCTTAAAAACACACCTGCAGCAGAAAGCCTAAAAATAAATGTAAATCTATGCAATGTGTTTGTAAACACACATAGATCAAGGCTATGGAAACCTCAGGCCCAAAAAGCAATGGAACTCAAATGTTATATCTAAACAATTGCTGGCCTTGTTTGTATTATGGATTGTGCGCATCTGTGAAGGTGAATAAACCCTCTTTAAACAACTCATCCATTTGTGAGACACCGCCATTCCCTGTGTTATTGCTCATTCAGTATATACTATGGTGTACATTCCCTTTCCCTTGCCGAAGTGTCACAAAGTCAAGTCAGTCAAGTCATCCCTTAGCCTAGCCAGTTATTTCAGCCTTCACCCTTCACTAGCAAATTGATCACAACTATGAAGTGAGTATGGTCCTGAAAGTCTAGTCTGAGTAATAATAATAATTAACGACACTATATATTTGGATTTAGATCGCCAGTCATGATTACTCTGTGTTTTAGTAGCTATTTGAATAAATTGTAAAGCATGTATTAACCTTGACACCTTGCAGCAGCTATGGATGATAGTCTGAGTTGTATTTGGTCTTGGTTAGACCTAGTTTGACCATGGAGGACCATGAGACATGAGATGTTGGACCTTATGATGATATGGATAGATGATATATGGTCTATGTATACATACAGGATGATTCTATGCAGCAGCTACAGGGTTATGATGATGATTCTTGGGATACAGTAGTGTTTGGTCATTTACAGATCATTATTATTGGCCTTGTTCCGGTACATTGGATATTTATTTTGATCATGCAGAGATTCATATGGTGTATGAGTACACATCTTGGATGAATTTGGACCTTCTGAGTCCAATGGGACAGTTTGTTTTCAGTTCCGGGCACTTACAGTGATGATTTAGCCTCAGTAGGCTGTCCTAGTGCAGTTTTGGCCTGTTGGAGGCCCTGTCGGAGCAGAGATGACTTTCATCCGGTTGACCTAGGGCGCTGATGATGGAGGGGGTGGTCCAGCCACTTGTTTTTACCATATTACCCCCCTCCCGGACACATTGGTACCCTCACCTTGACAGCGCCATCACTCCAGGAGGCAGTTTGGGCAGTTTCACGTTTCCCGAGGCAGTTCAGGATTGGTAGAAATGGCTATTGAGGAAATCGATTTGGGCTACTGAGGCAAAGTTATGGCATGGGATGATCAGTGATGATAGATCGGGACCTTCCACACCTCCTCCAGCAGTTTCAGCTTCATCGGGGCCCGCATCCATCACTTATGGCACTTTCTGTGGATTTTTGAGGTCTTTTGAGGACCACGACTTCACCTTGGAGGCACGATTTGGTACTTTCATGATTATTTATTGGTTATTGTGCCATGGGGATTGACCAAGGAGGGATAAAATTACCCCTTGGACCCACCATGAGCCTCTTATGATATTTTGTCATCATGATTCGGTGGGACTCCCCTCTCCTAGGGCGACTTTGTCCACTTATGTATATTTTATGTGTGATCCATGTATTATGTTGTTGAGCTCATCTCAACCATTGATTAGACACTTGTATCTTTTAATCTTAGCCACTCATTCAAAAAGTGGTTAGGGTTTTGGTGCCTCTCCTTCCTATTTAAAGGAGAGAGCTTCTCATTGTAAAGGGTCTTTGGCTCTTGGATTATTGGTATAGAAAAATATTCTTGTGGAAATTCTTGTGGTCTCCTTTGCATCTGGTGTTCTTAGATGGTGATTGGAAAGTCTATTGCAACCTAGCATTTGGAAATTGTGGTAAGATCTATCTTTGTTTGGAAATCATTGTTTGTCTACAGGAGGGCGACTTCAACAAGGGCGATTTTGCAAGGCTTCTTCAAATCGACTTTCTTGGCATTCGCTTGTATCAGGGGGTTATCATTAGTATCATTGTGATCTATGCTATCTTTCTGTTACTTCTTTTGTGGCATTAGTCTTATCTCTTGATGCATCAAATCTGATATGGTTGACGTTTGTTGTGCAGGAGAGAGGGCGCATTGGCTTCTTGGACTAAATCGATTTGCATAGAGACTACCTCAAAGCTTCCAAATTGATCGGGATTGCATAGATCATCATCATCAAGGCATCTACAAGGTTATCCAGGTAAGATCCACAGGTTTGTTTCTCTTTCCTTTATCCAATCCATTGACATAATACATAAATTGTTAAAACCCTAAATACTTCAAAACCCCCATTTTACATTTTGTTAGATCTACTTAGATCTAGTGGGTTGTTGGGCATGATATTGAAAACCCACCTCTATAGCATCCACGGCATCCCGGATCTATAGTTTGGTGTGGATTGGCTTCCGTTTGACCCCTCTCCCAAGCCAACTTAGCTTCTCCCAAGGAAGGCGCACTTCACCTTTTGAGCAAGTTGACCTAGATCTGGTTGATGGGTGTTTGAGATTCCACTTGATTTGACATCTACACATCAAATAACATACACCCAGGTTGTCCCTTTCTTGAAATTCACCTTGTGGGCCCCATTCCACATTTTAAGGGTTTTAATCCCCATTTTGGACCACTTGGAACACTTAAACTCAGATCTACTAAGATCTAACCGGTGGATTGCCACAAAATTGCAGATCCATACCCCTACTTGACTGATCTACCCGGATCTAAAGTTTGGATGCCATCCGACATGATTTGACCAACCTAAACCCTGATTGAAGCCTCCTTAGGGAAAGTCGCACCACCTTGGAGAAGTGAGTTCACTCACTTCGAGGAACTGGGTACTTGAGATTTTTGGAGATCTAAAACCGGAATAATTCAAAACCTAGGTCTAGACTGTCACTTTGCCAAATCTTGCCTTGGGGACTGCATTCCTTGTTTTAAGGGATTATGGTCCACTTGGGTCAAACCTAGATCTAGACACATTTAAACATCAAGACCTATATTGCCCACTTATCTCATGTTGTAGGAGTCCTAAACCATAAGTCAACCCTACTTCGACTCCACTTCCCAATTCCCAAGGCACTGGTTTCTCTACAAGGTAATTCAACTTTCCTAGATTGTTGGATTGACTTGTGGTTTGACTTTTGCATGGTGAACTATACCTTTGAAGACATCATGGACCATGGTCAAGATTGTCTCATGTACTAGTTAGCCCCAATCTGACCGCTAAACAACCCTGCATTGGATACGGTTCCCAAGGCAGTGGATCTTTTGACATTGACCTAGTACACTAGCCCTAGATCTCACTTTAAACATTTTAAGTCACTGTCACTTCAACTATGAACCAAAGCTATACCTATTAAACCCCTCACTTGGCTTGTGACTTCATCCTTAGGTCTAGGATAAACCATACACCTAACTTCAACTAGAAATACCCTGATTTCGTGTCTTGGTTTTGATCTCTCCTGTCGGGAGTAGATCGGGTCTCCCCCTTTGTTGTCTGGGCTAGATAACATAAAGCGAAGGTTGCCTCGACTGGCGTGACAACCATACATATTGGAGGTCGAGGTGATCGTGGTTGCACCTTTTGAGTTGCCCTTCCCTATTGCCATCCATGACTGGATCTATCCATAGGGGTAACTACATCTTAGGTGATAACAGGTTCTTTTAATAATAAAATTTTCCACTCACACACCCCTAATTAATTTATCTTGGTTTGTCCTACACCCGTATGCTCTGCCAACCGGAAACGGTTGGGCTAGTACTCAGAAAGGTGTAAGACTTGGTAATTACGATCGATAAACTTAATCAAATTTTTTACCCAAAACCTCAACCAAGGAAAAATACTGTTCTTCCCACGAGAGGTGACGCCGGATTCCCACTGTCAGACTCAGGGGCGGTTTTCACATTGGACACCAATCCTTATCGAATCTGGGTGCTTCCGACAGGTCACTTAGGGTTGCCAGTATCTTTCTTGGGTAGGGTTCTACCATCTTTTGATACCTTTTGGTCTTAGCCATAATAATCAAGACAATTAAAACTTTGAATTTACCAAGATAAGCTGCATAACGTTCTCACAAACTTTCAATTCAAGCACTTGTATCAAGTTTTCACAATTCATATTTAATTTTTTGACTCCATAAGGCACTGGTCCTTTATTTTATATTTTGTTTGCTTAAATATCAACATTGGAGTATCTGCTATATTTCGTGAAAAGTGATTTACTTATTGCCCAAGTGTATCTTTCATCTTGTATTTGCAACGTGGATTGCGTTATCTTGTCTTATATTCGAGCATTATATTATCTTTCATTTCACAAAAACTCCTAAAAAACACCCATCCGCATCACTACATTAAAAACACTTAAATACACAAAGAGCCTTAGACAACTCTTTTTTAGGGACCACCCCCCTTGGCTTCGTTAGGAGTTTTGCCTAAACGGAGGAGCTGGGATTCAGGTGACAGTACCTGGCTCATTGCTTGCCCCCAAGGCCACACCTCTCTCACTTGTAGTGAAGAGACAGCTTTCGAAAGATTTCCGCTGCTGGTGTGCATATTGGCAGACAACATCTTTGGCGCCGTTGCCGGGGACAAATCTTTTTGTTCCTGGACGACCTTAGTTTTTTCTAGTTTGTTTTACCTTTTGATAGATTCTCATATCTATCTGGCGACTCCACTTCACCTTTTTACTTTGGTAGATTTTTAGTTTAATCACTCTCTGAAATTAGACTTGGATTCACCTGGCGACTCCACTGTCAGTTAACACATCAAGGTATTCAACTAGAAGAAACTCTGAAGGCTTGCTTAGTTTTATCCCTGAGCCTGAAAAGGTTTATAGGAGGAGACTGAACAAGCTTGCTTCTCGTAGAATTCTTGAAAATCTTAGATCCGAATCTATTTTAGACATCCACTCTTTATTTCAAGAAAATCTAGAAAATCAAACAATTTCTGAGAATAATAACTGTTTCCTTTCCACAATGGGTGAGTTCTTTACTCAACTCAACTTTACTCAGATACCAGGTCAACCTCACGATATTCCTGAGAAGGCTATTGATAAGATCACAAATTTCAATGGCACTGATGCCTCATTATCTGCTGAACAACATATTAGAAACTTCACCAAATTGTGCAGTGCTCATGTCAGGGGAGATGATAAACATGAAGACGTTTACATGACTCTTTTTGCCGTATCCTTGGAGGGTAAGGCAGGGAATTGGTACGACAATCTACCTGACAATTCTTTTGCCACCATAGCAGCCTTCAAGACGGCCTTCCTCAACAAGTTTGGTTGCAGAAAAGAACCTAGACATTTAGTTGCATCTCTAACTAGTATGAAGAAGACTGAGAACGAAACTATGGATGAATTTAACACAAAATTCATGGAGTTGTCCAATTCCATCCCTGACACCTATGCGCCTCCTGCGGCCTCTTTGTTAGACTACTACATAGAAGCATTAAGTGTCAAAGTCCAATATCAGATCAGGGATAAAGAACCAGCTACCTTGCTTGAAGCTCAAGCTTTGGCCATCAAAATTGATAAAAACATGAAGTCTTCCGGAGAATCAAATATCCAGGGGTACTCTAGATCTCAACTGCTTTCAAAACCAACCGAGCATAAAGACAAAGAACCTATGAAGGACTCTTATGAAAAAAGAATGATAGAAATATGCGAGAGAATGGAAAAAGCAGAACAGAAACATGTAAGTCAGATCAAAGAATTGCAAAACAAGATCATCAACATGGAAAGAGCACAGGTTCAACAGGTTCAACATACACAACCAGCTCCTAGAAATTTTCCTGCCAAACCTACTTGGCAAAGAAGACCTCCTAACCATGAACAGAGGCCTCCTCATCAACTAGAGGCTGCCAACATGGTTGAGCATGTCAAGCCATTTTGTAGAGCATGCAAGGATTTCCATGAGGAATCTGGTTGCCATTATGCTTGCTTTGTTCAAGAGCATGGATATCCTGAGGGATGTGAGCCTAGTACTTCATCAGACGAGCCTGTTTTTATCAACCATGTGGGAAATGAATATGAGAACCTTGATATGACTCAAGCCAACCAGGGTTATCAGCAGATCGACTATATGACTCAACTATATGGGGAGATGCCACCTAGTATCAACAACAACCAGAGATTCAAGGGAAACACTTATCAAAAGAAACCAAAGGAGGGACCTTCTCAAAACACTCCTAAGGTAACAGTTCCTCACATTGCTCCAAGAATAAACATTGAAAAGGGACCACCTATTGATTTAAATTTTGATTTAAGTAATTGGTTGTCCAACACCAAAGTTCCAATCCCAGTACTTGAGCTATGCAAACTTCCTGGTCAGAGAGAGAAACTGTTAAAACTGTTAGAGCCTCATGCTAATAATACTCCCCCCCATACTCCTAAACCTATAAATTCTGAAAAGCCCCTTGCTGTTCCTCATCCCATTGCATCTGAAAAGCAACCTCCACCTGCAAAGTACCCTACCCCTAAAAAGGTAGCTTTCGTAGAAACTAAAGAACAACCTTCAACAAGTTGTACGAATGATTATGGAGATCCCCCTATAGTCCTACATACCAGGGAAACAAGAAAAGAAGCTCACCCATCTTTCTACATATCATTGATGATAGGTGACCTTCTTCTACATAACTGTATGTTGGACTCAGGATCTGGTGCCAGCCTTATGACCAAGAAAGTCATGCAGCAACTGAACTTAAAGACCACCAGACCATATGGGAATGTTTGTGCTATGGACTCTAGACCTGTCGAAGTTGAGGGGATGATTCAGAATCAAACCGTCAGATTAGCCAAGTACCCAGACATCCATGTCACCATGGACATCCTAGTCATAGATGTGCCTGATAAGTGGGGTATGCTTTTATCTAGAAAGTGGGGTGCTTCCTTGGGTGGTTCACTACAATTAGATCTATCCTACGCAACTGTTCCTGCTTCAGAAGACACTCAGGTTAAACTACATTCAGAAAAGGAAAGGAGGTACTGTTGCCAACTAAGTTGTACTTGGTTGGATTATCAAGCGAGCGGGCAGAGTGGAACATGATACATGTTCATTTTTGGTGATTTGATATCCAGCTGGCCTTTTAAAGGCCCCCATTTTTAAAATTTTCCACATGTCCATGGCCCTGCGGGGTTTGTAACAAAACGTACTAGCATGGTGTTTTGTAAAAGACTTGGTTCCCTAGGAATTTTTGGCTAAGTCAGGTATTCCAAGGAGTTTTTTCACCTATCTATTATGTCTTGCATTAGTGCATAACATAATTAATTGGTTTTTCTCCTGCTCCTCCAAAGTTGGAATGCCTGGGGAGGCTGACGGGCCTTAGGGAGTTATTAGAGTCTATGGGTCAATGTATATGAACATGCTAGGCGTTAATTTTGAGTCATATGGACATGTGCTAAGTCCCCCTAGGTTGTTTTTTAATTTTCGGCAAGTTTTTTTTTTCCGTAAATTGGGCCATTTTTTAATGGTTCAATTAAAAAATTTGTAATTGGCCTATCTGGGGCGTCTGGAGGTATTTTTTGCCTTAGGGGTACTCGTTTTCTAACTCAGAGTACCCCCTAAACCCCTAAACCCACTTTTCCTAAGGTTTGGGTGCTTCAATATTTTCCTATGGCCAAAAAACCCAAAAAAGTCAAAAAAGTCATAAAAAAATCAAAAAAGTGAAAAAGTGACTTAAAAAATATTAAATTTTTGGAGAGTTTTGAGGGACTGATTTGGATCAGCATATATTAAGGAGTGTATTGGGCTGATTTTGTACCATTTTGGCAGCCCCATATGTGGAGGAACTCGTGCCCATATAGAGGGGCGCATTCACTATCTTGAGGGGGGCGCATTCCTTGTTTGGGCAGCCCACGATTTTGGGAGATGGCAGCACCAATAGTGCTGGCTGTTAGCACGTTTTGGGCTGCATATTGGGCAGCTAAATAGATGGAGTGGGCAGCCCTATCCCCTCCACCATTCGTGCCACCACTACACCTCTCACTCCCCTCACTAAGTGCGCCCTCCCTCCTTGTTTGCTCTATAAAATGAAGTGCTCTCTCCATTGTTAGCTAGGGAGAATTGGAGCACAAAAATTATCGTTGTAATACTCATATGATTTTGAATTTGAATAAAGAAGACTTTGGAGGTCAAATTTGTGGTGTTATTGTGTGAGTGGATGAACCATCTTTGGCTTGTCTAATGGAGGTAACCTGTGCATAAGCTTTGATATTTTATTGCATCAATTGTACTCATTGGAAAGATTAGTATTAATTTATGAGATAGATAAATGCAATTTGCTTATTGTTTAGTCTATTGTTATATGTTTATAAAAGTAATCATGTTTACATATTTCATTTGTTTATGAATGTCTAACATTGATTTCTTTTCTAGATGTATATCTACACTTGATCTTTGTTTGCAAAGTGTGTGATGTGCAGGTTATCTCAACTGGAAGTTGGTGGATCTTGTTTGTTTCCTCCCTTCTAATCTTTGTTTGCAGATGCAGTCCCTTGGAATATCACAAACACAACCTTCAAAGCTTCGGATTTCAACCAAGATTTGCTTCATCTCTCTCTCAATTTAATTCAAATCAAATTTTCTGGTTACTGGTTACTTGCATTTGAAATATTTCTGATTTATATGCTCATATTGTATTTCAAATAGATCAGAAATATTTTCATAAAGGATTGGTTTAGACAGTTACAAAGTTTATATCTTTAACTGTTAGATTTTCCTTCATTTAGCATCTACTTTTCAAAAGGCTTGCAAGTAAAATCGTCGTATCTCTTTTAAGTCTTGTTGGGTAGTTGTAGTGCTGATATAAAAGATATATTTCGCTGTCCTAGAGCTTGAAATTTGCAGCCATTAAAGGCTAGCAGAGATCCCAGGTAGACAAGCCCCATAGCTTGTTTTACTTGGTTATTTTTAGTCATTTTTACTTAGTTTTTAACTTAGAAATTTTTGGGTTTTTTAGGAGGTGTTCCAAAGACACTCTTAAAGTGTTTTTGGGCATCTTATACTAATTATTGCTTGCTGGTTTGCAGCAAAAGACGAACAGGTAGGAGGAAGTGCTGGCGAAATTTCGAGCATCCAGGCGATCCGGAGGACAAAATTTCCATATTTTTCAAAACCGGTCATTTTTCCTATAATTTTGTAAGCCACCAAGTCACATTAAGTAGACTGGGGCACTTCTCTAAATCATTGTAAACAATTTTAAACGAGAGCAAGTGGGCTAGCCAGCGCCCATACCCCATCCCCCCAGGGGTGGCCTGTGTCGTCTCATTTTCATGGCGTGATTTTTAGAGTAGTTTATTTCTATGTTTTCCGGCATTTAATAAAATTAATTAGGATTAAAATAAACCTTGTTGGTCCGTTCCATTGACGGGCCACAAGTTCACTCATAACATAGTTTTTCACATTTTTTTTACAAACTCATAACGCCCCCCTTGCTTTCCCGAAGTAGGGTTTCTGTATGAGGGCTTGCCCGAAATACGTGCCTGAAAAGAGACTCCTGGGGTTTTAAAAAAAAGATAAAATTTGGGTTCATAAATTTTTATAAAAATACCAAGGTCTTCTCCCGTATGCTCTGTGGCCAACTTGCAGCTCAGTCTGATCCAGTTGGTACACACCAGAAAGGAGGGGATGACTAGTAATAGGATCTAACACCGCCCCAATAAAAAATCCTTTTTGTGAAAATCCGGCACAACACGCATTTTGTTGTCGTGGGCAAATTTTCCAGAAAGCTTGGGATAACACTGGATAGTGACCTCTTGGAAACCGTTAGGCTTGCCCTCGTTGGTATAGCATCTGAACACCTCCTCGAGACTCCGATTCAGCCCAAAGCCTGAGAGGGAAGCCACGCTTCAAAATTCCGGACATGTTCCCTCGTACCTTGCGTATATCGGGAACCCACCTGCCTTAATAAAAAAGATCACCACCACATTAATTTTTAAAATAAACCAAGAACACTCGCACAACATTTACCTTTTCTGCTTATGCATTTGTTATTTGACTCCATTATAAGGCACTGGTCTTGTTGCAAATTTTATTTTATATTGTTGACTAATGTGCAGTTAAATGATGGCTATTTTAAATGAGAGCAAATGATAAATGATTGTTTTATTTGATCAAAGTATATGTTGTCTGTTCTTGGTTATCAAAAGTATTTTTCTAACTCCTAGATTAGAGGCTTTAGTTTCTTTTTATTTTTTAGGGTCCACCCCCCTTGGCTTCGCTAGGAAAGCCTAGACGGAGGAGTCGAGTCCCAAGTGACAGCACTTGACTCTGACTTTCCCCCAAGGCCACACCAGCAGCTTGAAGACTTCTGCTGCGTTTTCCCAGGTGTGGAACCAGGCGGCAACAGGTACCATGTTGAAAATCCCCACAAACCTTCAAATGAGTACATTTACAATTCAGATGACATGGGAACCCACCAGATCCATTCCACTTTCTTAGATCCAGTTCATAGGGAAATGAAAGACAAGAAAATTGATGGGCTGTGGAAAATGGAATTTGATGGAGCTTTTTCTAAAGCTGGCAAGGGTGCCGGTATAGTCCTAATTTCACCTGAGGGTAAAATATTCAATTTTGCATTTAGACTTGAGTTTGAAGCCACCAACAATGTTGCGGAGTATGAAGCACTCTTACTAGGCATAGAAATCGCTAAAGATATGAAGATCAAAATGCTTAGTATTAAGGGAGATTCTGATTTAGTGGTACAACAGATCAAGGGTAAATTTGCATGACACACCTAGAAGTGCTCAGGTAAACAAGTGCCTTAAAAACACACCTGCAGCAGAAAGCCTAAAGAAAAAATGTAAATCTATGCAATGTGTTTGTAAACACACATAGATCAAGGCTATGGAAACTTCAGGCCCAAGAAGCAATGGAATTTAAATGCTATATCTAAACAATTGCTGGCCTTATTTGTATTATGGATTGTGCGCATCTGTGAAGGTGAATAAACCCTCTTTAAACAATTCATCCATTTGTGAGACACCTCCATTCCCTGTGTTATTGCTCATTCAGTATATACTATGGTGTGTATTCCCTTTCCCTTGCCAAAGTGTCACAAAGTCAAGTCAGTCAAGTCATCCCTTAGCCTAGCCAATTATTTCAGCCTTCACCCTTCACTAGCAAATTGATCACAACTATGAAGTGAGTATGATCCTGAAAGTCTAGTTTGAGTAATAATAATAATTAACGACACTATATATTTGGATTTAGATCGTCAGTTATGATTACTCTGTGTTATAATTGTTATTTGAATAAGTTGTAGAGCATGTATTAACCTTGACACTTTGCAACAGCATTGGATGATGGTCTGAGTTATATTTGGTCTTGGTTAGACCCAGTTTGACCATGGAGGACCATGGGACATGAGATGTTAGACCTTATGATGATATGGATAGATGATATATGGTCTATGTATACATACATGATAATTCTATGCAGCAGCTACAGGGTTATGATGATGATTCTTGGGTTACAGCAGTGTTTGGTCATTTACAGATCATTATTATTGGCCTTGTTCCGGTATATTGGATATTTATTTTGATCATGCAGAGACTCATATGGTGTATGAGTACACATCTTGGATGGATTTGGACCTTCTGAGTCCAATGGGACAGTTTGTTTTCAGTTCCGGGCACTTAGAGTGATGATTGAGCCTCAGTAGGCTGTCCCAGTGCAGTTTTGGTGTGTCGGAGGCCTTGTCAGAGCAGATTAGATTTTTATCCGGTTGACCTAGGGCGCTGATGATGGAGGGGGTGGTCCAGCCACTTGTTTTTACCATATTACCCCCCTCCCGGACACACTGGAGCCCTCACCTTGACAGCGCAGGCACTCCAGGAGGCTGTTTTGGGCAGTTTCACGCTTCCCGAGACATTTTAGGATTGGTAGAAATGGCTATTGAGGAAATCGATTTGGGCTACTGAGGCAAAGTTATGGCATGGGATGATCAGTGATGATAGATCGGGGTCTTCCACACCTTCTCCAGCAGTTTCAGCTTCATCGGGGCCCGCATCCATCACTTATGGCACTTTCTGTGGATTTCTGAGGTCTTTTTGAGGCCCACGATTTGACTATAGTAGCACGGTTTGGTACATTTATGATTATTTATTGATTATTGTGCTATGGGGATTGATCAAGGAGGGATAAAATTACCCCTTGGACCCACCATAAGCCTCTTATGATATTATGTCATCATGATGTGGTGGGATTTCCCTCTTATAGGGCGATTTTGTCCACTTACATAATATTTTATTTGTGATCCATGTATTTTATTGTTGAGCTCATCTCAACCATTGATTAGACATTTGTATCTTTTAATCTTAGCCACTCATCCAAAAAGTGATTAGGATTTTGATGCCTCTCCTTCCTATTTAAAGGAGAGAGCTCCTTATTGTAAAGGGACTTTTGGCTCTGGATTATTGGAATAGAAAATTATTATTGCATCTATCTCCAGTGTTGTGGTGAATGTTTTTTGGTGTTCGTTCGTTGGTTCTTCCTTTGCACTGAGTTATTGGAGATCTTGTTTGCCATATCTTTTGTACCACGATTTTGCATCTACAGGTGGAGGCCGATTTGCTTGGAGGAGGAGGTATTGGTAGGGGAAGACTCTCCCTACTTCTTCTTTGGATCTCTTCGTTGGTAACAGGGAGTATTACTGTCCCACGACCTTCTATTTCATGTTACTGTTGCATTTCTCTTGTATTTCCTCCATGCTTGATCTTACTGATTGAATCGCTATTCCTTGGTTTGACAGGTAGAGGAGGTCGCACGTGTGGACTAGGGCATCATTTCGGCAAGCAAAATCAACAATTTCTCATTTGATCTCTGCGGGAATCTTCCTCAACATCAAGACATCTCATTCACATCACTCAGGTATGATCTCAAGGTAAGTTCTATCTCCATGATCTATCCAATTGTCTAAAACAATTAAAACCCTAATTAATCAAAACCCCATTTTTTACATTTTCTCAGATCTACTTAGATCTAGTGGGTTGTTGGGTATAATATTGAAAACCCACCTCTATAGCATCCACGGCATCCCGGATCTATAGTTTGGTGAGGATTGGCTTCCGTTTGACCCACCTCCCATGCCAACTTAGCTCCTCCCAAGCAAAGCGCACTTCCTAGTTTGAGCAAGTTGACTTAGATCTAGGTGGTGGGTGTTTGAGATCCCGCTTGATCCATAATCTACACATCAAATAACATACACCCAGATTGTTACTTTCCTGAAATTCACCTTGTGGGCCCTATTCCACAATTTAAGGGATTTAATCCCCATTTTGGACCACTTGGAACACTCAAACTCAGATCTACTAAGATCTAGCCGTTGGATTGCCACGAAATTATAGATCCATACTCCTACTTGACTAACCTACCCGGATCTAAAGTTTGGATGCCATCCGACTTGTCTTGACCCACCTAACCCCACTTTTTAGCCTCCTTGGGCAAAGTCGCACCACCTTGGAGAAGTGAGTTGACTCACTTCTAGGACGTGGGTACTTGAGATTTTTGGAGATTTGAAACCGGAATAATTCAAAACCTAGGTCTAGACTATCACTTTGTCAAATCTTGCCTTGGGGATAGCATTCCTTGTTTTAAGGGATTGTGGTCCACTTGGGTCAAACCTAGATCTAGACACATTCATCCATCAAGACCTCTATTGCCCACTTGTCTCATACTATAGGAGTCCTCAACCACAAGTCAACCCTACTTTGACTCCATTTCCCAATTCCCAAGGCACTGGCTTCTCTCCAAGTTAATTCGACTTTCCTAGATTGTTGGATTGACTTGTGGATTGACCTATGCACGGTGAACTAAACCCTTGAAGCTATCATGTATCATGGTCAAGCTTGTCATCTGTACTAGTTAGCCCCAATACAACCCTTAAACTACCCTGCACTGGACACAGTTCCCAAGGCAGTGGGTCTTCTGACATTGAACTAGTACACTAGCCCTAGATCTCACTTCAAACATTATAAGTCACTCTTACATCAACCATGAACCAAAGCTATACCTATTGAACCCTTCACTTCGCTTGTGACTTCAACCTATAAGGTCTAGGATAAACCATACACTTAACTTCACCTAGAAATACCCTGATTTGGTGTCTTGGTTTTGATCTCTCCTGTCGGGAATAGATCGGGTCTCCCCCTTTGTTGTCTGGGCTAGATAACATAAAGCGAAGGTTGCCTCGACTGGCGTGACAACCATATATTGGAGGTCGAGGTGATCGTGGTTGCACCTTTTGAGTTGCCCTTCCCTATTGCCATCAATGACTGGATACATCCATAGGGGTAACTACAGTTTAGGTGATAACACTACCCCTAGACTATCACTTTTGTGATTTCTACCTTGTGGGCCCTATTCCACATTTTAAGGGATTAAAACCTCATTTTGGACCACTTGGTATCTTAAAACTCGGATCTAGTAAGTTCTAACCATTGGATTGCCTTGATTTTTTAGATCCATATTGTCACTTGCTTAAACTATTTGGATCTAAATTTTGGATGCCATTGGACTTGTCTTGATCCCATTTATCACACTTTTAACCCTCCTTGGGCAAAGTCGCACTTCTTGGGGAGATTAAGTTTGTCCAGTTGTAGGACGTGGGTAGTTGAGATTTTGATGGATTTGAAATACACATACCTTGAAACCCAGGTCTAGTAGGTTATTTTGTGAAATCTTTCCTTGGGGATAGCATTCCTTGTTTTAAGGGATTATGGTCCACTTAGGTCACATCATGAATTATTAGATCTAGATAGATCCATCCATCAAACCTTTAGTAGCCCACTTGTCTTATGTTATAGGGGTCATGATCTACAAGTTAACTCCACTTTGACTCCATTTATCCCAATTCCCAAGGCACTGATCTTTATCCAAGCTCATTCGACTTTCCTAGATTATTGAGTTAACTTGTGGTTTGATCTTTGTTTGGGTTGCTTGAATCCCTTGACATTGTCATATCTTACAATCAAGCTTGTCTTTAGTACTGGTTAGCCCCAATTCAACCTTTAAACTACCCTGCATTGGACACGGTTCCCAAGACAGTGGATTTTCTCACAATTGACTAGTACCTTAATCCTGGATCTCATTTCAAATATTATAAGTCACTGTCACATCAACAATGAACCAAAGCTATATTCATTAAACCCTTTATTCATCTTGTGACTTTATCCTTAGATCTAGGGTACACCATACACCTTACAATATTTCACTTATACTTAACTTTGATTTGGTGTTTTGGTTTGATCTCTCCTGTCGGGAGTAGATCTGGGTCTCCCCCTTTGTTGTCTGGGCTAGATAACATAAAGTGAAGGTTGCCTTGATTGGCGTGACAACCATCTATTGGAAGTCGAGGTGATCGTGGTTGCACCTTTTAGTTTCCTTTTCCTATTGCCATCCATTAATGGATACATCCATAGGGGTAACTACAGTTTAGGTGATAACAGGTCCTCCATGCCACTAGTCAAGTAGTAAGTCAAGGTAATGAACAACTGGGTAAGTCATGGATGGATGAAGACAGTGAGTAGTGAAACCAACACTAGCAAGCCAAAGTATGGTGGAAATGATCACCTCTATTCTCCCTAGGGAGGGTAAAACCAATGAGTATAGGCCAAGAAATTCGAAGTTTGAGTAGGGACAAATATGATATATATGTATAAGTACAACCAGGTCCACATATCTATATGATTGCCATATCATGATACTAAATGCTAAGACATGTTAAGAAAATGGAAATAAAAGCAATATAACCACAACACCATAATATACCTGCTGAGTCATATACCTGAATGCTCATCACTCTGAACCATCATCTGTCCTCTGAAACTACTGTTGTAACTCTGGGCACTATTGACTGCTCTGTACAAATGGTATAATAGCTACATCGATCATCTCTCTGAGTATCCTGAGACTCGGTCATGGCATGGGGAATATATATGTTGTCCAAAATCTGATAGTGATCCATAGTAGATGCTCATCTCAGCATCTCAATGTAAGGGAACTGGCTGAATAGTGTACTGGAATCTGACAAAAAATGTATGGTAGCCCGGCTACTATATATGTGATAACATCTGGCTCCGGCTGGGACAAGTGCTCTGCTGAAATGAGTGCTTGAGAACCTCAGAATCTCTAGTCCTCGAACTCTGCTACTCGAATCCTCGATCCAACACTCTACCATTTTGCTTTCAACTTTTTTATTTTATTTTGCACCTATTTCTGCATTCACAAACATCAAAATACCTCATGCAGCATGTATGGGAAAAATATAAAACCCAACTGAAATAAAATCTATTCTATGACATAAATTTAAATGTATGAAATATAAATGCAGAAAGTAAATTTAAACTACTAATATAACTTGCAAAGTTTGAAATTTATTGTGCAGGAAAAGAAAAAATGACAAGTACTCAGTTAAACTAGGAGCTTCAAAAGGAGCTTAGGAAAAGGCAAACAAAAAGGTGCCAAACTCAATGGCTGAAAAACTAACTATTGCCCAAGTAGGCTTATTCAGTTTCCTACCTACTCTCTTCTACTAAGTAAGGCAAGGCAATGCATGGTTCACGCAATAGGTGGGAAGTAATGTTTCAACAAGAGCCCATTTACAAGGAGTTCGAGTTCATCTCCATCCAAAGTTTCTAGAAACACTAATCCTTTTCCAGCTATCCTCGATACTCGATATGGGCCCATCCAAATCTTTTCAAATTTTCCATGGTTTCGAGGTTTTGATTTATGTTTATCCCATAATAAAACTATATCTCCCATTCCGAATTTTACATTCCTAGTTCTTTGATCAAAAGTTCATTTAACTCTTTCTTGTTCAATGATAGTTTTGTCAAATGCCACCCTTCTTATTTCATCAAGTTCTACTAGTTTATCAATTCTTGCTTGAAAGGCTTCTTCATCTGAAGTGCATTGTTGTAATAAGTCATATACGGGGATTTGCAAATTTATTGGAAGTCTACAATCCTATCCATATACCAACTCAAAAGGGGATCTCCTGGTAATCCTTTTAACTGTTGTCCTATCTTTCCACAAGACATATTTCAACTTTGTGTCCCAACTTCTTTTGTTTGTACCAACCATTCTCTTCAGCAATCTTATCAAATTCGTATTACTAGACTCAGCGAGACTGTTTCCTTGAGGATAATAGTTTGACGAATGTGAGAGAGTGATTCCGTGATTCATGCAAAAGGTTGACATTTCTAGTTTACTAAAAGCAAGAGCATTATTGGTTGTTATTTTTAAAGGACAACCATATCTGGACACAATATTTTCTTCCAAAAATTTCACAACTACCTCAGCTGTAGTCGCCTTAGTTGGGATGGCCTCCACCCATTGAGTAAAGTAATCAGTACAAGTTAGCATATATTTATGTCCATTGCTTGAGTTTTCACTGAAAGGTCCAACAAAATCCATACCCCATTGTTGAAAAGGACCCTCTATTACGACAGGATTTAAAGGTAGGGTAGGCAGTCTGGGCTTTCCTGAAAAGAACTGACATTCTTGGCAAACTCTAACGTAAGAATGCACATCCTTGAAAAGTGTTGGCCAATAATAACCAGCCCTCATGATTTTTGCAACAGTTGTTCTTGGGGCATAATGTCCACTACACAGTTCAGAATGCATCTCTTTTATAATGGTTTGTGATTCCTCAGGGTTAACACGTTTCATAATTATTCCATCGAGATTTCTCCATCCTAAACCATCTTGAGTCATAACATACTTCTCAGCTTTTAATCTCAATGCTCTTCTTTGATGATCCACTAAATAATCAGGGCAAGAAAGGTTTCTCAAAAAATATAAGATATCTTTATACCATTCATGTTCTTCATCAATGTTTAAAATGCAAGGACTACTTTCACTTACAGTATTTATCATACTATTATCTCATTTTTTAGTTAAAAGCCGAGCTAACCCTTGGCCCTTCACAATCTTGATAGGCTTAATTTCCAGGTCATACTCTTGCATTCGTGAAATCCAATTTCCTCTAACACCTATATCATCTGCTTGTGACAAGACATCTTTTACTGCTTGATAAGGCACATACGCTTTGATTTTGGAATATCCCACATATGTTCTAAAATGTTTTAAAGCTTTGACCAAGGCATAAGCTTGTTTTTCCGTTGTGGTATATTTCAGTTCGGCATCTCTCAAGTTTTTGCTCATAAAAGCTATAGGTTGTTCATGATTTTCATTGCTCTTTTGCAATGAAACACCATCAATAGTATCTTTCGAGGCATATGAATAAATCATGAACTCCTTATTATAATCGGGACAAGCTAGCACAGGAGCAGTCGAAATGGCTTTCTTTAGTTTAGTGAAAGATGACTCACAATTTTTATCCCAAATGAACTTCACATCCTTTTTAAGAAGGGTATTTAGTGGCTTGGCCAATTCTGCTAAATTTGGGATGAATCTTCGAACAAAGTTTTGTTCGGGTACACAGGGTACTCCCAAAAGACTGAATACCTAGAGCAACCACTTCACACAAACAGATCACAGATCGATACACCGATGTTTTGACGTGGTTTAAACCCTCGTGAGGGAAACACTCCACGGGCCCGGCCAAATAGCTTCTACGGGACAATTTATTATGCAAAGAAAGAAAGTTACAAATGAGCTTCTCATAATCGATCAATTTTCCTATGACCCTCCATGCTCTTTAAATAGAGATCATGGACCAATCGGGTGTTAAGCCACGGATCAAGGGTCGGTATGATCTAAGAGAAGTTGAGCCGTCGGATCAAGTTGTAAACTCTGAGATTTCGGATGAAATTGATAATGATCTTCATATCTTTTCTCTCGAGTTGGATGAGAATCTTCTTCAGTTTTGTCAGTTGTCATGTGATTCAGAAGAAGGTCAAAATAATTAGATAAGCTTTTCTCCATGTCATTCGATTTCAGAGTCTTTTTGTCTAAAGAGAGCTTTTTCTTTTAATACATTTGAAGATCAGAATGATATTTCTTTTGAAACCTAAGAAGAGCTTCACTTCTATCAGACTAATGTACATATGTTTGATTGTCCAATATCTCCTGCAAAGCAAAGTTTTTCATCCACTAACTTCTATAAGGAAACAAATCTACATGATAGTATTGATGTTTCATCTGAATATTGTCATGAAAATCTGATCCATGTACTCAATATAAAGGACAAAGGAGATGAGTATACTTTTCAAATTCTTTCTGAAAATCAGTTTGGCAGATTGCAAATGGAATTACAATTTGAGCGGCCTTGTCGTGACGTAGATAATGTGAACAATTAGAAAGAACCAGTTGAAGATGCTCTCATGATTGGTCATAAAGAAATAGGAATCTTTCATTTTCTTGAAGATCCTTTCACTAGCTTGTTGGAATCATCAAAGAAGATGGAGTTTGTATTATTCAAGAATGCGGGGATTGAGAAATATTTTCAGTTGGAGTTATCATTTGCTGAGTTCTTTTTTCAGGTCGGAGAGGTTGACTGCGAATTTCAGTCAAGAAGCCATTTGCTTGACTGGCTTCATTGGAAGTGTGAGATCACCTGAGTTGGCCTTTATGCTTAGCAAATAGGGTAGGATCATTTGTATATAAATAAGCTTGAAGGTCAAGCATTTTCATTCATTTCAGTTAGCAGTGTGTGTATTCAGCATTTTTAGAAAATTTCAGTATGTTTTTCAGTTTCGAGTTTTTAGTTGCAGTTTTCAGATGAAGGACCGGTTACAGGTTGTAGGTTGCAGTTGTTAGGGTTGGGAGCCGCCCAATGGATCAGGCACTTGGTCTACGGGATTCTTTGCTACCTCGCAGGGAGGATAGCATCCCAGGTTGGAGCCAATTGTTAGCACTCCATAAATTTTTATAATTAATTTTCTCCTGGCAGCATTGATGATGCAGAATAGAGCATTTTTATGATAGAGGTGCCAAACTTTGCCGAAAAAGAAGTATTTCTCCTCGGGTATAGGCACCAAGGTTGCAAAAGAGAAATTTTTGAGAAAAAAAAAATGAAAAGTGTCAGTGATTTGGCAAAAGGATTAATTTTAGGCCAAGGATTAATTTTTACATTTCAAAACTTTATGGGAAAGGGTTTTAATTTTATAATATGACCCAAGTCAAAGAATTTATGAAGAGAGGTTTTGATTTTTTCATATATGTGGCCAAAGCTTTAAAAATGGAGCAAAGGGTTAATGCTCCCAACACCGAGGGCTTACCAAGGGACCAAGTGCCAAGCCAAAGGGGCCCTACGTATCCTCCATCGTCCAGGATCAAGAGCCTCTCCATTTCTTACTTGGTATATATTGAAAGTAAAGGAGTATATAAAGGGTGAAATAAGTTCTTTTTTTTACATGTGGGATTATTCCCATAAGGAAAAAATGAAAAAACAAAAACGAAGATAAGCCAAGTTTTCAGCCATCATCGTTCTAGTCAATTTTTCTCGATTCCATTTTCTACATCTACACGTTCTTATATGGTGCAAACTGCAGTGCCTAGATCAGAAGATATTTGCGAAATTCAAGCTCTGCGAAAGTGGGTAAGATCGTTGAGATAAGTTCTGAAAAACCGAAGGGTTCCAAAGTAACTGGGAATGAATGATAAAGTGCTCGGTCAATGCGAGTTTTCTACATCCCAATGAATGGTGATTTTGCAGCACTTGAGCAGCTTGTCGAAGGTTTGATGTGGAAGCTTCCAAATGTGGGAGCCGCCAAATGTGGGAGAAATTTTCATAAAGCCGTGTTACGACTTGGAGCAAGGAATCAGTGTCTTGGTGCAATTGGCTCTGAGGAGGCCATGAGTTTCTTGTTGTTCATATGAATCCAGAGGCAGGTTTAAGAGCTTTTTTCTGAAGCGAAATGCCTCCAGCTGCTGAGTATTGGCTATGTGTGGTTAGCCACGGATCGACTATCACTTGCAATAGAGTCTGACGCCATGAATTCACGCCAAAGGACCATTGGCTTACAACGCCATGCGCCACTGTCTATTCAGCTACATGCTTTTTCATTAAGGTGGAACAATCTGCTGAAGGCTTGAAGGGTTGAAAAGTGTCTCAACGTTTTGGATAGTAGGCTTGTAACACGGTATGGGAAAATTGCTCAAGCTATGGATACGTTCTTGAGTGCAGGTGGAAATTATCAAACTGGGATCTGCTAAATTCTACTTTTGAATTCAAATGTTTGTGATAAAAATAAGATGGGTCTCAACGCAGGTCGCATTGTCCACATGCATATAAGGTAGAGACAGTTGGTGGTTGCGATGTGAAAACCACCATCCAACGTGTCATTCTCTAGGCTTGTCGCTTGTGTAGAAGGTGGTATTCGAAACAGCCTAAGCCCGTGCGATACCATCTTTTAGCAATAAAAGCTATTTACGGAGGTATAAAAAGAGAGTCGTTCTGTTTTTAATGGCTTGTATTTTAAAAATGACCGAAATGTCAAGGTTCCCCAAAACCCTAACGCCAAGTTCAAAGAAGAGGAAAACGCCATTTGTCCAAAGGCCAGGATGTTGGCTGTAGCATTGGTGGTTTGAATAGGCTAAGGATTTGCAGTGGCCTATTTTGGCCATAATCGCTTCTTGTTTTCCAGAGGTTTCCCCACTATCTCGCATAACTGTGTGTTTGGAGATATCTGCTGTTGGGGAGATTTCTCTGATTAAAGTCAAAGGTATTGCAGCATGAATTGCTACCAGTTTTGGAGCTGCGTCTCAAGCCACTACTGCTTTGTCTAATAGCAGTGGACTATTTTCTTTCAGCTACAATAGAAAAACCTTCAAATGAGACGTTTGGTGTGTTAGAGACAATGCTCACTGAGAGGGGGGGGTGAATCAGTGAGCCTGTACTTAATCAAAATTCAACTTCTTCAATCACTAAAACTTAAATCATCATTTCACAATTACTTCAACAACATATTCATCAATGAATGATATTTTAGTAATCATCTAAGCACATGTCATATAATCACCAACACATCACACACAAGGGACACAAGATATAGTTTTGTAATTTTGTAATTGGTTCAATAGCTACAACCGTGAGGCAATTAAGCACCAACTGAAATAAAAGAGCACCAACTCTTTATCTAGGACCCAGTCTAGTTTTTCTTAGATCCTACTAAGAAAATGGATACAAGACCCTGCTTGTATTACATATAGATACTTGTCACATCACATATCATTATCATATCATCAATCAACTATTGCTGCTCCCAAATGTCATCAATCAACTTTTTGCCACATGTCATCCCAGTCAACTATTACTGCTGCCATATGTCAACTATGCTCATCACTGCTGGTCAATCACTCTCTGCTTGTTCAATCTGTTTATGTCACTGTACACACTTCACCACTGTACGTACATCATCACTGCCTTCTTCACCACTTCGCTGTATACACACCACTGTGCATAGATGTCATCATCATCCTAGGGCTAGGGTAGTCATAGTATACATAGTGTGCATCATGTATGCATCAACATCATCTTCATCTCATCATACAATTCATCACATCAAGGTTTCTTCACATGTCATCAAGGTCTGCTCATACACGTCACATTACATCAGCTCATCAACAAGCTTGTCACGTCATCTGAACATGTTATTATCATATGATAGGGTTTGCATATGCATTATCAACAACCAGTCATCACTGTTGTCATTGTCTCAGTCAACTTGCATACATCACTGTCATCAAAGCTATCACATCAAGAATCTGGATGCTGTTACTGTCTCCATTGTCTTGTTGGCTTTCATGTCAAGTCACTGTCAAATCTTGTCAACTATCACTGTTATCATTGCCAAGTCATTCTCTGTCAAATGTCATTATGCTGCTGCTATCAAATTTGATCAAACTACTGCCTCTTCACCGCTCAAGAATCTATCAAATCATCAAAGGTCTGTACAGTACATCCAAGTCTTCAAGCACTTAAACAAAACTGTGTAAACATCATACCATTGTATGTTGTCACTGTGTATTCTAAGCATTTACATCACTGTGTATATATTTCTATCACCATCAGTTCACTGAGCATGATCATTGTGTACATCCAAGTCACTATGTATCATGGTCACTGCTTGTATATATTCCTTAAAAAATCAGATCTTCAATGAAGAATAATCTGTGTAGCAAACATAGAGAAAACCGAGATAGAGTTAATACTTCTTGCTGTTACAATCTTCTTCCACTGTGCAGCTCGGTTTGGGAAATGAAGATCTTACTACAAATCCTTGGTCTCCTCTACAGCTGTCATAATCTTGTACATATCAAAACTCATATTTTTTCATTGATCTGTGGCTACCTTAGACATAAGCTGTCCACCGAATTTATGAGATGGCTGTAATACAATTTAGCTTGACTGCAGCTGCCTAAAAGAGTTCAGTTTGCTGCTGCTGAATATGCCCCCCCAAAAAACAATTTTAATTCTCTGCTGCTGCTGCTGAATATCACACCTGTTCAGCGAAATTTCTTCAGACTGTGGCTGTCTCAGACCCCACCCAAATTTCTCAGAGCTAATCCGAAATTTTGCTCAGCTCAAATGAAGTTTTAAAAGTGTATTTATATAGGTTCAAAAATTAATTTCAAGCTGAGCCGACTTGTCATTAAATAACATTTTAATTTATATTTAAAATTTAATTTAATTTTGTTTGGTCGGCTGACCCAAAAGATGAGGTACTTCAACTTCAAAAATTCATATTTCATCAACCGTGAGGAACTACGTGACGTGCCAGCTATCGTTGGAAACGACATGACAAGGGCTATCATCTTATGGCAAGCTTATTTGCAAATACATGATCTGTCATTTTTAAAATCTTCAATTTGTATAGGACGTCAAAGACCCCACACGTAATGGTGTCAAAGCGGCGTCACTTCTTAGGATTTGGAAGTCACAATATCTTCATCCCATCATCAAGTGAAAGCAAGTGTGTCCACCGCAATATCAACCCATAACATGCAAGCAAGTGTCCAAGTGTCATCACATGTGTGTGGGTGCCTTCATCATGCCATCATGCAAGCAATGGGCTTCATGACCTTTGTCATCAATGACAACCATAGACAACCATATTCATCATTGTGTAGCATACAAGTATGGACAAGGCTTTAGACAGTGACATTGGCAGCACTACTGTAGGTGCTTCCCATCTGTTTGGAACCTCGTGCATTTCATTTTCTCTAGGGATAGAAGTATTGAAAATGGAAAAGAAGCAATCTACAGAACACGTAGCGTCAGGAACTGATGCAAATGAAGGACAAGTCTCACTATCCAAAATGGTTGTCGTGTTTTGTTAACAGCAACTATTTCTTCCATCGTGGGATTGTCAAAATATTTCCAACCAAACCAATGGTTGCGGAGAGTTGTGCAGCAGGTTTATTTGTGTTCATTTTCCGGCTAAAGGTGAAGGAGGCATTCAAGAGAATGATATTGCCACAATACCTAGATTTCATTGAGACACAAGATTGGACTTATTACTGCTCCTCCTCATGCTCCCTACATCCCATTCCATAAAGCAGAAAAGTATTGATTATTGCTAAGTGTTCCTGTCCCTAATATTGTGTAAGGTCGATTTCATGGATGGGGCTACTGCAGTCGTAGCTATTTGCATGCCACTGTAAAAGGCTTAAAAGGTATAGAAATGCAATATGGGACACCATGGAGTACTTTGATGCACTAAACATAAAAGCAATCCATAGGGAAGAGAACAGTATGGCAGATAGATTGGCAGTTGCAGCATCTACCCTCCAGCATTCAGAAGAAATGTTGAATGGAGACTGTACCCTTGAGATAAATTATAGGCCATTAGTCCTAGACAACATAACCCATTGGCAAATTTTCAAAGATGATGAACAGATTCTGAAATTTATACATAACTTGCATGAGTTCTCAGATTTCAAGATAAGTAGGCAGGAGGAAGGCAAGCAGTATCCAGAAGACAGCCAAAACCTGAACCCTGTGTCACATGGATCTACTAAACTAGAGAAAATTTTTGACAGGCGGGATGGAAAGAGAAATAACATTGACCAATTAAAACATGGTGACTATATTGAGGTGAACATTGGATCGGAAACAAACCCGAAAATCATAAAAATAGGAAAAGGAACTGTTATCACCTAAGCTGTAGTTGCCCCTATGGATGTATCCAGTCATGGATGGCAATAGGGAAGGGCAACTCAAAAGGTGCAACCACGATCACATCGACCTCCAATATATGGTTGTCACGCCAGTCGAGGCAACCTTCACTTTATGTTATCTAGCCCAGACAACAAAGGGGGAGACCCGATCTACTCCCGACAGGAGAGATCAAAACCAAGACACCAAATCAGGGTATTTCTAAGTGAAGTTAGGTGTATGGTTTATCCTAGACCTAAGGATGAAGTCACAAGCCAAGTGAGGGGTTCAATAGGTATAGCTTTGGTTCATGGTTGATGTAAGAGTGACTTATAATGTTTGAAATGAGATCTAGGGCTAGTGTACTAGTTCAATGTTGGAAAGTCCACTGCCTTGGGAACTGTGTCCAATGCAGGGTAATTAAGGGTTGTATTGGGGCTAACTAGTACAGACGACAAGCTTGACCATGGTGCATGATAGCTTCAAGGGTTTAGTTCACAATGCATAAGTCAAACCACAAGTCAATCCAACAATCTAGGAAAGTTGAATTAACTTGGAGAGAAACCAGTGCCTTGGGAATTGGGAAGTGGAGTCAAAGTAGGGTTGACTTGTGGTTTAGGACTCCTAGTACTTAGGATAAGTGGGCAACAAAGGTCTTGATGGATGAATGTGTCTAGATCTAGGTTTAACCCAAGTGGACCACAATCCTTTAAAACAAGGAATGCTGTCCCCAAGGCAAGATTTGACAAAGTGATAGTCTAGACCTAGGTTTTGACTTATTCCGGTTCCAAATCTCCAACAATCTCAAGTACCCAGTTCCTAGAAGTGAGTGAACTCACTTCTCCAAGGTGGTGCGACTTTGCCCAAGGAGGCTAAAAAGTGGGGTTAGGTGGGTCAAAACAAGTCGGATGGCATCCAAACTTTAGATCCGGGTAGATCGGTCAGGTAGGAGTATGGATCTATAATTTCGTGGCAATCCAACGGCTAGATCTTAGTAGATCTGAGTTTAAGTGTTCCAAGTGGTCCAAAATGGGGATTAAATCCCTTAAAATGTGGAATAGGGCCCACAAGGTGAATTTCAGGAAAGTAACGATCTGGGTGTATGTTATTGGATGTGTAGATGATGAATCAAGTGGGATCTCAAACACCCACCACCTAGATCTAGGTCAACTTGCTCAACCTGTGAAGTGCGCCTTGCTTGGGAGAAGCTAAGTTGGCATGGGAGGGGGGTCAAACGGAAGCCAATCCTCACCAAACTATAGATCCGGGATGCCGTGGATGCTATAGAGGTGGGTTTTCGATATTATGCCCAACAACCCACTAGATCTAAGTAGATCTGATAAAATGTAAAAATGGGGTTTTGAAGTATTTAGGGTTTTTAAATATTTTAGACAATTGGATAGATCATGGAGATAGAACTTACCTTGAGATCATACCTGAGTGATGTGGATGAGATGCCTTGATGTTGAGGAAGATTCCAGCAGAGATCAAATGAGAGATTGTTGATTTTGCTTGCCGAAATGATGCCCTAGTCCACACGTGCGACCTCCTCTACCTGTCAAACCAAGGAATAGCGATTCAATCAGTAAGATCAAGCATGGAGGAAATACAAGAGAAATGCAATAGTAACATGAAATAGAAGGTCCTGGGACAGTAATACTCCCTGTTACCAACGAAGAGCTCCAAAGAAGAAGTAGGGAGAGTCTTCCCCTACCAATACCTCGTCCTCCAAGCAAATCGGCCTCCACCTGTAGATGCAAAATCGTGGTACAAAGATATGGCAAACAAGATCTCCAATAACTCAGTGCAAAGGAAGAACCAACGAACGAACACCAAAAGCATTCACCACAACACTGGAGATAGATGCAATAATAATTTTCTATTCCAATAATCCAGAGCCAAAAGTCCCATTTACAATGAGAGGCTCTCTCCTTTAAATAGGAAGGAGAGGCACCAAAACCCTAACCACTTTTTGAATGAGTGGCTAAGATTAAAAGATACAAATGTCTAATCAATGGTTGAGATGAGCTCAAAAATAAAATACATGGATCACTAATAAAATATAATGTAAGTGGACAAAATCGCCCTATAAGAGGGGAATCCCACCAAATCATGATGATAAAATATCATAAGAGGCTTATGGTGGGTCCAAGGGGTAATTTTATCCCTCCTTGGTCAATCCCCATAGCACAATAACCAAAAAATAATCATGAATGTACCAAATCGTGCCTCCATAGTGAAGTCGTGGTCCTCAAAAGACCTCAAAAAATCCACAGAAAGTGCCATAAGTGATGGATGCGGGCCCCGATGAAGCTGAAACTGCTGGAGAAGGTGTGGAAGGTCCCGATCTATCATTACTGATCATCCCATGCCATAACTTTGCCTCAGTATCCCAAATCGATTTCCTCAATAGCCATTTGTACCAATCCTGAAATGCCTCGGGAAGCGTGAAACTGCCCCAAACAGCCACCTGGAGTGCTGGCGCTGTCAAGGTGAGGGCACCAATGTGTCCGGAAGGGGGGTAATATGGTAAAAACAAGTGGCTGGACCACCCCCTCCATCATCAGCGCCCTAGGTCAACCGGATAAAAGTCATCTCTGCTCCGACAGGGCCTCCAACAGAGCAAAACTGTACTGGGACAGCCTACTGAGGCTCAATCATCACTGTAAGTGCCCGGAACTGAAAAAAAACTGTCCCATTGGACTCAGAAGGTCCAAATCTATCCAAGATGTGTACACATACACCATATGAGTCTCTGCATGATCAAAATAAATATCCAATATACCGGAACAAGGCCAATAATAATGCGCTGTACATATACAAACACTGCTGTAACCCCAAAATCATCATCATAACCCTGTAGCTGCTGCATAGAATCATCATGTATGTGTACATAGACCATATATCATCTATCCATATCATCATAAGGTCTAACATCTCATGTCCCATGGTCCTCTATGGTCAAACTAGGTCTAACCAAGACCAAATATAACTCAGACCATCATCCAAGGCTGCTGCAAAGTGTCAAGGTTAATACATGCTCTACAACTTATTCAAATAGCAATTATAACACAGAGTAATCATAACTGGCGATCTAAATCCAAAATAATAGTGTCGTTAATTATTATTATTACTCAGACTAGACTTTCAGGATCATACTCACTTCATAGCTGTGATCAATTTGCTAGTGAAGGGTGAAGGCTAAATTAACTGGCTAGGCTGAGGGATGACTTGACTGACTTGACTTTGTGACACTTTGGCAAGGGAAAGGGAATACACACCATAGCATATACCGAATGAGCAATAACACAGGGAATGGCGGTGTCTCACAAATGGATGAGTTGTTTAAAGAGGGTTTATTCACCTTCACAGATGCGCACAATCCATAATACAAATAAGGCCAGCAATTGTTTAGATATAGCATTTAAGTTCCATTGCTTTTTGGGCCTGAAGTTTCCATAGCCTTGATCTATGTGTGTTTACAAACACATTGCATAGATTTACATTTTTTCTTTTAGGCTTTCTGCTGCAGGTGTGTTTTTAAGGCACTTGTTTACCTGAGCACTTCTAGGTGTGTCATGGACAGCTTGTTTACCTAGGTATTTATTTTCCACAAGATATAACATTTTATTTTTATGGCCATTTTCATTTGGCATGCCTTTCATTCATGTGTGTTTAGAAACACATTGCATGAATGGGCTTTTCATACAAGATATAGCATTTCATTTTCCAGATTTTGTATTGATGGCAGCACTAAAAGATTCAGGTTTAGCCAACACAACTTTAGTGACTAGGGGGAATTCACAAGGAACTCCAACTCACCATAGGTAAGTTTTGTCACCAACTCAGAGCCGAGACACAATAAACAGGGAAGCTCATCCAATACAGAGGCCACAGTGGGGAAAAGTCCTCCATGCCACTAGTCAAGTAGTAAGTCAGGGTGATAATCTAAAAGGTAGGCCATGGATGGATGAAGACAATGAAATGATGGAGCCAACACTAGCAAGCCAAAGTATGGTGTAATGATCACCTCTATTCTCCCTAAGGAGGGTATGTACCAATGAGTATGAATAGTGAACTTCTAAGTCTGAGTAGGGACAGTATAATATATATATAATAGATCAACCAGGTCCATATATCTATATGATCGCCAGATCATGACACTAAGTGCTAAGACATGCTATAAGAATAAGTATAAAAGCAATCTAACCATAACACCATGATATACCTGCTGAGTCATATACCTGCAAGCTCATCAACCTGTACCATCATCTGTCCTCTGAGACTGCTGCTGTAACTCTGGGCACTACTGTCTGCTCTGTACCAATGATATAATGGCTACATCGGTCATCTCTCTGAGTGTCCTGAAACTCAGTCATGGCATGGGGAATGCAACTGCTGTCCACAATCTGATAGTGATCCAATATAGATGCTCATCTCGGCATCTCAAATGCAAGGGAACTGGCTGAATAGTGTACTGGAATGAGAAAAATAATGTATGGTAGCCCGGCTACTATATATGTGATAACGGGAACTTCTGAAAAGGAAAGGAATGCTCTAATAAGCTTGGTAAAAGAATATAGAGACATTTTTGCATTTACATATGATGAGCTAAAAGCTTATAGGGAGGATGTTTTCCAACATACTTGTTATCACCTAAGCTGTAGTTACCCCTATGGATGTATCCAGTCATGGATGGCAATAGGGAAGGGCAACTCAAAAGCTGCAACCACGATCACCTCGACCTCCAGTATATGGTTGTCACGCCAGTCGAGGCAACCTTCGCTTTATGTTATCTAGCCCAGACAACAAAGGGGGAGACCCGATCTACTCCCGACAGGAGAGATCAAAACCAAAACACCAAATCAGGGTATTTCTAAGTGAAGTTAGGTGTATGGTTTATCCTAGACCTTATAGGTTGAAGTCACAAGCCAAGTGAGGGGTTCAATGGGTATAGCCTTGGTTCATGGTTGATGTGAGAGTGACTTATAATGTTTGAAATGAGATCTAGGGCTAGTGTACTAGTACAATGTCAGAAGACTCACTGCCTTGGGAACCGTGTCCAGTGCAAGGTAGTTTAAGGGTTGTATTGGGGCTAACTAGTACAAATGACAAGCTTGACCATGATACATGACAGCTTCAAAGGTTTAGTTCACCATGCATAGGTCAAAACACAAGTCAATCCAACAATCTAGGAAATTTGAATTAACTTGGAGAGAAACCAGTGCCTTGGGAATTGGGAAGTGGAGTCAAAGTAGGGTTGACTTGTGGTTTAGGACTCCTAGTACTTGGGACATGTGGGCAATAGAGGTCTTGATGGATGAATGTATCTAGATCTAGGTTTGACCCAAGTGGACCACAATCCCTTAAAACAAGGAATGCAATCCCCAAGGCAAGATTTGACAAAGTGATAGTCTAGACCTAGGTTTTGAATTATTCCGGTTCTAAATCTCCAAAAATCTCAAGTACCCAGTTCCTGGAAGTGAGTCAACTCACTTCTCCAAGGTGGTGCGACTTTGCCCAAGGAGGCTAAAAAGTGGGGTTAGGTGGGTCAAAACAAGTCGGATGGCATCCAAACTTTAGATCCGGGTAGATCGGTCGGGTAGGAGTATGGATCTGTATTTTCGTGGTAATCCAACGGTTAGATCTTAGTAGATCTGAGTTTAAGGGTTCCAAGTGGTCCAAAATGGGGATTAAATCCCTTAAAATGTGGAATAGGGCCCACAAGGTGAATTTCAGGAAAGTAACAACCTGGGTGTATGTTATTGGATGTGTAGATGACAAATCAAGTGGAATCTCAAACACCCACCACCTAGATCTAGGTCAACTTGCTCAACTAGTGAAGTGCGCCTTGCTTGGGAGAAGCTAAGTTGGCATAGGAGGGGGGTCAAACGGAAGCCAATCCTCACCAAACTATAGATCCGGGATGCCGTGGATGCTATAGAGGTGGGTTTTCAATATTATGCCCAACAACCCACTAGATCTAAGTAGATCTGAAAAAAATGTAAAATGGGGTTTTGAAATATTTAGGGTTTTTAAAATATTTTAGACAATTGGATAGATCATGGAGATAGAACTTACCTTGAGATCATACCTGAGTGATGTGGATGAGATGCCTTGATGTTGAGGAAGATTCCCGCAGAGACCAATCAAATGAGAGATTGTTGATTTTGCTTGCCGAAATGATGCCCTAGCCCACAAGTGCACCTTCCTCTACCTGTCAAACCAAGGAATGAAGATTCAATCAGTAAGATCAAGTATGGAAGAAATACAAGAGAAATGCAAATAGTAACATGAAATAGAAGGTCCTGGGACAGTAATACTCCCTGTTACCAACGAAGAGCTCCAAAGAAGAAGTAGGGAGAGTCTTCCCCTACCAATACCTCCTCCTCCAAGCAAATCGGCCTCCACCTGTAGATGCAAAATTGTGGTACAAATATATGGCAAACAATATCTTCAATAACTCAGTGTAAAGGAAGAACCAACGAACGAACACCAAAAGCATTCACCACAACACTGGAGATAGATGCAATAATAATTTTATATTCCAATAATCCAGAGCCAAAAGTCCTCTTTACAATGAGAGGCTCTCTCCTTTAAATAGGAAGGAGAGGCACCAAAACCCTAACCACTTTTTGAATGAGTGGCTAAGATTAAAAGATACAAATGTCTAATCAATGGTTGAGATGAGCTCAACAATAAAATACATGGATCACTAATAAAATATAATGTAAGTGGACAAAATCGCCCTACAAGAGGGGAATCCCACCAAATCATGATGACAAAATATCATAAGAGGCTTATGGTGGGTCCAAGGGGTAATTTTATCCCTCCTTGGTCAATCCCCATAGCACAATAACCCAAAAATAATCATGAATGTACCAAATCGTGCCTCCATAGTGAAGTCGTGGTCCTCAAAAAGACCTCAAAAATCCACAGAAAGTGCCATAAGTGATGGATGCGGGCCCTGATGAAGCTGAAACTGCTGGAGAAGGTGTGGAAGGTCCCAATCTATCATCACTGATCATCCCATGCCATAACTTTGCCTCAGTAGCCCAAATCGATTTCCTCAATAGCCATTTCTACCAATCCTGAAATGCCTCGGGAAGCGTGAAACTGCCCCAAACAGCCTCCTGGAGTGCTGGCGCTGTCAAGGTGAGGGCACCAGTGTGTCCGGAAGGGGGGTAATATGGTAAAAACAAGTGGCTGGACCACCCCCTCCATCATCAGCGCCCTAGGTCAACCGGATAAAAGTCATCTCTGCTCCGACAGACCAAAACTGCACTAGGACAGCCTACTGAGGCTAAATCATCACTGTAAGTGCCTGGAACTGAAAACAAACTATCCCATTGGACTCAGAAGGTCCAAATCCATCCAAGATGTGTACTCATACACTATATGAATCTCTGCATGATCAAAATAAATATCCAATATACCGGATCAAGGCCAATAATAATGCGCTGTACATATACAAACACTGCTGCAACCCCAGAATCATCATCATAACCCTGTAGCTGCTGCATAGAGTCATCATGTATGTATACATAGACCATATATCATCTATCCATATCATCACAAGGTCTAACATCTCATGTCCCATGGTCCTCCATGGTCAAACTAGGTCTAACCAAGACCAAGTATAACTCAGACCATCATCCAAGGCTGCTGCAAAGTATCAAGGTTAATACATGCTCTACAACTTATTCAAATAACAATTATAACACAGAGTAATCATGACTGGCGATCTAAATCCAAATGTATAGTGTCGTTAATTATTATTATTACTCAAATTAGACTTTCAGGATCATACTCACTTCATAGTTGTGATCAATTTGCTAGTGAAGGGTGAAGGCTTAAATTAATTGGCTAAGCTAAGGGATGACTTAACTGTCTTGACTTTGTGACACTTTGGCAAGGGAAAGGGAATACACCATAGTATGTACTGAATGAGCAATAACACAGGGAATGGCGGTGTCTCACAAATGGATGAGTTGTTTAAAGAGGGTTTATTCACCTTCACAGATGCGCACAATCCATAATACAAATAAGGCCAGCAATTGTTTAGATGTAGCTTTTAAGTTCCATTGCTTTTTGGGCCTGAAGTTTCCATAGCCTTGATCTATGTGTGTTTACAAACACATTGCATAGATTTACATTTTTCTTTTAGGCTTTCTGCTGCAGGTGTGTTTTTAAGGCACTTGTTTACCTGAGCACTTCTAGGTGTGTCATGGACAGCTTGTTTACCTAGGTATTTATTTTCCACAAGATTTAAGATTTCATTTTCATTGCCATGTTCATTTGGCATGCCTCTCATTCATGTGTGTTTAGAAACACATTGCATGAATGGGCTTTTCATACAAGATATAGCATTTCATTTTTCCAGATTTTGTATACATGGCAGCACTAAAAGTTTCAGGTTTAGCCAACACAACTTTAGTGACTAGGGGGAATTCACAAGGAACTCCAACTCACCATAGGTAAGTTTTGTCACCAACTCAGAGCCGAGACACAATAAACAGGGAAGCTCATCCAATACAGAGGCTACAGTGGGGAAAAGTCCTCCATGCCACTAGTCAAGTAGTAAGTCAGGGTGATAATCTAAAAGGTAGGCCATGGATGGATGAAGACAATGAAATGATGGAGCCAACACTAGCAAGCCAAAGTATGGTGTAATGATCACCTCTATTCTCCCTAAGGAGGGTATGTACCAATGAGTATGAATAGTGAACTTCTAAGGCTGAGTAGGGACAATATAATATATATAATAGATCAACCAGGTCCATATATCTATATGATCGCTAGATCATGCACTAAGTGCTAAGACATGCTATGAGAATAAGTATAAAAGCAATCTAACCATAACACTATGATATACCTGCTGAGTCATATACCTGAAAGCTCATCAACCTGTACCATCATCTGTCCTCTGAGACTGCTGCTATAACTCTGGGCACTACTGTCTGCTCTGGACCAATGGTATAATGGCTACATCGGTCATCTCTCTGAGTGTCCTGAAACTCAGTCATGGCATGGGGAATACAACTGCTGTCCACAATCTGATAGTGATCCAATATAGATGCTCATCTCAGCATCTCAAATGCAAGGGAACTGGCTGAATAGTGTACTGGAATAAGAAAAATAATGTATGGTAGCCCGGCTACTATATATGTGATAACATCTGGCTCCGGCTGGGACAAGTGCTCTGCTGAAATGAGCGCCTGAGAACCTCAGAATCTCTGGTCCTCGAACTCTGCTACTCGAATCCACGATCCAGCACTCTACCATTTTTATTTTTTGCAACCTATTTTCTGCATTCACAAACATCAAACATACCTCGTGCCGCATGTGTGGGAAAAATATAAAACCAACTGAAATAAAATCTACTCTATGTCAGAAATATAAATGCATGAAATATATAAATGCATAAAGTAAATTAAACTACTAACATAATTTGCAAAATTTGAAATTTATTGTGCAGGAAAAGAAAAGTGACAGGTACTCAGTTAAACTAGAGGCTTACAAAGGAGCTTAGAGACTAAGAAGGTGCCAGACTCAATGACTGAAAAGACGAACTACTGCCCAAGTAGGCTTATTCAGTTCCTACCTACTCTAATCTAACCAGTGAGCGCAAATGCTAGGTAAAATCATAAATCCAGTGTAACCATTCATCAAACATATTAGTGATTTTTCTTTGATTTTTGATAATAGAACAAGTCAAGATTGGGCTAAAGATCAACAAATTTAAGGGCACAGTCTTCTTGATTTGTTCATAAATTGAAGAATGGTTTAAATGATGCAATATGAAATTATGCCAAGGAGAAGACTGACTGATGCAAATATCCTCCATCAAAGAACTGATAGGATCATAAAATTTATGCAAGTTAAACTCAGAGATGGATAGAGGAAGGACATAAGACAGGTGATTCGATTCATTTTCACACAAATTAACTTTTTCATTTACTTCTCTCACATACTCAATTTGATTCTCCTTGGGACTGATGATCAAATATTCAAGTGGGGATAAATTAAAGCTTAAAAGACGGAAAATCAAAGCCAGACCCACTTGATGCTCAAAAATGGAGAAAATATGGAATTGATCTTTAAACATCTTTTCTAGCCACCAAGAATGATTGATAACTTGACAACATACATTATGGTTCCAAAGTGACTGAAAAGGGACATGAAGTGCTTTTTCTCCAAACATGTAATCATGCTTATACTTCCTATTAAAAATTTCCAAGGCAAAAGATTGACTAGAGCACCAAACCAAAGATGATTCAAAGAGTTGGGAAAGAAGGGTGGATTGCAAATATGAAAATTCTCCCAAATGGATAAACAAGTTTGACCTTGGATTTTGATAATAGAAAATATTCTTTATTCTAGGAATAATTTCAAGCTTTTGATCAAATTTAATATTTACAACCTGAGGACAAGATTCTAATTCTAAAAAATCGATGAGCCTATCTTGACCAAGGATGGAAAAATTTAAAGACTCGTTATAAGAGGTGGAACAAAGATTAGAGCATCTAGTGTGATTCATTATTTCATCTTCATCTTGAGATTGAACGTCTATTGATTCATCATTAAATTCATATGAAGATAAATGATCATTTTTATTTAATTTGTCAGGGGGAAAATTAACAAGTTCATTCAAAACACCCTGATTATTTGCACAATGATCATGTGAAATCACCACTAAAGGACCTTGGTCGATGTCCCTACCTTCTTCTTCAATAAGGTGATAAGGAATCGAATGATCACTAAATACAGAATGACTAATGAGTCTCTCTGAGGGAGGAATTTCCGTAGACCTATTAACTAAAAGCTCATCCTCAGAAATTTCCTCTGGATCAGGACTAGGGCTACCTAAAAAACAATTTGAAAACTTATGGTTTGTACAATGATTAAAGATTTGACTTTCGATTGACTCAAAAGTAGAAGACTTATCATCAGAAGAAATTGGGCAAGAAAGGTCATCTCTTGATGTTGACAAATCACTTGATATTTGATTGTTAAATGATTCCACAATAAGATCGGAAAGGGGAAGGTTTTGATCTTGGATTTGATTTGAAAGATACATATCATCAAATTCACTTCCCCATTCTTCTAGGAATTTATTTTCAAGCATGTCATAACCAAAAATGCTATTGGTTTTCAAATTCGAAAGCCAGAGACCAGCTCTTTCTTTGAAAGATGAAGCCAATAGTCTCATACACACATCCTCATGGGTTATGGATAACTCTTTAATAATTTCCCTAAAAAGCTCAAGGTGCCTTCTAGCAGAGATTTCATAACTTCCATTGAAAATAGGCAACCTTTCACATGCTTGATGAGGAATATGATGAGGATACCCAACAATTTTTGAAAAGTCAAAAACTTTTAAACGACCGAAAGTTCTAGGTTGCTCAGAAGCAGCCATGGATAACAATTTTTTATATTTTATATTTTTTATATTTTTATATTTATTTTTAAATTCAAGAACCTGAAAACAAAATGATGCACCCCATGGATTCTAGATAATGATAAGATCTGTCTAAATTTTAGTGTTATAGGGATGTAAATGAGCTCGCTCCTCAGCGGAGTCACGATTGGGAGTCGCCAGGTAGATTTAACTCTTCTACCAAGATATGTGTCATTGTATATGCGGGAAGGATTAGTAGCTTTTCCAAGGTAATCCTATTACGTCTCCGACGCCAAGTGTTATGGCAAAGAGAACGGGAACGCTTGAAGAAAAGTATGTCGAACTAGGGCAAGCTATTGCCTCCCCGGCAACGGCGCCAAAATGTTAGGCAAAGAGAAAGGGGAGGAGAGCTTTTAAAATAATATATCGAACCAGGGTAAGCCTATGCCTTCCCCGGCAACGGCGCCAAAATGTTATCACCTAAGCTGTAGTTACCCCTATGGATGTATCCAGTCATGGATGGCAATAGGGAAGGGCAACTCAAAAGGTGCAACCACGATCACCTCGACCTCCAGTATATGGTTGTCACGCCAGTCGAGGCAACCTTCGCTTTATGTTATCTAGCCCAGACAACAAAGGGGGAGACCCGATCTACTCCCGACAGGAGAGATCAAAACCAAAACACCAAATCAGGGTATTTCTAAGTGAAGTTAGGTGTATGGTTTATCCTAGACCTTATAGGTTGAAGTCACAAGCCAAGTGAGGGGTTCAATGGGTATAGCTTTGGTTCATGGTTGATGTGAGAGTGACTTATAATGTTTGAAATGAGATCTAGGGCTAGTGTACTAGTACAATGTCAGAAGACTCACTGCCTTGGGAACCGTGTCCAGTGCAGGGTAGTTTAAGGGTTGTATTGGGGCTAACTAGTACAAATGACAAGCTTGACCATGATATATGACAGCTTCAAAGGTTTAGTTCACCATGCATAGGTCAAAACACAAGTCAATCCAACAATCTGGGAAAGTTGAATTAACTTGAAGAGAAACCAGTGCCTTGGGAATTGGGAAGTGGAGTCAAAGTAGGGTTGACTTGTGGTTTAGGACTCCTAGTACTTGGGACAGGTGGGCAATAGAGGTCTTGATGGATGAATGTATCTAGATCTAGGTTTGACCCAAGTGGACCACAATCCCTTAAAACAAGGAATGCAATCCCCAAGGCAAGATTTGACAAAGTGATAGTCTAGACCTAGGTTTTGAATTATTCCGGTTCTAAATCTCCAAAAATCTCAAGTACCCAGTTCCTGGAAGTGAGTCAACTCACTTCTCCAAGGTGGTGCGACTTTGCCCAAGGAGGCTAAAAAGTGGGGTTAGGTGGGTCAAAACAAGTCGGATGGCATCCAAACTTTAGATCCGGGTAGATCGGTCGGGTAGGAGTATGGATCTGTATTTTCGTGGTAATCCAACGGTTAGATCTTAGTAGATCTGAGTTTAAGGGTTCCAAGTGGTCCAAAATGGGGATTAAATCCCTTAAAATGTGGAATAGGGCCCACAAGGTGAATTTCAGGAAAGTAACAACCTGGGTGTATGTTATTGGATGTGTAGATGACAAATCAAGTGGAATCTCAAACACCCACCACCTAGATCTAGGTCAACTTGCTCAACTAGTGAAGTGCGCCTTGCTTGGGAGAAGCTAAGTTGGCATAGGAGGGGGCTCAAACGGAAGCCAATCCTCACCAAACTATAGATTCGGGATGCCATGGATGCTATAGAGGTGGGTTTTCAATATTATGCCCAACAACCCACTAGATCTAAGTAGATCTGAAAAAAATGTAAAATGGGGTTTTGAAATATTTAGGGTTTTTAAAATATTTTAGACAATTGGATAGATCATGGAGATAGAACTTACCTTGAGATCATACCTGAGTGATGTGGATGAGATGCCTTGATGTTGAGGAAGATTCCCGCAGAGATCAAATGAGAGATTGTTGATTTTGCTTGCCGAAATGATGCCCTAGCCCACAAGTTCGCCTTCCTCTACCTGTCAAACCAAGGAATGAAGATTCAATCAGTAAGATCAAGTATGGAAGAAATACAAAAGAAATGCAAATAGTAGCATGAAATAGAAGGTCCTGGGACAGTAATACTCCCTGTTACCAACGAAGAGCTCCAAAGAAGAAGTAGGGAGAGTCTTCCCCTACCAATACCTCCTCCTCCAAGCAAATCGGCCTCCACCTGTAGATGCAAAATCGTGGTACAAATATATGGCAAACAATATCTTCAATAACTCAGTGCAAAGGAAGAACCAACGAACGAACACCAAAAGCATTCACCACAACACTGGAGATAGATGCAATAATAATTTTATATTCCAATAATCCAGAGCCAAAAGTCCTCTTTACAATGAGAGGCTCTCTCCTTTAAATAGGAAGGAGAGGCACCAAAACCCTAACCACTTTTTGAATGAGTGGCTAAGATTAAAAGATACAAATGTCTAATCAATGGTTGAGATGAGCTCAACAATAAAATACATGGATCACTAATAAAATATAATGTAAGTGGACAAAATCGCCCTACAAGAGGGGAATCCCACCAAATCATGATGACAAAATATCATAAGAGGCTTATGGTGGGTCCAAGGGGTAATTTTATCCCTCCTTGGTCAATCCCCATAGCACAATAACCCAAAAATAATCATGAATGTACCAAATCGTGCCTCCATAGTGAAGTCGTGGTCCTCAAAAAGACCTCAAAAATCCACAGAAAGTGCCATAAGTGATGGATGCGGGCCCCGATGAAGCTGAAACTGCTGGAGAAGGTGTGGAAGGTCCCGATCTATCATCACTGATCATCCCATGCCATAACTTTGCCTCAGTAGCCCAAATCGATTTCCTCAATAGCCATTTCTACCAATCCTGAAATGCCTCGGGAAGCGTGAAACTGCCCCAAACAGCCTCCTGGAGTGCTGGCGCTGTCAAGGTGAGGGCACCAGTGTGTCCGGAAGGGGGGTAATATGGTAAAAACAAGTGGCTGGACCACCCCCTCCATCATCAGCGCCCTAGGTCAACCGGATAAAAGTCATCTCTGCTCCGACAGGGCCTCCGACAGACCAAAACTGCACTAGGACAGCCTACTGAGGCTAAATCATCACTGTAAGTGCCCGGAACTGAAAACAAACTGTCCCATTGGACTCAGAAGGTCCAAATCCATCCAAGATGTGTACTCATACACTATATGAATCTCTGCATGATCAAAATAAATATCCAATATACCGGATCAAGGCCAATAATAATGCGCTGTACATATACAAACACTGCTGCAACTCCAGAATCATCATCATAACCCTGTAGCTGCTGCATAGAGTCATCATGTATGTATACATAGACCATATATCATCTATCCATATCATCACAAGGTCTAACATCTCATGTCCCATGGTCCTCCATGGTCAAACTAGGTCTAACCAAGACCAAGTATAACTCAGACCATCATCCAAGGCTGCTGCAAAGTATCAAGGTTAATACATGCTCTACAACTTATTCAAATAACAATTATAACACAGAGTAATCATGACTGGCGATCTAAATCCAAATGTATAGTGTCGTTAATTATTATTATTACTCAGATTAGACTTTCAGGATCATACTCACTTCATAGTTGTGATCAATTTGCTAGTGAAGGGTGAAGGCTTAAATTAATTGGCTAAGCTAAGGGATGACTTAACTGTCTTGACTTTGTGACACTTTGGCAAGGGAAAGGGAATACACCATAGTATGTACTGAATGAGCAATAACACAGGGAATGGCGGTGTCTCACAAATGGATGAGTTGTTTAAAGAGGGTTTATTCACCTTCACAAATGCGCACAATCCATAATACAAATAAGGCCAGCAATTGTTTAGATGTAGCTTTTAAGTTCCATTGCTTTTTGGGCCTGAAGTTTCCATAGCCTTGATCTATGTGTGTTTACAAACACATTGCATAGATTTACATTTTTCTTTTAGGCTTTCTGCTGCAGGTGTGTTTTTAAGGCACTTGTTTACCTGAGCACTTCTAGGTGTGTCATGGACAGCTTGTTTACCTAGGTATTTATTTTCCACAAGATATAAGATTTCATTTTCATTGCCATATTCATTTGGCATGCCTCTCATTCATGTGTGTTTAGAAACACATTGCATGAATGGGCTTTTCATACAAGATATAGCATTTCATTTTTCCAGATTTTGTATACATGGCAGCACTAAAAGTTTCAGGTTTAGCCAACACAACTTTAGTGACTAGGGGGAATTCACAAGGAACTCCAACTCACCATAGGTAAGTTTTGTCACCAACTCAGAGCCGAGACACAATAAACAGGGAAGCTCATCCAATACAGAGGCTACAGTGGGGAAAAGTCCTCCATGCCACTAGTCAAGTAGTAAGTCAGGGTGATAATCTAAAAGGTAGGCCATGGATGGATGAAGACAATGAAATGATGGAGCCAACACTAGCAAGCCAAAGTATGGTGTAATGATCACCTCTATTCTCCCTAAGGAGGGTATGTACCAATGAGTATGAATAGTGAACTTCTAAGTCTGAGTAGGGACAATATAATATATATAATAGATCAACCAGGTCCATATATCTATATGATCGCCAGATCATGACACTAAGTGCTAAGACATGCTATGAGAATAAGTATAAAAGCAATCTAACCATAACACTATGATATACCTGCTGAGTCATATACCTGAAAGCTCATCAACCTGTACCATCATCTGTCCTCTGAGACTGCTGCTGTAACTCTGGGCACTACTGTCTGCTCTGTACCAATGGTATAATGGCTACATCGGTCATCTCTCTGAGTGTCCTGAAACTCAGTCATGGCATGGGGAATACAACTGTTGTCCACAATCTGATAGTGATCCAATATAGATGCTCATCTCGGCATCTCAAATGCAAGGGAACTGGCTGAATAGTGTACTGGAATGAGAAAAATAATGTATGGTAGCCCGGCTACTATATATGTGATAACAATACCATCCCTCTAAAACCAGAAATGCTAAATGTAAAACCTTTTCGCCAAAAACTCAGACAAATAAACCCTAAGTTGGCCCCTATTGTCAAGCAGGGATTAGAGAAAATGTTGGCAGTAGGTATTATAGCACCTACCCAACATACATCATGGTGCTCCAACTTGGTTGTGATGAGGAAGAAGAATGGGAGTATCAGGATATGCATTGATTTTAGAAATCTGAACATAGCCTGCCAGAAAGACAACTATCCTCTCCCCAACATGGAAACCCTCCTCCAACGGGTCACTGGATCTACGATGATGTCCATGCTTGATGGATTTTCAGGTTACAACCAGGTTGTTATCAAAGAGGAAGATAGGCACAAAACAACATTCACAACCCCTTGGGGAACTTTCGAATATCTGAGAATGCCCTTCTATTTCACAAATGCAGGGGCCACTTTCCAGAGGGCCATGGATTATGCCTTTAATGAATTGATAGGCAAAATTATTGAAATATATCAAGATGATTTGACTGTTTTTTCCAAAGAAAGATCCAGCCATGTTGACCACCTTAGGAAAGTTTTTCAACGATGCAGAGAATATGGCATTTCTCTAAATTTGACTAAGTCAGTATTGGGTATTGAAGAAGGAAAACTTTTGGGTCACATCATTAACAAAGACGGGGTCAAGATTGACCCCGAGAGAATCGAGGCTATACAAAAGATTCCCCTTCCAAGAAATGTTAAAGGTCTCCAATCATTCAATGGCCATATAAACTTCATAAGGAGATTCATTCCCAACCTTGCTGAACTCATGAAACCTATGCAAGCTCTCCTAAAAAAGAATGCTAAGTTCATATGGACAGATGAAGGAAAGAGTGCTTTTGAAACCATAAAAGATTCCATTACTAGATCACCTGTCTTAGTCAGCCCGGATTATACGAAAGATTTCATGATCTTTTCCTTTGCCTCAGAAGATACCATTACTGGTGTATTGCTCCAGAATAACTTCGAAGGGTTCGAGCAATCGATTGCCTTTATGAGTAGAGCCTTGCAACATTTTGAGCTAAAGTACACAATCATGGATAAACAGGCTTATGCCTTAGTCAAATCCTTGAAGCATTTCAGAACATATATCGGTTGTTCCAAAGTTATAGGGTATGTTCCCCATGCTGTCATGTCCCAAATTTGGTATTGGGTCAAAATGGCCTAATCACATTAGCCCTATTCATTAGAGTTTGTCAAATTGATGCTAAAAGTCAAATAATTGCCAAGGAGGAAAATTACTAGTTTCCTAGGTTTGGGGTGGAAGCTTTGGGATTTGGAATGATGGGAATAATAAATGATGTTTGAACATTAGAATGGCATAAATATTTAATAAAGGAGATAAATAAATATATACAAGTGAAAATCAAAGTGGCATTTCATCATGAAGACACATGGAGGAAGTGGGACCCACATATGGCTAGATTTCCCCACTACACTTGGCATCATTCTCTCACCAATTCGAATTCAAGGTGAATGGTAATGTTATCACACAACTTGTAGTTGCCCCTAGAGGTATCCCATCTGGGACGGTAGAGGAGTCAGGCAACTAAAGAGGTGACCCAAGAGATGCCACAGTTCCCAATGCAATGTGGGAGTCATGTCAACCGAGGCACTCTTCGCTTTAGGTCAAGGTGTAACTAGAGCAAGGGGGAGACCCTATACCCCAGTCACAGTTGATTGGACCCTAACAAAGGTTTCTAAGGGTAGGTAAGTAATGAGTTACGGAAACCAATTCAAGGCTAAGTGGACCTAAGGGTTAAGGTATGGTTGAGGGAGGTGTAAGAGAATGTTAATGTTTCAACCTATGTATGGTTTAGGCCACATGATGGGGTATGATAACTAGGTGTAGCACCATGTGTTTACACAAGTGGGTCCAATGTTCTTGGGAAGTGTGGAATGGTTATAGGTAGGCCCACAAGGTGAAGTTAGGTGTGAGGTTGGTACTATAGGTTAGATGTAGGCTAGATCTATGAGTTTGAGTTGGTTATAGGAGTACCCATGTACTAGATCTAGGGTTTGACACAAATCCCAAGGAGTGCGACTTGCTTGGTGATGGACTAGTGCCTTGTTAAGTGGGCTAATGGGGTCAAGAAGTATGTCAAAGTGTAGATCGGGACACCTAGAAGCCAAGTCAAGTGGGTTGGATGAGATCCAATGGTTGGATCTTACTAGATCTAGGTTTTTAAGTGATTACCCTAAGTGGACCACAATCCCTTGAAACAAGGAATGCAAACCCCAAGGCGGATCGTAACAAAAAGACAGTATAGACCTAGGTTTCAAGGCATGGGGATTCCAAATCCATAAAAATCTCAAACACCCACCTCCTAGAAGTGGACAAACTCAAATTTTCAAGGGGGTGCGATTTGCTCAAGGAAGGCCAAAAAGTGGGTTTGGTGGACCAAATCAAGTCCAATGGCCACCAAATTGTAGATCCGGGATGCTAGTGCCCTGATCTATGTACGTTCAAAATTTCAAGTGAACCCAATGGCCAGATCTTAATAGATCTGAGTTTTAAGATGCCAAGAGAATCAAAAGGGGGTTTTGACCCCTCAAAACATGGAGAGATGTCCACAAGGTAGTTTTCACCAAAGTAAAGATGTGGGTATAGGTTATCAAGTGTCTAGATTTCAAATCAAGTGAGATCTCACCTACCCATGTGCTAGATCTAACCCAACAAGCTTCTCTTAGGAAAATCGATTCAGGTTCAAGAGGGCTTTTTGCATTGAAAAGTGTGTCAATTTTTAGCCAATCACCACCAAACTATAGATCCAACTAGGGGTGGATCCTATAGAGGTGGGTTTTTAATATCTTTTCAATTGCAAGGCTAGATCTAAGTAGATCTAAGAAATACCAAAATTGGGGTTTTGATTAATTAGGGTTTTATGACCAATGAAGATAGAATGGATGAAAGAGGCGCATACCTTGTAGATCTTACCTCAATTGCTTGTGGCCACCTTGCAAGTTGATAGCATTCTCCTATGTGTATATTCAAGAGTGAGATCTAAGTGCTCCAACCAAAACGTCCTTCTCCAAGATAGCCAAATCGTCCTCCTCCTACAAGACAAGATCAAAGAAACAAGTCAAGCAAGATGATTATGAAAATGGTAGAAAGATGTAATAGAAAGCATCAACTATGTCACGAAGATACAATAATGATACTCCCTGTCACAAGATCAACCCAAGAGAGAATATGTGGATCCCTCCAACAATAACCCTCATGAAGTCGCCCTCCTCTCTCCAGTTCGACTTTCCTGTCAAAAGATTAGTAAAAGCACCAAAATCCACAATGATACATAGAAGAGATACTATATATTCAATATGCAAGAGAATCCACAATACAAGAGAGATGTGCTCTACAAAAAAATCTTCTATTCCAATATTCCAGAGCTCCAAAGGTGAGCTTTACAATGGGGGGTCTCCTCCTTATATAGGATAATAAAGACCAAAACCCTATACCACTCTATAATACTACATCAAATGAGTGGTTGAGATTATAAGATCTCATCATACAATCAATGGCTAGGATGAACCATAACATAATATCACTTGGATCACCCAATATAACAAAAGCGCCCTCACTAAATGGTACAATGGAGGGTGACGTCATCCCACTAGAGGGGTAAAAAGTACAATGATCCACCTCATGATGACTAGGACATGATAAAATAAGCACATGGTGGGGCTAGGAGGCATCAATCCTTACTAGCTCATCCCCAAGGCACAATAAAATAATAAAATATGTCCAATATAATAGAAATGACCAAAACTGTCCTCAGAATCCATGACAGTCAAGCAGTAAATGTCCTCCTGTGATCAATCCGGGCATACCCACATGGTGAAAACTGACTGGAAGATAGTGATGCCACCCTGGAAGACCTCTGTGAAGACCAAATGCCAAAACCTTGCCTTAATTGCCCAAATCGATTTCCTCAGTGACCACTTTATCCCATTTTTTAACTGCCTCGGGAACTGTGAAAGTGCCAAAACTGCCTCCTAGGGTGCTAGCGCTGTCCATCTGAGCCCACCAGGCTCTCCGGGAGGGGGGATAAATGGTAATAACAAGTGGCTGGACCACCCCCTCCATCATCAGCGCCCTAGGTGAACTGGCCTCTCGGGGCCCCTGCTGCTCAGGCTGGGAAATCAGCCCCCAATCTGGTCAACAAGTGTAAAACTGCATCAATCACTGTCAGAAGTGCCCGGAACAGAAAGATAAGTGTCTCAATGGATCCAGAAGACCCAAATCCACTAGGAATGAGTACTCATACACCGTGGGTTGCCCTAATGGGCCTGCTGTAGGGTCCACCATATATGGACAATATATAATCTGCTGATCTGAAGTAATAATAAACCTGCTGAACTGGATCAAACATCATCTGCATCATATGTCCATCATATGATATCATCATCAAACATGTGGGCCCATAAATCATCACCAATAATCATCCATACATGGTCCACATCATCACGGATCCCAAGAATATATAATCAAGGATAAATCACATCAGTAGACTAAGACAATGCTTCTCTAATCATTCCCACAGCTAAGCTCAAAGTATAAATTCCATTCAGTGGCATTAATCAAGTTAACATATTCCGTTGTTATATAAGATTACTTGCACAATAGTTCAAATGACAAACTTACCCATTGGACATGGTCAAACTGCTAGTGAAGGATGAAGGCTAGGAGCAAGGTTGGGCCAAGGGTTTGACTTGTCTAACTTAACTCAAAAATACTTTGGACTGGCAGAAGAGGGAAGCTACAAACTCTGTGCTGGACAAAAGAACACGGGGAATGGCTTTGCCTCACAAATGGATAAGTTGTTTAGAGAGTGCTTATTCAACTTAGGCATCATGTCTACATCAAGTTGATCCAGGTTCATTAGGATCATTTAATTTTATTCCATGGCCTTTTTGGCCTACATAGCCCTTCGGATTTCAGATGTGCTGAGAAGCACAACTAGTTGCAGCTTGCATCCAGGGCATGTTTTTCATATATTTATACAAGGTCAGCAATTGTTTAGATATAGCTTTTAAGAACCATTGCTTTTTGGACCTGTTATCACCTAAGATGTAGTTACCCCTATGGATGGATCCAGTCATGGATGGCAATAGGGAAGGGCAACTCAAAAGGTGCAACCACGATCACCTCGACCTCCAATATATATGGTTGTCACGCCAGTCGAGGCAACCTTCGCTTTATGTTATCTAGCCCAGACAACAAAGGAGGAGACCCGATCTACTCCCGACGGGAGAGATCAAAACCAAGACACCAAATCAGGGTATTTCTAAGTGAAGTTAGGTGTATGGTTTATCCTAGACCTAAAGATGAAGTCACAAGCCAAGTGAGGGGTTCAATAGGTATAGCTTTGGTTCATGGTTGATGTAAGAGTGACTTATAATGTTTGTAGTAAGATCTAGGGCTAGTGTACTAGTTCAATGTCAGAAGATCCACTGCCTTGGGAACTGTGTCCAATGCAGGGTAGTTAAGGGTTGTATTGGGGCTAACTAGTACAAGTGACAAGCTTGACCATGACAGCTTCAAGGGTTTGGTTCACCATGCATAGGTCAAACCACAAGTCAATCCAACAATCTAAGAAAGTTGAATTAACTTGGAGAGAAACCAGTGCCTTGGGAATTGGGAAGTGGAGTCAAAGTAGGGTTGACTTGTGGTTTAGGACTCCTAGGACTTGGGACAAGTGGGCAATAGAGGTCTTGATGGATAAATGTGTCTAGATCTAGGTTTGACCAAAGTGGACCACAATCCCTTAAAACAAGGAATGCAATCCCCAAGGCAAGATTTGACAAAGTGATAGTCTAGACCTAGGTTTTGAATTATTCCGGTTTCAAATCTCCAAAAATCTCAAGTACCCAGTTCCTAGAAGTGAGTGAACTCACTTCTCCAAGGTGGTGCGACTTTGCCCAAGGAGGCTAAAAAGTGGGGTTAGGTGGGTCAAATCAAGTCGGATGGCATCCAAACTTTAGATCCGGGTAGATCGGTCAGGTAGGAGTACGGATCTGTAATTTCGTGGTAATCCAACGGTTAGATCTTAGTAGATCTGAGTTTAAGTGTTCCAAGTGGTCCAAAATGGGGATTAAATCCCTTAAAATGTGGAATGGGGCCCACAAGGTGAATTTCAGGAAAGTGACAACCTGGGTGTATGTTATTGGATGTGTAGATGACAAATCAAGTGGAATCTCAAACACCCACCACCTAGATCTAGGTCAACTTGCTCAATCAGTGAAGTGCGCCTTGCTTGGGAGAAGCTAAGTTGGCATGGGAGGGGGGTCAAACGGAAGCCAATCCTCACCAAACTATAGATCCGGGATGCCGTGGATGTTATAGAGGTGGGTTTTCAATATTATGCCCAACAACCCACTAGATCTAAGTAGATCTGAGAAAATGTAAAATGGGGTTTTGATTAATTTAGGGTTTTAAGATGTTTTAGACAATTGGATAGATCATGGAGATAGAACTTACCTTGAGATCATACCTGAGTGATGTGGATGAGAAGCCTTGATGTTGAGGAAGATTCCCGCAGAGATCAAATGAGAAGTTGTTGATTTTGCTTGCCGAAATGATGCCCTAGCCCACAAGTGCGCCTTCCTCTACCTGTCAAACCAAGGAATGAAAATTCAATCAGTAAGATCAAGTATGGAAGAAATACAAGAGAAATGCAAATAGTAACATGAAATAGAAGGTCCTGGGACAGTAATACTCCCTGTTACCAACGAAGAGCTCCAAAGAAGAAGTAGGGAGAGTCTTCCCCTGCCAATACCTCCTCCTCCAAGCAAATCGGCCTCCACCTGTAGATGCAAAATCGTGGTACAAAATATATGGCAAACAATATCTTCAATAACTCAGTGCAAAGGAAGAACCAACGAACGAACACCAAAAACATTCACCACAACACTGGAGATAGATGCAATAATAATTTTCTATTCCAATAATCCAGAGCCAAAAGTCCCTTTACAATGAGAGGCTCTCTCCTTTAAATAGGAAGGAGAGGCACCAAAACCCTAACCACTTTTTGAATGAGTGGCTAAGATTATAAGATACAAAAGTCTAATCAATGGTTGAGATGAGCTCAACAATATAATACATGGATCACACATAAAATATAACATAAGTGGACAAAATCGCCCTAGAAGAGGGGAATCCCACCAAATCATGATGATGAAATATCATAAGAGGCTTATGGTGGGTCCAAGGGGTAATTTTATCCCTCCTTGGTCAATCCCCATAGCACAATAACCAATAAATAATCATGAATGTACCAAATCGTGCCTCCCTAGTGAAGTCGTGGTCCTCAAAAGACCTCAAAAAATCCACAGAAAGTGCCATAAATGATGGATGCGGGCCCCGATGAAGCTGAAACTGCTGGAGGAAGTGTGGAAGGTCCCGATCTATCATCACTGATCATCTCATGCCATAACTTTGCCTCAGTAGCCCAAATCGATTTCCTCAATAGCCATTTCTACCAATCCTGAAATGCCTCGGGAAGCGTGAAACTGCCCCAAACAGCCTCCTGGAGTGCTGGCGCTGTCAAGGTGAGGGCACCAATGTGTCCGGGAGGGGGGTAATATGGTAAAAACAAGTGGTTGGACCACCCCCTCCATCATCAGCGCCCTAGGTCAACCGGATAAAAGTCATCTCTGCTCCGACAGGGCCTCCAACAGACCAAAACTGCACTGGGACAGCCTACTGAGGCTCAATCATCACTGTAAGTGCCCGGAACTGAAAACAAACTGTCCCATTGGACTCAGAAGGTCCAAATCTATCCAAGATGTGTACTCATACACCATATGAGTCTCTGCATGATCAAAATAAATATCCAATATACCGGAACAGGGCCAATAATAATGCGCTGTACATATACAAACACTGCTGTAACCTCAGAATCATCATCATAACCCTGTAGCTGCTGCATAGAATCATCCTGTATGTGTACATAGACCATATATCATCTATCAATATCATCATAAGGTCTAACATCTCATGTCCCATGGTCCTCCATGGTCGAACTAGGTCCAACCAAGACCAAATATAACTCAGTCCATCATCCAAGGCTGCTGAAAAGTATCAAGGCTAATACATGCTTTACAACTCATTCAAATAGCAATTATAACACATAATGATCATGACTGGCGATCTACATCCAAATATATAGTGTCGTTAATTATTATTATTATTACTCAGACTAGACTTTCAGGACCATACTCATTTCATAGTTGTGATCAATTTGCTAGTGAAGGGTGAAGGCTAAATTAACTGGCTAGGCTAAGGGATGACTTAATTGTCTTGACTTTGTGACACTTTGGCAAGGGAAAGGGAATACACCATAGTATATACTGAATGAGCAATAACACAGGGAATGGCGGTGTCTCACAAATGGATGAGTTGTTTAAAGAGGGTTTATTCACCTTCACAGATGCGCACAATCCATAATACAAATAAGGCCAGCAATTGTTTAGATATAGCATTTAAGTTCCATTGCTTTTTGGGCCTGAAGTTTCCATAGCCTTGATCTATGTGTGTTCACAAACACATTGCATAGATTTACATTTTTTCTTTTAGGCTTTCTGCTGCAGGTGTGTTTTTAAGGCACTTGTTTACCTGAGCACTTCTAGGTGTGTCATGGACAGCTTGTTTACCTAGGTATTTATTTTCCACAAGATATAACATTTTATTTTTATGGCCATTTTCATTTGGCACGCCTTTCATTCATGTGTGTTTAGAAACACATTGCATGAATGGGCTTTTCATACAAGATATAGCATTTCATTTTCCAGATTTTGTATTGATGGCAGCACTAAAAGTTTCAGGTTTAGCCAACACAACTTTAGTGACTAGGGGGAATTCACAAGGAACTCCAACTCACCATAGGCAAGTTTTGTCACCAACTCAGAGCCGAGACACAATAAACAGGGAAGCTCATCCAATACAGAGGCTACAGTGGGGAAAAGTCCTCCATGCCACTAGTCAAGTAGTAAGTCAGGGTGATAATCTAAAAGGTAGGCCATGGATGGATGAAGACAATGAAATAATGGAGCCAACACTAGCAAGCCATGGTATGGTGGAATGATCACCTCTATTCTCCCTAAGGAGGGTAAACACCAATGAGTATGAATAGTGAACTTCTAAGCCTGAGTAGGGACAGTAATATATATATATATATAATAGGTCAACCAGGTCCATATATCTATATGATCGCCAGATCATGACACTAAGTGCTAAGACATGCTATAAGAATAAGTATAAAAGCAATCTAACCATAACACCGTAATATACCTGCTGAGTCATATACCTGAATGCACATCAACCTGTACCATCATCTGTCCTCTGGAACTGCTGCTGTAACTCTGGGCACTATTGTCTGCTCTGTACCAATGGTATAATGGCTACATCGGTCATCTCTCTGAGTGTCCTGAAACTCAGTCATGGCATGGGGAATATAACTGCTGCCCACAATCTGATAGTGATCCAATATAGATGCTCATCTCGGCATCTCAAATGCAAGGGAACTGGCTGAATAGTGTACTGGAATGAGAAAAATAATGTATGGTAGCCCGGCTACTATATATGTGATAACATCTGGCTCCGGCTGGGACAAGTGCTCGGCTGAAATGAGCGCTTGAGAACCTCAGAATCTCTGGTCCTCGAACTCTTCTACTCGAATCCACGATCCAGCACTCTACCATTTTATTTCCATCTTTATTCTTGCAACCTATTTTCTGCATTCACAAACATCGAAAATACCTCATGCCGCATGTGTGGGAAAAATATAAAACCAACTGAAATAAAATCTACTCTATGTCAGAAATATAAGTGCATGAAATATATAAATGCTAAAAGTAAATAAAACTATAATTTGCAAAATTTGAAATTTATTGTGCAGGAAAAGAAAAAGTGACAGGTACACAGTTAAACCAAGAGCTTACAAAGGAGCTTAAAGACTAAGAAGGTGCCAGACTCAATGGCTGAAAAGACTAACTACTGCCTAAGTAGGCTTATTTGGTTTCCTACCTACCCTAATCTACCAGGCAATGTAAGACTAGGTCATTCAAGGTCGATAGGAGGAAAGTAATGTTTCAACATCCTCCCATTTACAGGTAACTCAACTTCATCTCCATCCAAGGTTTCAAGGACAAAAGATCCCTTTCCAGCCAGACTACTTATCTTATGCGGACCTTTCCATAAACGTTCCAACTTCGTGTGATTTCCTGGTTTCTCTTTATGCTTATCCCACAATAGAACTATATCTCCTATACCAAAGATAGTACCTCTAGTATTTTGATCAAATGTGCCTTTTACTCTTTCTTGTTCTATAAGCATCTTATCGAGAGCACTTCTTCTCTTTTCATCCAGTTCAACTAATTTATCAATTCTTCCTTGCATTGCTTCTGTATCTGAAGTGCACTGCTGCAATAGTTCATAAACAGGTATTTGCAAATTTATTGGTAGTCTACAGTCTTGTCCATATACCAACTCAAAAGGAGATTTTCCTGTAATCCTTTTCACTGTTGTTCGATCTGCCCACAAAGCATATTTTAATTTTACATCCCAACTTTTCTTATTTTCACCCACCATTCTTTTCAACAGCCTAATTAGATTTTTGTTACTTGATTCAGCGAGACCATTTCCCTGGGGGTAATAGTTCGAAGAATGAGAGAGGGTGATTCCATGATTCATGCAAAAGGTGGACATTTCTATTTTACTGAAGGCTGGGGCATTATCTGTTGTTAGTTTCATAGGGCAACCGTATCTTGACACAATATTTTCTTCCAAAAACTTCACAACCACTTCAGCTGTGGCCTTCTTGGTTGGAATAGCTTCTACCCAACGAGTGAAATAATCCGTGCAGGTCAACATGTACTTATATCCATTGCTCGAGTTTTCATTAAAAGGACCTACAAAATCCATACCCCATTGTTGAAAAGGGGCTTCAACGACTACAGGATTTAAAGGTAAGGCAGGCAGTCTTGGTTTTCCTGAGAAAAACTGACATTCTTGGCATATCCTAATATAAGCATGTACATCTTTAAAGAGTGTTGGCCAATAATACCCTGCTCTCATGATTTTTGCAGCAGTTGTTCTTGGAGCATAATGACCACCACATAATCCTGAGTGCATCTCCTTTATAATGGTTTTTGACTCCTCCAGGTTGACACATTTCAAGATTATCCCATCGGGGTTCCTCCATCCTAATCCATCCTGGGTTAAAACATACTTTTCAGCTTTTAGCCTTAATGCCCTTCTTTGATGATCCACCAGGTGATCAGGGCATGACAAGTTTCTCAAGAAATATACGATATCTTTGTACCATTCATGCTCTTCATCAATGTTTAAAATAAAAGGATCCCTTTCACTTATCACATTTACCATATTTCCTCCCTTTTCAATTAGAAGTTGAGCTAACCCTTGACCTTTCACAATCTTAATTGGTTTAATCTCTAGAACATATTCTTGTATACGTGAAATCCAATTTCCTCTTACACCTATGCCATCTGCTTGTGATAGAACATCCTTTACTGCTTGATAAGGCACATATGCTTTAATTTTGGAATACCCCACATAGGTTCTGAAATGTTTCAAGGCTTTAACTAAGGCATAAGCTTGCTTTTCAGTTGTGGTATATTTTAGTTCGGCATCTCTCAAGTTTTTACTCATAAAGGCTATAGGTTGTTCATGGTTCTCGTTGTTCTTTTGTAATAACACACCAGCAATAGTATCTTCCGAAGCATATGAGTAAATCATGAACTCTTTATTGTAATCAGGACAAGCTAGCACCGGGGAGGTTGAAATGGCCTTCTTGAGCTTGGTGAAAGATGATTCACATTCTTTATCCCAAACAAACTTCACATCCTTTTTAAGAAGAGCATTCAATGGTTTGGCCAATTCTGCTAGGTTTGGAATGAATCTTCGAACGAAGTTTATTTTGCCAAAGAAAGATTGCAAGGTGGCCACATTATGGGGTGCTGCAATAGCATTGATGGCCTGGACACGTTCTGGGTCGATTCTGATACCTTCTTTTGACACAATGTGTCCTAATAGCTTACCCTCATCTACTCCGAAAGTTGATTTTTTGGGGTTTAATGATATACCAAACTTTCTGCAACGTTCAAAAACTCTTCTCAAATGTTCTACATGGTCTCCTCGTTCCTTTGAAAACACCGTTAAGTCATCCTGATAAATGACAATGATTTTCCCAATCAAATCACTAAATGCTTGATCCATAGCCCTTTGAAAAGTGGAACCGGCGTTTAATAACCCAAATGGCATTCTTATATATTGGAAAGTTCCCCATGGAGTAGTAAAGGTTGTTTTATTCCTGTCTTCCTTTCTAATACGCACCTGATTATACCCCGAAAAACCGTCCAACATTGACAACATACCTGCCCCAGTGACACTTTGCAACAAATTTTCCATATTTGGCAAAGGGTAATTGTCCTTAAGGGATGCTTGGTTCAGGTTTCTGAAATCAATACATATTCTGATTTCACCACTTTTCTTTCTCACAATCACCGGGTTAGAAACCCAAGTAGTGTGTCGGACAGGTTGGATAATTCCGGCTGCTAGCATTTTCTCAAGCTCTTTCTTAATTAAGGGAGCAAGTTTTGGATTGACATTTCTTAACTTTTGCCTATAAGGTTTAGCTCCTTCATGCAAAGGGATAGTATGCTCAATAATTTCAGGGTCAAAAGTTCTGAGTTCGTCATATGCCCAAGCAAAAATATCTCGATACTTCCTAATTAGATTCACAATCGCCTTTCTTTCTTCTGGGGAGGCATTCTTTCCTATCCTAATCATTCTGGGAGAAACTGAAGTTCCAATATTTATCTCTATAACCTCATCTACCGGTTCAGCTCTCTTACCTTTGTATTCATCATGCCTGTTGAAATTTTTCTCCGGAGGTATTGCTAATTTCATAACATCAAGATCTCGAATGGAAGAACCGCTTGATTTATCTTCTAGATTCACATTGCAATTCTGAAAACTTTCATGGTTTTGTAAGAATGCAATGATTTGTGCATCAGAATCAAAGACTTGCCAATGATCTTGATTGTCAGGAACGGAAGGTCTAAATATTACTTCAACCTTACACTCTTTATTTTTAAGATGATTAGGAGTTTCAAAGGTGCACGCTATTACTGATAATGCATCAGCCAGGGTATTCTCTTCTCTCGGGACTGCTCGTATTGCAAAGGCATCAAACATTTCTATAGTATCCCAAACAGCATTTCGATAATCCCTAAGCCTATTATTTTTGGCTGCAAACTGGTTCTTCACTTGGGATACAACCAAATCAGAGTCTCCAGTTACATTTAGACATTTGATCTTTTGTTCACGACAGATTTCTAAACCTAAAAGCAATGCCTCATACTCAGCTACGTTGTTTGTGCAGTCAAATTCAAGACGGTATGCAAACAATTTTTCTTCACCAGAAGGAGATGTAAGGACAATCCCAGCTCCAGCACCGTGCCTAGATTTTGCCCCATCAAAATGCATTTTCCAAACTTGACTAGGAGGAAAAGGGTGCTGTCGGGGCTCTTCCCAATAGTTGGCCATCACCATATAATTTCCAACTTCCTCCGTGGGACGCATAGCCTCTTCAAACAAGTAGTCGGGTGTTTCTACGTGTTCTGTCATAGGTTTTTCATTCATCAATCTATAAGTGGCCTTTTCTCCTATAGGGATGGTTGCGTAAGATAAATCCATTTGGATACTTCCTCCTAATTTGGCAGCCCATTCCCTTGATAGCAACATCCCCCATGCGTCAGGAATGTCTAAAACTAGAACATTCATACTTATTTCAATTGCAGGATAAGCAGCTAGTTTCATTTTGAGGTTCTCAATCATACCCTTTGACTCAACAGGCCTGGAATCCATCCCGCACACATTTTTATATTCTCTGGATGGTTTCAGCTCCAATTGTTCCATGACCTTAAGGGGCATAATGTTTACTTCCGCTCCTGAGTCTAACATACAGTTATGCAATATCAATTGATTTATCTCCAAAGCAATATAAAAGGGGGGGTGACCCCTACCTTTATCAATTACACTTTGAATCATGATGGGGGGATCATCCTCAACCGTCAACTTCATAGGATTCTTGACCTTAGGCTCGATCCCTAGGAATTTAGTTGCTTGATTGAAGTATGAAGGGATTTTCAGAAGTTCCTCCAAGGGCACAGGGATATTAGGTTTGGATACGAAATTACTTAAATCAATCTTCAAGTTGCAAGCCTTTTCTTTGTCCTTGGTATTCATTTTTAAACCCAATAAATGCATTACCTGTGTTCTAACTGAAGGAATAGCTACCAAATCTTTCAAAGATACCATGACAGAAGATCCTGAGAGTTTTCCCAATATGTTTGAATTTAGCTTTTCTTGTGTTATAGGAGATATCTCTTTGCTAGGAGTACTCTCTTGTCTTCTTTGTACTGGATCCCTAGCATGGGGTTTAGCAGGGTTTGAACTTATTACCTTCTTGGTGACTTGAGGGGATAACCTTCTGGGTTGATCATTTTTCTTTAAAATCCCTTTAGGAGAAGTGTTTGGAGTTTTAGTGGGGAATCTACGAGTGGTATTTCTTTGGTCCAGTGCATTTTCTTTCAGACTGGTTTTGTTCTTATCTATGTCTTTCGTGTTATTCTTTGCCTGAGACCTAGTTACTACTCTGCCATCAGAGGTGGGCTTAGTTTGAAGATTTTCATTGGTATACACACCCTCAAAGGTTCTAGAAAAAGGTTTATATTTTTCAATATTTTCTCTCTGTTTTCTGAGAACTACCCCATTCAGGTTTCCGATTAGACCACTCATTTCGGTCATCATTTTCAAAATCATATCGTTCTCTGAATTAGTGACACAAGGCATAGTTCTAAGTGTTTTAAGGATGTAAATGAGCTCGCTCCTCAGCGGAGTCACGATTGGGAGTCGCCAGGTAGATTTAACTCTTCTACCAAGATATGTGTCGTTGTATATGCGGAAAGGACTAGGGCAAGCTATTGCCTCCCCGGCAACGGCGCCAAAATGTTATCACCTAAGATGTAGTTACCCCTATGGATGGATCCAGTCATGGATGGCAATAGGGAAGGGCAACTCAAAAGGTGCAACCACGATCACCTCGACCTCCAATATATATGGTTGTCACGCCAGTCGAGGCAACCTTCGCTTTATGTTATCTAGCCCAGACAACAAAGGGGGAGACCCGATCTACTCCCGACAGGAGAGATCAAAACCAAGACACCAAATCAGGGTATTTCTAAGTGAAGTTAGGTGTATGGTTTATCCTAGACCTAAAGATGAAGTCACAAGCCAAGTGAGGGGTTCAATAGGTATAGCTTTGGTTCATGGTTGATGTAAGAGTGACTTATAATGTTTGTAGTAAGATCTAGGGCTAGTGTACTAGTTCAATGTCAGAAGATCCACTGCCTTGGGAACTGTGTCCAATGCAGGGTAGTTAAGGGTTGTATTGGGGCTAACTAGTACAAGTGACAAGCTTGACCATGACAGCTTCAAGGGTTTGGTTCACCATGCATAGGTCAAACCACAAGTCAATCCAACAATCTAAGAAAGTTGAATTAACTTGGAGAGAAACCAGTGCCTTGGGAATTGGGAAGTGGAGTCAAAGTAGGGTTGACTTGTGGTTTAGGACTCCTAGGACTTGGGACAAGTGGGCAATAGAGGTCTTGATGGATAAATGTGTCTAGATCTAGGTTTGACCAAAGTGGACCACAATCCCTTAAAACAAGGAATGCAATCCCCAAGGCAAGATTTGACAAAGTGATAGTCTAGACCTAGGTTTTGAATTATTCCGGTTTCAAATCTCCAAAAATCTCAAGTACCCAGTTCCTAGAAGTGAGTGAACTCACTTCTCCAAGGTGGTGCGACTTTGCCCAAGGAGGCTAAAAAGTGGGGTTAGGTGGGTCAAATCAAGTCGGATGGCATCCAAACTTTAGATCCGGGTAGATCGGTCAGGTAGGAGTATGGATCTGTAATTTCGTGGTAATCCAACGGTTAGATCTTAGTAGATCTGAGTTTAAGTGTTCCAAGTGGTCCAAAATGGGGATTAAATCCCTTAAAATGTGGAATGGGGCCCACAAGGTGAATTTCAGGAAAGTGACAACCTGGGTGTATGTTATTGGATGTGTAGATGACAAATCAAGTGGAATCTCAAACACCCACCACCTAGATCTAGGTCAACTTGCTCAATCAGTGAAGTGCGCCTTGCTTGGGAGAAGCTAAGTTGGCATGGGAGGGGGGTCAAACGGAAGCCAATCCTCACCAAACTATAGATCCGGGATGTCGTGGATGCTATAGAGGTGGGTTTTCAATATTATGCCCAACAACCCACTAGATCTAAGTAGATCTGAGAAAATGTAAAATGGGGTTTTGATTAATTTAGGGTTTTAAGATGTTTTAGACAATTGGATAGATCATGGAGATAGAACTTACCTTGAGATCATACCTGAGTGATGTGGATGAGAAGCCTTGATGTTGAGGAAGATTCCCGCAGAGATCAAATGAGAAGTTGTTGATTTTGCTTGCCGAAATGATGCCCTAGCCCACAAGTGCGCCTTCCTCTACCTGTCAAACCAAGGAATGAAAATTCAATCAGTAAGATCAAGTATGGAAGAAATACAAGAGAAATGCAAATAGTAACATGAAATAGAAGGTCCTGGGACAGTAATACTCCCTGTTACCAACGAAGAGCTCCAAAGAAGAAGTAGGGAGAGTCTTCCCCTGCCAATACCTCCTCCTCCAAGCAAATCGGCCTCCACCTGTAGATGCAAAATCGTGGTACAAAATATATGGCAAACAATATCTTCAATAACTCAGTGCAAAGGAAGAACCAACGAACGAACACCAAAAACATTCACCACAACACTGGAGATAGATGCAATAATAATTTTCTATTCCAATAATCCAGAGCCAAAAGTCCCTTTACAATGAGAGGCTCTCTCCTTTAAATAGGAAGGAGAGGCACCAAAACCCTAACCACTTTTTGAATGAGTGGCTAAGATTATAAGATACAAAAGTCTAATCAATGGTTGAGATGAGCTCAACAATATAATACATGGATCACACATAAAATATAACATAAGTGGAAAAAATCGCCCTAGAAGAGGGGAATCCCACCAAATCATGATGATGAAATATCATAAGAGGCTTATGGTGGGTCCAAGGGGTAATTTTATCCCTCCTTGGTCAATCCCCATAGCACAATAACCAATAAATAATCATGAATGTACCAAATCGTGCCTCCCTAGTGAAGTCGTGGTCCTCAAAAGACCTCAAAAAATCCACAGAAAGTGCCATAAATGATGGATGCGGGCCCCGATGAAGCTGAAACTGCTGGAGGAAGTGTGGAAGGTCTCGATCTATCATCACTGATCATCTCATGCCATAACTTTGCCTCAGTAGCCCAAATCGATTTCCTCAATAGCCATTTCTACCAATCCTGAAATGCCTCGGGAAGCGTGAAATTGCCCCAAACAGCCTCCTGGAGTGCTGGCGCTGTCAAGGTGAGGGCACCAATGTGTCCGGGAGGGGGGTAATATGGTAAAAACAAGTGGTTGGACCACCCCCTCCATCATCAGCGCCCTAGGTCAACCGGATAAAAGTCATCTCTGCTCCGACAGGGCCTCCAACAGACCAAAACTGCATTGGGACAGCCTACTGAGGCTCAATCATCACTGTAAGTGCCCGGAACTGAAAACAAACTGTCCCATTGGACTCAGAAGGTCCAAATCTATCCAAGATGTGTACTCATACACCATATGAGTCTCTGCATGATCAAAATAAATATCCAATATACCGGAACAGGGCCAATAATAATGCGCTGTACATATACAAACACTGCTGTAACCTCAGAATCATCATCATAACCCTGTAGCTGCTGCATAGAATCATCCTGTATGTGTACATAGACCATATATCATCTATCAATATCATCATAAGGTCTAACATCTCATGTCCCATGGTCCTCCATGGTCGAACTAGGTCCAACCAAGACCAAATATAACTCAGTCCATCATCCAAGGCTGCTGAAAAGTATCAAGGCTAATACATGCTTTACAACTCATTCAAATAGCAATTATAACACATAATGATCATGACTGGCGATCTACATCCAAATATATAGTGTCGTTAATTATTATTATTATTACTCAGACTAGACTTTCAGGACCATACTCATTTCATAGTTGTGATCAATTTGCTAGTGAAGGGTGAAGGCTAAATTAACTGGCTAGGCTAAGGGATGACTTAATTGTCTTGACTTTGTGACACTTTGGCAAGGGAAAGGGAATACACCATAGTATATACTGAATGAGCAATAACACAGGGAATGGCGGTGTCTCACAAATGGATGAGTTGTTTAAAGAGGGTTTATTCACCTTCACAGATGCGCACAATCCATAATACAAATAAGGCCAGCAATTGTTTAGATATAGCATTTAAGTTCCATTGCTTTTTGGGCCTGAAGTTTCCATAGCCTTGATCTATGTGTGTTCACAAACACATTGCATAGATTTACATTTTTTCTTTTAGGCTTTCTGCTGCAGGTGTGTTTTTAAGGCACTTGTTTACCTGAGCACTTCTAGGTGTGTCATGGACAGCTTGTTTACCTAGGTATTTATTTTCCACAAGATATAACATTTTATTTTTATGGCCATTTTCATTTGGCACGCCTTTCATTCATGTGTGTTTAGAAACACATTGCATGAATGGGCTTTTCATACAAGATATAGCATTTCATTTTCCAGATTTTGTATTGATGGCAGCACTAAAAGTTTCAGGTTTAGCCAACACAACTTTAGTGACTAGGGGGAATTCACAAGGAACTCCAACTCACCATAGGCAAGTTTTGTCACCAACTCAGAGCCGAGACACAATAAACAGGGAAGCTCATCCAATACAGAGGCTACAGTGGGGAAAAGTCCTCCATGCCACTAGTCAAGTAGTAAGTCAGGGTGATAATCTAAAAGGTAGGCCATGGATGGATGAAGACAATGAAATAATGGAGCCAACACTAGCAAGCCATGGTATGGTGGAATGATCACCTCTATTCTCCCTAAGGAGGGTAAACACCAATGAGTATGAATAGTGAACTTCTAAGCCTGAGTAGGGACAGTAATATATATATATATATAATAGGTCAACCAGGTCCATATATCTATATGATCGCCAGATCATGACACTAAGTGCTAAGACATGCTATAAGAATAAGTATAAAAGCAATCTAACCATAACACCGTAATATACCTGCTGAGTCATATACCTGAATGCACATCAACCTGTACCATCATCTGTCCTCTGGAACTGCTGCTGTAACTCTGGGCACTACTGTCTGCTCTGTACCAATGGTATAATGGCTACATCGGTCATCTCTCTGAGTGTCCTGAAACTCAGTCATGGCATGGGGAATATAACTGCTGCCCACAATCTGATAGTGATCCAATATAGATGCTCATCTCGGCACCTCAAATGCAAGGGAACTGGCTGAATAGTGTACTGGAATGAGAAAAATAATGTATGGTAGCCCGGCTACTATATATGTGATAACAGGACCTTTCTTATACTCTTCGAGGAGTATTTTTAGCTTTTCATCGCTCTTGCCCTTTTTTGTTTCCATGGGCGAATTTATTAAGTTTCCATAGGTAGAACATGAGCTTTCAGTTTTAGCCAACAACATCTCAAGTGACTAGGGGGAGTTCGAGCCAATGCTAAACATCGGGACAACCGACCAGAATGATTTAGGCCTACAATCCAACTCACCAAAGGCAAGTTCTGTCACCAACTTAGAGCCGAGACACTGAATAAACAGGGATGCGGTCCAAACACAGAGGTAGAAAAATGGGGAAGTCCTCAGTATCAGAAAATCAAATGAGACAAGTCAGGGTTTAAAGTCAAACAGGAAGGTCATATATGAATGGAGACAAGTGAATATGGAGCCTACACTAGCAGACAACTGGTGTCGGGAAAGACCATGTCTATGTAAGGTGAAAAACTAGTAAGTTTTGTTAAATGACCTAAAAGTGCAAGCAATTGTCTATTTTATGATTTAAATTTCATTTTAAATAATTTGCCACATCAGGAATAATATACCAAGCACATGCTATGATCATGACTAAATCAACAAGATAATAATCCACAGTCGGTGAGAACATATCCATAGATCATACAACATCATCATAATAATAATCATCAAGTATCATCTGAAACACTGCTGTAATACATCTCTAGGCACTGAACTGAAACTGTAAATGGGATAAGTGGTCACATCAGTCATCAAATCTGAACTCTCAAGGCTCAGCCTTGACACAAGGTCATATACAAATCTGAATAATGTACTGCTCTGATCATGAGTGATCCAAAATATATAGCCATGCTCTGGAATAATGGAAGCTCTGGAATGTGCAGATATCTGCTATACAAGAATAGTAGCCCTGCTACTATGGTGTGATAACAGGTAACATACTTGGGGGAGTCCAAAAGGTATTATTCATTGCATGACTCATCCAAGGTCGAAATATAGAGGAAGAGTAACTCCCATGGAAGAGGAAGAGACAATTTGGAGCTAGTGAGACACTTGGGCTAGATTCCCTAGCTCTATGACAACAATGATGAAGATGCTATGACACCTATGACACAAATCAGACCTGAAGGCTGACATATGACATATATGACATGTCAGGGCTAAAAATAGACTCCAAGAAGGCGCTCAAGGGTGTTAGGGCAGCTAAGATGCTTCCACATGTGATTTGGTGGAAGTGGGAGAGTAGGAATTGTTGTACAAGTGGCGTTCTTTGGAATCTCTTCCCAACTTGAGTTGGCATGAGTCTCTTGGAAGGAATTCGACCCATGGAGGACATTAGAAGTTTATAAATGTCAATAACAAATAATGAAACCAGCTTTTGATCATTTGTAGAATTTGCAATTGCATTTGTGAAGAGGGAGAGCTAGTGGATGACTAGTTTCTTGCCTTAGCCAATTTCGAGGGTGAAAGATTCCCATCCAAGTTGGTAATTGGAAAGGCCATTCAGACCTTTCATTTGGAGCTTTAATGGAGTCTTTATTTGCAGGTGTAAGCTACAGGGAAGCTCATGGTTTCTTCTATTGCAGCTCACTCCTTCAACCATTTCCGGTTTTGATGGCATATTCTTGATCCTTGAGGGAGGACGTTTTTGGTGAGCTATTGTACTCTTTGGGGAAGCTTTTAATGCCCCATTTCTTTTTTAATATGAAGTAAATACTCTGTTCTTCATCTCCAAAAAGTTTCAAGTCGAAATTCCAAGTAGAAATGTATAAATCTCATTTTTAATGGAAGAACAATGCCATTTCCCCACTACCTTGTTGTGAACCAATGTATTGATGATGATTTCGAATGAATGGATGATTCTCTGATGAATTTGTGATTAATGGACTGCCATGGATGTATTTTACAAGTTTCATGTACTGTACTTGAGCATTTGAAGTATTTTTACTTAGTTTAATTGCACTGGGAGAAGAAATAGTGCCATTTCCCCAAGGGTCGAATTGGTGATTTTTGCAGTTGAATGGGAGAGGGTTGGAACAGATATAATAATCAATTAATGGTGCACATGAGACCTTAATAACATCCTTAATACATTCCCTACCTCTGTTCATAAATTTGAGTGGCTTTGGAGGCATTTGGGAAGCCATTTTCAATACTTACCCCAGGGGGATTTGAACCCCAAATTACTAGTAAAATTGCATACTTGGTCCAGAATCTTAAGAGAGTTTGCAGAGGTATTTTGGTGGCCATATATCATCCCTGAACATCATATTCAAGTCTTAATATCATTCATACACCTTCCTTGAAGATTTGAAGGCATTTGGAGTCAATTCGAGACATAGGGACCAATACTAGTCAAAGGCAAATTACTAGTAAAGTTCCCTACATTGGCCAGAATTGAAAGAGTATTTGCAGAAGTATTTTAAAGGTCCAAAGGCATCCTTAAAACACATATTTATGTTTTAATCTCATTCATATACCTTCTCAGAAGATTTGAAATCATTTGGGGCAAATTTGGGACCTAGAGATCAAAACTAGTCAAAGGTCGAACTAGGGAAAAAAGTGGAAAATTGCCATTTTAATAAAATTCCTAATAAGGGTCATTACACATGCTGCAGTAAAATACATCCTATCTCAACAGGATTGCTTAGGAATAAGAGGCACATGGGTTTCTAAAATCCAGGAATATGACCTTGAGATAAAACCCACCAAGTTAATCAAAGGACAAGGGCTTGCTAAAATGCTCACTCAAAAGAATGAAGAAGCCATTGAAATGATTGTTGAAAACAACATTCCTCGACCTTCCAAGACTCCTGCACTCCAAGAGCTTGACAACATCTGGTATTCCGACATCATCTACTTTCTCCTCCATTTCAATTGTCCTGATCACCTCAAGGGTCACAAGCGAAGGGCTTTAAGACTCAAAACTGCTAGGTATTGCCTTACCCAAGAAGGTTTGGGTTGGAGAAACCCAGATGGCATAATACTGAGGTGTGTAAATGAACAAGACTCCAAAAGAATCTTAACTGAGTTTCACTCAGGATTTTGCGGAGGCCATTATGCAGCAAATACAACTGCTCACAAGATCCTGAGAGCTGGATACTATTGGCCCACCATCTTCGCAGACGTTCACAAACATGTCAAGTGTTGCCAAGAGTGTCAGCTTTTTACTGGGAAACAGAAATTGGCTACACTTCCCCTTACACCTGTTGTGGTCCTTGCCCCTTTTCAACAATGGGGGCTTGACTTTATCAGCAAGTTCAAGGATAACTCTAGCAATGGATTTTGCTGGATTCTTACGGCAACCGATTATTTCACTAAATGGGTAGAGACCATACCTACTAAAAAAGCCGATGAAAAAGTTGTTATAAACTTTATTGAAGAGAGAATCATCGCCAAATTCGGAATCCCTTTAAAAATAACAACTGATAATGCCAAGGCTTTCAGTTTTGGAGAAGTAAATGGCTTCCGTTTCAAATACGGCATCATCCTATCCCATTCCTCAGATTACTACCCACAAGGAAATGGACTTGCTGAGTCAACAAATAAAAATCTAATGAGTATCCTTAAGAAAACTATGGGTGATAATAAGAAAGCATGGGACAGCAGGATTAAGTATGTTGTATGGGCTGATAGAATAACCAAGAAGAAATCCACATGGAAATCCCCTTTTGAGTTGGTGTATGGTCTTACAGCCACCCTTCCGATTAGCATACAGATTCCAATTTTCAAATTAATAAGTGAATATGGAACAGAAAAATTGGAAATGGAACAGAGGATAAATCAGATCATAGAGTTAGATGAAGCCAGAAGAGCTGCCCTTGATCAGTCCCTAAGACATCAACAAAGTATGAAGGGTACATTTGACAAATCATCCAAGCCAAGACCTTTCCAGGTAGGAGATACTATTCTCCTATGGGACAAAATAAGGGAGAAGCCTGGGAAACATGGGAAATTCGACAGTCTTTGGAAAGGCCCATTTATCATCCATGCCATTGCTGGCACTAATTCTTTCTTGCTGAATACCATGGAAGGAGAAGAACAGAGCCTACCCAGAAATGGGCAACACCTAAAGCCTTTTTATCGAAGCAACCTCCAAGATGACCATGGGGTCATCTCAGGGCATCTGTAAACCCATCCTTGTTGAAATTTCATGCATTTTTACTTATGTACCATATTGATGTGTCATAGATTTTGTATATTAGCTTTTGTATCATATTTCATATATATGCTGGAAAAGAAAAGATTTTATTTCATGTACTTTTGATTATTGAAAAAAGAAAAAAATATTACATGTTGGTATTTCATTTTGGCATATTTTTATCATGTATGCGTGGACTAAGACACTTATGTTTCCATGCAGGAAATTGATATTCTGGGATTCTTAAGTACTCTTTTTGATCCATAAATCAAACGAGCACCCGTCCCACAGTTGGAGCCAGATGTTACCAACTTATTTGTACCATAGTTGGATTATCTGAAGAGCCACCATTTGACAAACATGATGAATGTTTGTACTCCAGTGTATCAAATGATCCAATATTCGTGCCTAGCCAGTTTTGTTTTTCAGCCGACATGACCATGGCCCCATGGGGTTTGTAATGAATTGTGCTAGTAGGATTCTGAGTGTCCCGGTCCCCCATGACTTGATTAAGCAACTAAGGAATTCCAGGGAGTTTTTTCCCTTGTCAATTATACTTTGCCTATAGCCGAGCTATAATCGATGAGGTTTTCTCCCGCTTCCTCCAAAGCTGGAATGCTTGATTTTGAAAATTTTAGCCATGGGGATTTATTAGAGTCCAACTGATGTATATAAGCCTACCAGACATTGTTAGAATAGGTGTTGGTCATGTCCTAGGTCCCTAGAACCCTCAGAAAAATTTTCGAAAAAAATTTACTGGGTCCTCCGGTTTTGGGTTTTTAATTATTTTTTAAATTTTAATAAATTTCTCTATAGTTTAAATGGAGAAATTTCAATTTGTAATATGTCAGTCATCCAGAATCCGAATTCAGTGATTGAAGGCTCCAGACTTAAGCCAAAAATCATCCATGATCCGCGGACCAGTTTATCCTAAGTTTCGGATGTCAATTAGGCCTCATAATTAATAATTTCTCAAAAAACCCAGTTACAAAGAAATTATTAATTAAAATAATAAAATTGAATATTTTGGAGATAATCCAAATCTCTCCAAAATAAATCAATTTGAATAAAATAAAAGGCTAATTGACATGGTAGTGGACATTAAAGAAGATTCCAATCATCTCAGTCATCATTCAGTTGAGTATACAGTCAGCACAAGCAAATCTCTCCAAGCTAATTTGCCCTCCATGCATGCAAACTCGAATTGGGTGATGTGGATGAGTATTTATTGGTGATTGAGTTAGGTTTTGAGTTGCATTGAATGGGAGTGGGGGCGCCTTGCCTAGGTGGAGGCCACCTCCCACTCTCAACCACCAAAGCTCTCAATCAAAGGCGAGTTACACTCCAAGCTATCCATCACAGAAACTCACGCATATCCTCTTGCTCACGTTGATATTTGGTTGGAGATTGAGTTTACCACATGGCACATGCCTATTTGATGGGTGATTATTCCAAGAGTGGAGATGAGGGGCGCCTTGCCAAGGTGGAGGCCACCTCCTCATCTCAATCAATACAACTCGACTTTTTGGTGGAGTTTAACTCCAAGACTTGGCTTAACTTGGATATGATTGGGATTTTGACATAGAGTTCGGTTTTGAGACTAGTGCCATTGGCTCCCTTAGATGCCAATTTGAATTAGGTGTTAGGTAGCTTGTCTTTGCTATAAAGAGATGCCATTTTGGCCATTCTCTCATGGAGATTTTGAGCATGAACACTCTGCCAAAATATTATTGTAACATTTTTTTGATTCTTGAATAAAATAGTGACTTTGGAGGTCCATACAAGGCTCTTTGGGGTTGTCTTTCACATTGCTTGGTGACATCTTTCTCACCTTATTCCTTATTTCAAGCTTTTCATTATTTAGTATATGTTCTATAATTGTTAGAAATGTACTATTCAGTTTGGCTTGTTTAATGTGTAAGGGTTTTGCAGGATTCATACAAGGTGGAGAATGACTTGGAGATCAAGTTACTCTTTGCATACCAATGGTTATTAGCACCTAATCAAACTTTCTCGCAGGTTCCCAAAAGATCTTTTTTATCTCAAGAGAAGAAACGAATAGGAGAGTTTGGCCTCTTCCTCCATCAACAAGCATTTTCAAAACAAGTTACCTTGGTTACTCTAGCTTCCATCCTCTAGCTATCTAGTTTTCTCCATTGAATCTCCTTTTTTTGACTTGATTTGCTAAGCCTCATCCTCCTCCCTCCAAGTTTCTTCTTACTTTCGTTTTGAGACCCTCCTCTAGCTTTCACCCTTCATCCATTCGTCCAACCTCCTCTTGCCATCTCTACTTTTCATTCCATTCATCCAACCTCCTTAAGCTTTCTTCATCCATTCGTTTTTGCTTTCAAAACCTTCATTTTTCCTCCTATTCGTCCACCTTCAAGAAAGCCCTAATTTCATAAAAAACAACAACAAAAAACAAGTTAGAGTTAGTGGTTAGTTTATTTGTTGTAGGTTGCATCTAGTCTTTTGAAGTATTCAAATCTCATAAAAATTTTCAAAGTTTTAATCTTAGATCTCTTTATTTGCATCTCATAGTAGTTAAATCTCATATTAGAAGTTTAGATCTTGCATTTGAAAAGTTTTTTTTTAGCATATAGGGTAGTGAAATATTGCATGTAGCTTGCACTTGTTTGCATTTTCTTTCTCATTTAAAAGATGATTTTATATACCAAAAATATTTCAAATTTTTTATGTTTTAGATATCTTTCCCATCATCTTTTAGGCATATGTCGTTTGCTGGTACATTTTACATTTATGCATATTTCGAAATAAAATCTCATAAATATAGTTTTTTCAAAGTCTTTTATAGATTTTAGTCTGAATAGTTTCATTTTTTTTGTCTTTTTCTAATGACTAATGGGTGCCTTGGTTGAGACTTTTTTTAGACTTGTGTAGGTTACTTTGAAGAAGAAAATGTGGTTTTGGAAAGCAAGACTCAAGAAGATCCAACCCAAGAGAAGACTTAAACCAAGAAAGACAAATACAATTTTCACTATCCTTTTGTAAAAAGCCTTTGTTATCACATATATAGTAGCCGTGCTACCACACATTATTTTTCAGATTCCAGAGCACTCTTCAGCCAATTCCTTTACATTGAGATGATGAGATGAGCATCTATCTATGGATCACTATCAGATTTTGGACAACATATGTATTCCCCATGCCATGACTGAGTCTCAGGACACTCAGAGAGATGACTGATGTAGCCATTATACCATTTATGCAGAGCAGTCAGTAGTGCCTAGAGTTACAGTAGCAGTTTCAGAGGATAGATGATGGTTTAGAGGATGAGCATTCAGGTATATGACTCTGCAGGTATATCATGGTTATATTGCTTTTATATTCATTCTTATGGCATGTCTTAGCACTTAGTGTCATGATCTGGCGATCATATAGATATGTGGACCTGGTTGATCTTATTATATGTATTCTACTGTCCTTACTCAGACTTAGAATTTCAGTAGTCATACTCATTGGTTTTACCCTCCCTAGGGAGAATAGAGGTGATCATTCCACCATACCTTGGCTTGCTAGTGTTGGCTCCATTATTCACTGACTTCGTCTATCCATTACCTACCTTTTAGTTTATCACTCGGACTTACTACTTGACTAGTGGCATGGAGGATTTTTTCCCCACTGTAGCCTCTGTATTGGATGAGCTTCCCTGTTTATTGTGTATCGGCTCTGAGTTTGTGACAAAACTTACCTTTGGTGAGTTGGATTGTAGGCCTAAATCATTCTAGTCGGTTGTCCCGATGTTTGGCATTGGCTCGAACTCCCCCTAGTCACTTGAGATGTTGTTGGCTAAAACTGAAAGCTCATGTACTAGTTATGGAAACTGATAAATTCGCCCATGGAAACTAAAAAGGGCAAGAGCAATGAACTGCTGAAAAATACTCCTCGAAGAGTATAAGAAAGGTCCAAAAAAGCAATGATTCTTAAAAGCTATATCTAAACAATTGCTGACTTTATATATGTATAAAAAAACATGCCCTGGATGCAAGCTGCAACTAGTTGTGCTTATCAACACACCTGAGATCCAAAGGGTTATATAGCCCAAAAAAGCCATGAAATGAAATTGAATGATCCTAATGAACCTGGATCAACTTGATGTAGACATGTAGACATGATGCATAAGTTGAATAAGCACTCTCTAAACAACTTATCCATTTGTGAGACACCACCATTCCCTGTGTTGTTGTTCATTCAATATATACTATGGTGTGTATTCCCTTTCCCATATCCAAAGTGTCACAATGTTAAGTCAGTCAGTCACCCTTTAGCCTATCCATTTTATTTTAGCCTTCACCCTTCACTAGCAAATTGATCACAACTATGAAGTGATTATGGTCTTGAAAGTCTAGTCTGAGTCATATAAATAATTAATGACAATATATATTTGAATTTAGATCGCCAGTAATGATTACTTTGTGTTATAATTGCTATTTGAATGAGTTGTAGAGCATGCATTAACCTTTGACACTTTGCAACAGCTTCTGATGGTAGTCTGAGTTATATTTGGTCAATATTGACCTGGTAAAACCTAGTTTGACCAAGGTCAATCACAGGACATGAGATTATTGGGCCTTATGATGACACAGGTAGATGATATATGGTCTATGTACATGTACATGATGGTTCTATGCATCAGATACAGGTTTATGATGATGATCTATGGTTTTCAGCATTATTTGAGCATTTACAGATTATTATTATTTCACTTGTTCCGGTATATTGGATATATTATATGATCATGCAGAGAGCTATATGGTGTATGAGTACACATCTTGGATAGTTTTGGCCCTTCTGAGTCCAATGAGATAGTCTATTTCCAGTTCCGGGAAGTTACAGTGATGAATTAGCCTTAGTAGGCTGTCCTAGTGCAGTTTTGGTCTGTCGGAGACCCTGTCAAAGCAGAGATGATATTTATTTGGTTCACCTAGGGTGCTGATGATGGAGGGGGTGGTCCAGCCACTTGTTTTTACCATATTACCCCCCTTTCGAACACATTGGTGCCCTCACCTTGACAACGCAGGCACTCTAGGAGGTAGTTTGTGGTAGGTACACGCTTCTCGAGGCAGTTTTGGATTGGTAGAAATGGCTATAGAGGAATTCGATTTGGGCTACTAAGGCAAATATTTGGCATGGGATGATCAGTGATGATGAGTGGGATGTCTTCCGCACCTTCTCCAGTAGTTTCAGCTTCATCGGGGCCCACATCCATCACTTATGGCACTTTCTGATGATTTCTGAGGTCTTTTGAGGCCTACGATTTGTCCATATAGGCACGATTTGATATATTGATGACTATTTTATTATTATTGTGCTATGGAGATTGACCAAGGGTGGCTAAAATTACCCCTTGGACCCACCATAAGCTTATTTTTATATTTTGTCATCATGATTTGGTAGGATCCCCTCTCCTAGGGCGATTTTGTCCACTTGTTATATTTTATGGTTGATCCATGTATTTTATTGTTGAGCTCATCTCAACCATTGATTAGATCTTTTGATCTTTTAATCTTAGCCACTCATGTAAAAAGTGGTTAGGATTATGCTCTCTCCCCATCCTATTTAAGGAGGGAGCCTCGTTGTAAAATCATCTAGAGATTTTTGGCTCTTGGCTCTTGGAATACAATTTCTATCTTTGGAGTACATGCTTGGGTTGGAGTGGATGTTGGTTGTTTTGATTGTAAATGCTTTTGTCCATTGCACTGGAGGATCTATTGTAGCTATCTTGCATATTTGCCATATCTTTTTACAGGTGGAGAAGACTTCTTCAACAAGTGCGAATTGGTGGGGAGGCTTACCCTTCAAGCTTGGAGGATGACGTTTTGGGTTAAACAGGGAATGGTTTTGTCTTTGCAACAACTATTATTTGCTTATCTCTTTCTTGCTTGTATCTACCTTCAACATGTTAAACTGATTGATGCTTTGCTCCTTGGTTTTGACAGGTTAGAGGGACACATATGTGGCTTAGAAAAATCGATTTGGCAAGAGGGCTTCAAAAATTCTCCATTCGATCTTTGGCAAAAGTAATCCTCATCTCAACTAGCATTCATCTCTTCATCCAGGTATGCTCCAAAGGTATGATCTTCTTCTTCTTTGAATCATCCATAATTTCTAGATCATAAAAACCCTAATTCATCAAAACCCTCATTTTGGTTTTTCTTAGATCTACTTAGATCTAGCCTTGATTTTGAAGAGATATCAAAAACCCACCTCTATAGCATCCACCCCTAGTTGGATCTATAGTTTAGTGATGATTGGGTTAAAATTGACACACTTTTCAAGGGAATAAAGCCCTCTTGAACCAAATCGCACTTCCTTGGAAAGGCTTGTTGGGTTAGATCTAGCATGTGGGTAAGTGAGATCCCACTTGATTTGCAATCTACACACTTGATAACCTACCCTTAGACTTTTACTTGGGTGATTTCTACCTTGTGGGCATCATTCCACATTTTAAGTGATTAAAACCCCCTTTTGAACTACTTGGCACCTTAAAACTCAGATCTAGTAAGATCTAACCCTTGGATTGACTTAATTTTATAGATCCACATAGATTAGTGCCTAAGCTACTTGGATCTACAATTTGGTGGCCATTGGACTTGATTTGACACACCTTATCCACCTTTTAGCCCTCCTTGAGCAAGGTCGCACTTCCTTGGGTGACTGAGTTTTCCCACTTCTAGGACCTGGGTAGTTGAGATTTTAGTGGATTTGGAATGGGCATACCTTGAAACCTATATCTAGAGTATCATTTTGTGACGATCTGCCTGGGGGGTAGCATTCCTTGTTTTAAGGGATTGTGGTCCACTTGGGTCATTTTATGAAACCCTAGATCTAGCAAGATCCAACCACTTTACCGCAATTAACCCATTTGACTTGACCTCTAGGTGTCCCGATCTATAGTTTGACATATCTTTTGACTCCATTAACCCATCCAACAAGGCACTAGTCCTCCTTAAGCAAATCACCCTCCTCGGGAATTGTGTCAAACCTTAGATCCGGTACATGGGTATTCTTAATTTCAACTAAGATCCATAGATCTACTCATTACATATCCTCTAGTGCCAATTGCATCCCTAAATTTCCCCTTGTGGGTCCACATTAAGCCATTTCACATATCCCAAAAAAGTAGGACCCACTTGTGTAACACATGGTACCTGTTATCACCTATGCTGTAGTTACCCCTATGGATGGATCCAGTCATGGATGGCAATAGGGAAGGGCAACTCAAAGGTGCAACCACGATCACCTCGACCTCCAATATATATGGTTGTCACGCCAGTCGAGGCAACCTTCGCTTTATGTTATCTAGCCCAGACAACAAAGGGGGAGACCCGATCTACTCCCGACAGGAGAGATCAAAACCAAGACACCAAATCAGGGTATTTCTAAGTGAAGTTAGGTGTATGGTTTATCCTAGACCTAAGGATGAAATTACAAGCCAAGTGAGGGGTTCAATAGGTATAGCTTTGGTTCATGGTTGATGTAAGAGTGACTTATAATGTTTGAAGTGAAATCTAGGGCTAGTGTACTAGTTCAATGTTGGAAAATCCACTACCTTGGGAACTGTGTCCAATGCAGGGTAATTAAGGGTTGTATTGGGGCTAACTAGTACAGACGACAAGCTTGACCATGGTACATGATAGCTTCAAGGGTTTAGTTCACAATGCATAAGTCAAACCACAAGTCAATCCAACAATCTAGGAAAGTTGAATTAACTTGGTGAGAAACCAGTGCCTTGGGAATTGGGAAGTGGAGTCAAAGTAGGGTTGACTTGTGGTTTAGGACTCCTAGTACTTGGGACAAGTGGGCAGTAGAGGTCTTAATGGATGAATGTATCTAGACCTAGGTTTGACCTAAGTGGACCACAATTACTTAAAACAAGGAATGCAATCCCCAAGGCAAGATTTGACAAAGTGATAGTCTAGACCTAGGTTTTGAATTACTCCGGTTCTAAATCTCCAAAAATCTCAAGTACCCAGTTCCTGGAAGTGAGTCAACTGACTTCTCCAAGGTGGTGCGACTTTGCCCAAGGAGGCTAAAAAGTGGGGTTAGGTGGGTCAAAACAAGTCGGATGGCATCCAAACTTTAGATCCGGGTAGATCGGTCAGGTAGGAGTATGGATTTAAAATTTCGTGGTAATCCAATGGTTAGATCTTAGTAGATCTGAGTTTAAGTGTTCCAAGTGGTCCAAAATGGGGATTAAATCCCTTAAAATGTGGAATGGGGCCCACAAGGTGAATTTCAGGAAAGTGACAACCTGGGTGTATGTTATTGGATATGTAGATGTCAAATCAAGTGGAATCTCAAACACCCACCACTTAGATCTAGGTCAACTTGCTCAATCAGTGAAGTGCGCCTTGCTTGGGAGAAGCCAAGTTGGTATGGGAGAGGGGTCAAACGGAAGCCAATCCTCACCAAACTATAGATCCGGGATGCCGTGGATGCTATAGAGGTGGGTTTTCAATATTATGCCCAACAACCCACTAGATCTAAGTAGATCTGAGAAAATGTAAAATGGGGTTTTGAAGTATTTAGGGTTTTTAAATATTTTAGACAATTGGATAGATCATGGAGATAGAACTTACCTTGAGATCATACCTGAGTGATGTGGATGAGATGCCTTGATGTTGAGGAAGATTCCCACAGAGATCAAATGAGAGATTGTTGATTTTGCTTGCCGAAATGATGCCCTAGCCCACAAGTGCGCCTTCCTCTACCTGTCAATCCAAGGAATGAAGATTCAATCAGTAAGATCAAGTATGGAAGAAATACAAGAGAAATGCAAATAGTAACATGAAATAGAAGGTCCTGGGACAGTAATACTCCCTGTTACCAACGAAGAGCTCCAAAGAAGAAGTAGGGAGAGTCTTCCCCTACCAATACCTCCTCCTCCAAGCAAATCGGCCTCTACCTGTAGATGCAAAATCGTGGTACAAATATATGGCAAACAATATCTTCAATAACTCAGTGCAAAGGAAGAACCAACGAACGAACACCAAAAGCATTCACCACAACACTGGAGATAGATGCAATAATAATTTTCTATTCCAATAATCCAGAGCCAAAAGTCCCTTTTACAATGAGAGGCTCTCTCCTTTAAATAGGAAGGAGAGGCACCAAAACCCTAACCACTTTTTGAATGAGTGGCTAAGATTAAAAGATACAAATGTCTAATCAATGGTTGAGATGAGCTCAACAATAAAATACATGGATCACTAATAAAATATAATGTAAGTGGACAAAATCGCCCTAGAAAAGGGGGATCCCACCAAATCATGATGATAAAATATCATAAGAGGCTTATGGTGGGTCCAAGGGGTAATTTTATTCCTCCTTGGTCAATCCCCATAGCACAATAACCAAAAAAATAATCATGAATGTACCAAATCGTGCCTCCACAGTGAAGTCGTGGTCCTCAAAAGATCTCAAAAAATCCACAGAAAGTGCCATAAGTGATGGATGCGGGCCCCGATGAAGCTGAAACTGCTGGAGAAGGTGTGGAAGGTCCCGATCCATCATCACTGATCATCCCATGCCATAACTTTGCCTCAGTAGCCCAAATCGATTTCCTCAATAGCCATTTCTACCAATCTTGAAATGCCTCGGGAAGCGTGAAACTACCCCAAACAGCCTCCTGGAGTGCTGGCGCTGTCAAGGTGAGGGCAGCAATGTGTCCGGAAGGGGGGGTAATATGGTAAAAACAAGTGGCTGGACCACCCCCTCCATCATCAACGCCCTAGGTCAACCGGATAAAAGTCATCTCTGCTCCGACAGGGCCTCCAACAGAGCAAAACTGCACTGGGACAGCCTACTGAGGCTCAATCATCACTGTAAGTGCCCGGAACTGAAAACAAACTGTCCCATTGGACTCCGAAGGTCCAAATCTATCCAAGATGTGTACTCATACACCATATGAGTCTCTGCATGATCAAAATAAATATCCAATATACCGGAACAAGGCCAATAATAATGCGCTGTACATATACAAACACTGCTGTAACCCCAGAATCATCATCATAATCCTGTAGCTGCTGCATAGAATCATCATGTATGTGTACATAGACCATATATCATCTATCCATATCATCATAAGGTCTAATATCTTATGTCCCACGGTCCTCCATGGTCAAACTTGGTCTAACCAAGACCAAATATAACTCAGACCATCATCCAAGGCTGTTGCAAAGTGTCAAGGTTAATACATGCTCTACAACTTATTCAAATAGCAATTATAACACAGAGTAATCATAACTGGCGATCTAAATCCAAAAATATAGTGTCGTTAATTATTATTATTACTCAGACTAGACTTTCAGGATCATACTCACTTCATAGCTGTGATCAATTTGCTAGTGAAGGGTGAAGGCTAAATTAACTGGCTAGGCTAAGGGATGACTTGACTGACTTGACTTTGTGACACTTTGGCAAGGGAAAGGGAATACACACCATAGCATATACTGAATGAGCAATAACACAGGGAATGGCGGTGTCTCACAAATGGATGAGTTGTTTAAAGAGGGTTTATTCACCTTCACAGATGCGCACAATCCATAATACAAATAAAGCCAGCAATTGTTTAGATATAGCATTTAAGTTTCATTGCTTTTTGGGCCTGAAGTTTCCATAGCCTTGATCTATGTGTGTTTACAAACACATTGCATAGATTTACATTTTTTCTTTAGGCTTTCTGTTGCAGGTGTGCTTTTAAGGCACTTGTTTACCTGAGCACTTCTAGGTGTGTCATGGACAGCTTGTTTACCTAGGTATTTATTTTCCACAAAGATATAACATTTTATTTTCATAGCCATTTTCATTTGGCATGCCTTTCATTCATGTGTGTTTAGAAACACATTGCATGAATGGGATTTTCATACAAGATATAGCATTTCATTTTCCAGATTTTGTATTGATGGCAGCACTAAAAGTTTCAGGTTTAGCCAACACAACTTTAGTGACTAGGGGGAATTCACAAGGAATTCCAACTCACCATAGGTAAGTTTTGTCACCAACTCAGAGCCGAGACACAATAAACAGGGAAGCTCATCCAATACAGAGGCCACAGTGGGGAAAAGTCCTCCATGCCACTAGTCAAGTAGTAAGTCAGGGTGATAATCTAAAAGGTAGGCCATGGATGGATGAAGACAATGAAATGATGGAGCCAACACTAGCAAGCCAAAGTATGGTGTAATGATCACCTCTATTCTCCCTAAGGAGGGTAAAACCAATGAGTATGAATAGTGAACTTCTAAGTCTGAGTAGGGACAATATAATATATATATAATATCAACCAGGTCCAAATATCTATATGATCGCCAGATCATGACACTAAGTGCTAAGACATGCTATAAGAATAAGTATAAAAGCAATCTAACCATAACACTATGATATACCTGTTGAGTCATGTACCTGAAAGCTCATCAACCTGTACCATCATCTGTCCTCTGAAACTGCTGCTGCAACTCTGGGCACTACTAACTGCTCTGTACCAATGGTATAATGGCTATATCGGTCATCTCTCTGAGTGTCCTAAGACTCAGTCATTGCATGGGGAATATACACTGTTGTCCACAATCTGATAGTGATCCAATATAGATGCTCATCTCAGCATCTCAAATGTAAGGGAACTGGCTGAATAGTGTACTGGAATCAGAAAAATAATGTATGGTAGCCCGGCTACTATAAATGTGATAACAGTACCATATCTTATCATTATAACAAATCATGTGGCCTAAATCATGCATTGGTTGAAGCACTAATCATTCCTCAAACCACCATCAACCATACTTTAAATTTCTAGGTCCACTTTACCTTGCATTGGTTCTCGTAACTTACCATTTATTCATCCCTAGGAACCTTTGTTTGGGTCTAATCATCTTTCATTGGTTATAGGGTCTCCTCATTGGTCTTGATTCATCTAGATCTAAAGTGAAGAGTGCCTCGGTTGACGTGACTCCCACCTTGCATTGGGAACCGTGGCATATCTTGGGTCACCTCTTTAGTTGTCCATTTCCTCTACCGTCCCGGATGGGATACCACTAGGGGCAACTACAAGTTGTGTGATAACATTTTTGGCGCCGTTGTCGGGGAGGTAGAGGCCTACCTTGGTTAAACATACCTGTTTTGTCTCACTTTCTCCCTATAGTTTAAAATGACATACATCTTGGTAGAAGAGTTTTAAAATCTACCTGGCGACTCCACATAAGCAACTCCACTTGTGATCGATCCTATCATTATCTAGAGCCCATGGGGTGCATCTTTTTGTATTTAGGTTTTTGATTTAATAATAAAATAAAATAAAATAAATTTGCCATCCATGGCTGCTTTTGAGTGGCCTAGGACTTTTTGTCATTTGAAAGTTTTTGACTTCTCAAAAATTGTTGGGTATCCTCATCAAATCCCTCAGCAAGCCCGTGAAAGGTTGTGTAAATTCGATGGAAGTCATGAAGTATCTGCTAAAAGACACCTGGAACTTTTTAGGGAAATTATTAAAGAGTTATCCATAACCCATGAGGATGTGTGTATGAAACTATTGGCTTCATCTTTCAAAGAAAGAGCTAAGCTCTGGTTTTTTAATTTGAAGGCTAATAGCATTTCCGGATATGACATGTTCGAAAATAAATTCCTAGAAGAAGGGGGAAGTGAATTCGATGATATATATTTTTCAAATCAAATCCAAGATCAAAACCTTCCCCTCTCCGATCCTATTGTCAAATCTATTAATAATCAAATATCAAGTGAATTGTCAGCATCCAAAGATGATTCCTCTTTCCCAATTTCTTTTGAGGATAAGTTTTCCACTTCTGAGTCAATCGAAAGTAAAATCCCTAATCATTGTATAAATGGTAATTTTTCAAATTTCTTTTTAGGTAGCCCTAGTCCTGATCCTGAGCATATTTCTGAGGATGAGCTTTTAGTCAACAAGTCTATTGAAGTTCCTCCTTCGGAGAAACTCATTAGTCGTTCTAGCTTTATTGATCATTCAATTCATTATCACCTTATTGAAGAAGAAGAAAGTGGGGACATTGACCAAGATCCTTTAGTGGTGATTTCACATGATCATTTTACAAATAATCAGGATGTGTTAAAAGAACTTGTTAATTTTCTCCCTGACAATTTATCCTCGTATGAATTTAATGATGAAGCAATAGAAAGTCAATCCCAAGATGAGGATGAATTAGTGTATCACACTAGATGCTCTAATCTTTGTTCCACTTCTTATAATGAGTCTTTAAATTTTTCCATCTTTAGTCAAGATAGCTTCATCCATTTATTAGAATTAGAATCTTGTCTTCAGTTTGTAAATTTTAGACTTGATCAAAAGTTTATCATTCCTATAATGAATAATATTGCTTTAAAAGGCCTTTCCTTTTTTCAAATTCCAAGGTCAATTTTTTATGTCCATCTAGGAGGCTGTTCATATTTGCAATCCACCCTCCCTTCCCAACTCTTTCAATCATTTTTGGGTTGGTGGTCTAGTCAGTCGTTTGCTTTTGAAATTTTCAATAAGAAGTATAAGCATGATTACATGTTGGGAGAAAAAGCACTTCATTTCCCTTTTTAGTCACTTTGGAACCATAATGCTTGTTGTCAAGTTACCAATCATTCTTGGTGGCTAGAAAAGGTATTTAAAGATCAATTTCATCTTTTCTCCATTTTTGAGCATCAAGTGGGTTTGATTTTGATCTTTCGTCTTCTAAGCTTTAATATATCCCCACTTGGTTTTTATTTGATCATTAGTCCCAAAGAGAATCAATTTGAGTATGTGAGAGAAGTAAATGAAGAAGTTAATTTGTGTGAAAATGAATCGAATCACATGTCTTATGTCTTTCCTCCATCCATCTCTGAGATTAACTTGCATAAATTTTATGATCCTATCAGTTCTTTGATGGATGTTGTTTGCATTAGTCAGTCTTCTCCTTGGCATAATTTCATATTGCATCATTCAAACCATTCTTCAATTTTTGAACAAGTCAGGAAGACTGTGCCCTCAAATTTGTTAATCTTTAGCCCAATCTTGACTTGTTCTATTTTCAAAAATTGAATAAGAATCATTAACCTATTTGATGAATGGTTGCACTGGATTTATGATTTTACCTAACATTTGTGCTGACTGGTTAGAGTAGGGTAGGTAGGTATTGAATAAGCTCACTTGAACAATAGGATTTGTGTGCTTTTCTTTTTCCGTGTGCTGAGTATTGCCCCCTTCCTTTTCTGCTTGGAGTGTCTGCTTGTTTTTGTTTTTGATTAAGTTGAGCCTTGTTCCTTCCTAAGCGGGTCTATTCTCCTGCATGCATTAAAGAATTTTAGTTTCCTATTGCATTTTTGGTTGCCTGTGCAAGTTGAGATTGCCTGCTTGAAAAAGTTCTCTTTTCCTCCTTCACAGTAATAAAAAAAAAATGAATGATGAATAAATGATATATGCCATGTTAGATTTAAAAATTTTCTTTTATGCATTTCAGATTCTGTTTTAAAGTAGATTTCAGTTTCAGTTTTATTTTATATTTTTCCCATACATGCTCCATGAGGTATTCTAGTGTTTGTGAGTGCAGGTACAGGTGCAAAATAAAAGCTGAAAATAATGATGGTGCAATGCTGGACTGAACATTGATGCAGAGCAGTTCGAGACCAGAGATTCTGAGGTTCTCAAGCGCTCTCTCCCTTAGAGCACTTGTCCCAGCTGGAGCCAGATGTTCACATATATAGTAGCCGGGCTACCACACATTATTTTTCAGATTCCAGAGCACTCTTCAGCCAGTTCCTTTACATTGAGATGATGAGATGAGCATCTATCTATGGATCAGTATCAGATTTTTGGACAACATATGTATTCTCCATGCCATGACTGAGTCTCAGGACACTCAGAGAGATGACCAATGTAGCCATTATACCATTTATGCAGAGCAGTCAGTAGTGCCTAGAGTTACAGTAGCAGTTTCAGAGGACAGATGATGGTTCAGAGGATGAGCATTCAGGTATATGACTCAGCAGGTATATCATGGTCATATTGCTTTTATATTCATTTTTATGGCATGTCTTAGCACTTAGTGTCATGATTTGGTGATCATATAGATATGTGGACCTGGTTGATCTTATTATATGTATTCTACTGTCCTTACTCAGACTTAGAATTTCACTAGTCATACTCATTGGTTTTACCCTCCCTAGGGAGAATAGAGGTGATCATTTCACCATACCTTGGCTTGCTAGTGTTGGCTCCATTATTCACTGACTTCGTCCATCCATTACCTACCTTTTAGTTTATCACCCTGACTTACTACTTGACTAGTGGCATGGAGGATCTTTTCCCCACTGTAGCCTCTGTATTGGATGAGCTTTCCTGTTTATTGTGTATCGACTCTGAGTTGGTGACAAAACTTACTTTTGGTGAGTTGGATTGTAGGCCTAAATCATTCTGGTCGGTTGTCCCGATGTTTGGCATTGGCTCGAACTCCCCCTAGTCACATGAGATGTTGTTGGTTAAAACTGAAAGCTCATGTACTACTTATGGAAACTGATAAATTCGCCCATGGAAACTAAAAAGGGCAAGAGCAATGAACTGCTGAAAAATACTCCTCGAAGAGTATAAGAAAGGTCCAAAAAAGCAATGATTCTTAAAAGCTATATCTAAACAATTGCTGACCTTATATATGTATAAAAAAAACATTCCCTGGATGCAAGCTGCAACTAGTTGTGCTTATCAGCACACCTGAGATCCGAAGGGTTATGTAGGCCAAAAAGGCCATGAAATGAAATTGAATGATCCTAATGAACCTGGATCAGCTTGATGTAGACATGATGCCTAAGTTGAATAAGCACTCTCTAAACAACTTATCCATTTGTGAGACACCGCCATTCCCTGTGTTGTTGCTCATTCAATATATACTATGGTGTGTATTCCCTTTCCCATATCCAAAGTGTCACAATGTTAAGTCAGTCAGTCACCCTTTACCCTAGCCATTTTATTTTAGCCTTCACCCTTCACTAGCAAATTGATCACAACTATGAAGTGAGTATGGTCCTGAAAGTCTAGTCTGAGTCATATAAATAATTAATGACAATATATATTTGAATTTAGATCGCCAGTAATGATTACTTTGTGTTATAATTGCTATTTGAATGAATTGTAGAGCATGCATTAACCTTTGACACTTTGCAACAGCTTCTGATGGTAGTTTGAGTTATATTTGGTCAATATTGACCTGGTCAAACCTACTTTGACCAAGGTCAATCACAGGACATGAGATTATTGGGCCTTATGATGACACAAGTAGATGATATATGGTCTATGTACATGTACATGATGGTTCTATGCATCAGATACAGGTTTATGATGATGATCTATGGTTTTTAGCATTATTTGAGCATTTACAGATTATTATTATTTCACTTGTTCCGGTATATTGGATATATTATATGATCATGCATAGAACTATATGGTGTATGAGTACACATCTTGGATAGTTTTGGACCTTCTGAGTCCAATGAGACAGTCTATTTCCAGTTCCGGGAAGTTACAGTGATGATTTAGCCTTAGTAGGCTGTCCTAGTGCAGTTTTGGTCTGTCGGAGACCTTGTCAGAGCAGAAATGATATTTATTTGGTTCACCTAGGGAGTTGATGATGGAGGGGGGTGGTCCAGCCACTTGTTTTTACCATATTACCCCCCTTTCGGACACACTGGTGCCCTCACCTTGACAGCGCAGGCACTCCAGGAGGCAGTTTGTGGCAGGGACACGCTTCCCAAGGTAGTTTTGGATTGGTAGAAATGGCTACAGAGGAATTCGATTTGGGATACTAAGGCAAAGTTTTGGCATGGGATGATCAGTGATGATGAGTGGGATGTCTTCCGCACCTTCTCCAACAGTTTCAACTTCATCGAGGCCCACATCCATCACTTATGGCACTTTCTGATGATTTCTGAGATCTTTTGAGGCCTACGATTTGTCCATAGAGGCACGATTTGGTATATTGATGACTATTTTATTATTATTTTGCTATGGGGATTGACCAAGGGTGGCTAAAATTAGCCCTTGGACCCACCATAAGATTATTTTTATATTTTGTCATCATGATTTGGTGGGATCCCCTCTCTTAGGGCGATTTTGTCCACTTGTTATATTTTATGGTTGATCCATGTATTTTATTGTTGAGCTCATCTCAACCATTGATTAGATCTTTTGATCTTTTAATCTTAGCCACTCATGTAAAAAGTGATTAGAATTATGCTCTCTCCCCATCCTATTTAAGGAGGGAGCCTCATTATAAAATCATCTAGAGATTTTTGGCTCTTGGCTCTTGGAATAAAATTTCTATCTTTGGAGTACATGCTTGGGTTGGAGTGGATGTTGGTTATTTTGATTGTAAATGCTTTTGTCCATTGCACTGGAGGATCTATTGTAGCTATCTTGCATATTTCCTATATTTTTTTACAAGTGGAGAAGACTTCTTCAACAAGTGCGAATTGGTGGGGAGGCTTGCCCTTCAAGCTTGGAGGAGGATGTTTTGGGTTAAACAGTGAGTGGTTTTGTCTTTGCACCAACTATTCTTTGCTGATCTCTTTCTTGCTTGTATCTACCTTCAACATGTTAAACTGATTGTTGCTTTGTTCCTTGGTTTTGACAGGTTAGAGGGACACATATGTGGCTTGGAAAAATCGATTTGGCAAGAGGGCTTCAAAAATTCTCCATTTGATCTTTGGCAAAAGTAATCATCATCTCAACTAGCATTCATCTCTTCATCCAGGTATGCTCCAAAGGTACGATCTTCTTCTTCTTTGAATCATCCATAATTTCTAGATCATAAAAACCCTAATTAATCAAAACCCTCATTTTAGTTTTTCTTAGATCTACTTAGATCTAGCCTTGCTTTTGAAGTGATATCAAAAACCCACTTTTATAGCATCCACCCCTAGTTGGATCTATAGTTTGGTAGTGATTGGGTTAAAATTGACACACTTTTCAAGGCAATAAAGCCCTCTTGAACCAAATCGCACTTCCTTGGAGAGGCTTGTTAGGTTAGATCTAGCATGTGGGTAGGTGAGATCCCACTTGATTTGCAATCTACACTCTTGATAACCTACCCTTAGACTTTTAATTGGGTGATTTCTACCTTGTGGGCGTCATTCCACATTGTAAGTGATTAAAACCCCCTTTTGAACTACTTGGCACCTTAAAACTCAGATCTAGTAAGATCTAACCCTTGGATTGACTTAATTTTATAGATCCACATAGATCAGTGCCTAAGCTACTTGGATCTACAATTTGGTGGCCATTGGACTTGATTTGACACACCTTATCCACCTTTTAGCCCTCCTTGAGCAAGGTCGCACTTCCTTGGGTGACTGAGTTTTCCCACTTCTAGGACCTGGGTAGTTGAGATTTCAGTGGATTTGGAATGGGCATACCTTGAAACCTATATCTAGAGTATCATTTTGTGACTATCTACCTTGGGGGTAGCATTCCTTGTTTTAAGGGATTGTGGTCCACTTGGGTCATTTCATGAAACCCTAGATCTAGCAAGATCCAACCACTTTACCGCAATTAACCCATTTGACTTGACCTCTAGGTGTCCCGATCTACACTTTGACATATCTTTTGACTCCATTAACCCATCCAACAAGGCACTAGTCCTCCTTAAGCAAATCGCACTCCTTGGGAATTGTGTCAAACCTTTGATCCGGTACATGGGTATTCCTAATTTAAACTAAGATCCATAGATCTACTCATTACATATCCTCTAGTGCCAATTGCATCCCTAAATTTCCCCTTGTGGGTCCACATTAAGCCATTTCACATATCCCAAGAAAGTAGGACCCACTTGTGTAACACATGGTACCATATCTTATCATTATAACAAATCATGTGGCCTAAATCGTGCATTGGTTGAAGCACTAATCATTCCTCAAACCACCTTCAACCATATTTTAAATTTCTAGGTCCACTTTACCTTGCATTGGTTCCCGTAACTTACCATTTACTCATCCCTAGGAACCTTTGTTTGGGTCCAATCATCTTTGATTGGTTATAGGGTCTCCCCCTTGGTCTTGATTCATCTAGATCTAAAGTGAAGAGTGCCTCGGTTGACGTGACTCTCACCTTGCATTGGGAACCGTGGCATCTCTTGGGTCACCTCTTTAGTTGTCCATTTCCTCTACCGTTCCGGATGGGATACCACTAGGGGCAACTACAAGTTGTGTTATAACAGCCCTCAAGGGTTTCCAAGTTTTAAGTTATCATTAGTTATTTCTTTTTTCTCGAAAGACCTTGCAAGGATCTCATTCCTAAGGCAATTGCATCAAATTAATAAAAAGCTAAGTGTAGGAGTCCTCCACTTTTTGGTTTCTTCTTCCCCATTTGGGGAAGAGTGTTGTACTTTGCTTAGCTTAGATCTCTCTTTTTCTTTTAGTTGTTAGATTAATTTTTCATTTCTGTACTCCATTTCCAAGTTTTGATTAGAGTAAGCAAACTTTGGGATTGCATTCCAAAGACCACATAGCTTTGTGGTAGCTTCTCGTTCCCCATTAGCCTCCTTGCCGAAGTTTCAACTAGCTGGAAAGTCTCAAGGACTAGTGTTTCTAGTGATCAACCTTGTTCGGAGGTAGATCCCACTTTTAGATTAATATTGTTTGGTAGAACACTAAGTTCATTTTCAGTTTATTTCAGTCATATTGCTATCATCATTTCATTTTCTGTTATCTAAAGCTTCATTTTGTTCTTCAAGTTTCAACTGCTCCTACTTCATAAAAAGAACTAAAGTCTCTTGAACTTGGCCAAATCCAAGTCAAGAGCACTCTCTGTCGAAGAGCATTTAGTTGTTGCATTTCCCTTGCATTAGGCGTTTAGATTAATTAAAGTCTCTTGAACTTTGGTCTTAAGACTAAGTCAAGATTGCTCTCTATCGGAGAGTTGAACTGTGCTTTAATAATAAAACATTCCAACTCACACCCCTTCATAATTAATTTATCTTGGTCGATTATTCAATACTTGTATGCTTTGCCAAGCTGAAAGGGTTGGGCTAGTACTCAGAAAGGTGTTGGATTTGCTAATCTCGCAAGTGATAACTTAATAAAACTTTACCCCAACCAACGAACCGGTGTTGATTTTCAAGATTTACTGAGGAAGTTTCCTGAAACAGGTGGTGCCGAAATCCCGTTGTTAGAGTCAAGGGTGGTCAAGCCAATTGAACACTTACCCTTTTGCAATCTGGGTGGCTTCGACCTATCATCTATAAGAGGTTACCAGTATTATTTCCGGACTTTTGACATCCTTGTTCTTAGCCTAATAATCAAAGACCACTAAAAACTTATAATTTACCAAGATAATTTGCACAACGATCTCACGAGCAGCTATTATCAAGACTTACTTTTCAGCATCCCCTAGCATCACATTCAAACTTTTGACTCCTTCGCCCAATGGATAAGGCACTGGTCTAATTGTTATACTTTTCATATATTTATATTGTTGGGCCATTTGTCCTTATGAAATCATTTATCTATGGATGCTATCTCATTTTTTAAAGTCTTTGATATACTGTTGATCTTGCACTCTTATATCGCAATGTGGATTGCTTATCATCTTGTGTTTATTTTTGTAATTGTGGTCATCATCATCAAAAAACTCCTAAACAACACCCATCCGCATCACTTCATCAAAAAACATTATAAAACATAAGAGCCTTAGTGAAACTCTTTGTAGGGACTACCCCCCCTTGCCTTCGTTAGGAATTAGCCTAAAAGGAGGAGCTGGGATTTAGGTGACAGTACTTAGCTCATTGCTTGCCCCCAAGGCCACACCTTTCCCCACTTTCCAATGAGGGAGATAGCTTTCGAAAGATTTCTGCTGCTGGTGTGCAATCTGGCGGACAACAAGTTGGAGCTAGATGTTATCACACCATAGTAGCAGGGCTACAATTCTTGCCTAGCAGATATCTACACTTTTCAAAGCTTGGCTATGATGAGTTTATATTTTGAGATCATTCATGATCAGAGCAGTTTATTTTATCAGACTTATGTTAGACCTTGTGCCAAGGCTGAGACTTGAGAGTTCAGATTTGAAGACAGATGTGACCCTTTATTCCATACAGTTTTGGTTATGTGCTTAGAAATGTTATTGCAACAGTGTTTCAGATGGTTTATGATGATTATTATTATGATGTGATATGGCCTATGGACTTCTGATCATTGAATATGGATTATTATCTTGTTCTTTTAGTCATGTTCACAGCATTAGCTTGGTATATGATTCATGATGTGGAAAACTTTGTAAAATGAAAATGAACTATCTTGATGATGTTATGAATTATAAAATGGACATACTACTTGCACATTTAGGTTGCTTGACAAAACTCATCGATTTAATACTCTCCTTGCATAGACATGGTCTTTCTTGACATTATTTGTCTACTAGCTCAGGCACCACATTCATTTGACTCTATCCATCCATGACCTTCCGAATTTGGCTTTCACCTTTGACTTGTCTTTCTTGACTCTTTGATACTGAGGACTTCCCTATTACTACCTCTGTGTTGGATCGCATCCATGTTTGTTTAGTGTCTCGGCTCTGAGTTGGTGACAGAACTTGCCTTTGGTGAGTTGGATTGTAGGCATAAATCATTATGGTCGGTTGTCCCGATGTTTGGCATTGGTCGAAGTCCACTTAGCCACTTGAGATGTTGTTGGCTAAAACTGAAAGATCATGTACTACCTATTGGAAATCTTTATAAATTCTCCCATGGAAACTGTAAACTTTAGAATGTGTATCTTAACACACGTGAGTAAAGGACAAGAGCAATGAAATGTTAAAAATACTCCTCGAAGAGTATAAGAAAGGTCCAAAAAGTAAAAGTTACTCAAAAGTTATATCTATTATTGCTGACCTTGTATTTGTATAAACATGCCCTGCATGCAAGCTGCCACTAGTTGTGCTTCTTAGCACATCTGAAATCCGAAGGGTTATGTAGGCCAAAAAGGCCATGAAATGAAATTGAATGATCCTAATGAACTTGGATCAGCTTGATGTAGACATGATGCCTAAGTTGAATAAGCACTCTCTAAACAACTCATCCATTTGTGAGGCACGGCCCTTCCCCGTGTTATTTGTCTGGCACAGAGTGTAGCTTCCCCCTCTCCCAGTCCAAAGTGTCTTTTAGTTATGTTTAGACAAGTCATCCCCTTTGCCCAGCCTTGTTCCTAGCCTTCATCCTTAGCTAGCAGTTAGGCCATGTCCAATGGGTGAGTCTGTCATTTAAGCTATTGTGCAAGTAAGTATAAATAACAATGGAATATGCAAACATGATAAATGCCACTAAATGATGTTTATATTTTAAGTTAAGTTGTGAGTATGATTAGAGGAGTATGTCGTAGTCTATTGATATGATTTGTCCTTGGTTGTATATTGACCTAGTCAAACCTACTTTGACTATGGTCATTCTTGGGATCCGTGATGATGTGGGCCATGCATGCTTATTGATGATGATTGATGGTCCCACATACTCTTGTTGATGATACTATATGGTGGACATATGACCCAGATGGTGATTGATGCAGTTCAGCAGGTTTTATTATTATTTCAGATCATCAGATTATGCATTGTCCGGATATGGTGGACCCTGTTGTTGACCCCTCAGGTCAACCCATGGTGTATGAGTACACATTCCTAGTAGTTTTGGGTCTTCTGGATCCAATGAGACACTTATCATTCAGTTCCAAGCACTTCTGACAATGATAGATGCAAGTTTCTACTTGTTGACCAGATTTGGGGTTGTTTTCCCACCCTGTCCAATAGGGGCCATTAGAGGCCAGTTCACCTAGGTCGCTGTATGAGGAGGGGGTGGTCCAGCCACTCGAGTTTACCATTATAGCCCTGTTGTCACCTAAACTGTAGTTACCCCTATGGATGTATCCATTAATGGATGGCAGTAGGAAAAGGCAACTCAAAAGGTGCAACCACGATCACCTCGACTTCCAATAGATGGTTGTCACGCCAATCGAGGCAACCTTCACTTTATGTTATCTAGCCCAGACAACAAAGGGGGAGACCTAGATCTACTCCCGACAGGAGAGATCAAACCAAAACGCCAAATCAAAGTTAAGTAAGAGTGAAGTATTGTAAGGTGTATGGTATATCTTAGACCTAAAGATGAAGTCACCATATAAGTAAGGGGTTTAATGAGTATAGCTTTGGTTCATTGTTGATGTGAGAGTGACTTATAGTATTTGAAATGAGATCTAGGATTAAAGTACTAGTCAATTGTGAGAAAATCCACTGCCTTGGGAACCGTGTCCAATGCAGGGTAGTTTAGGGATTGAATTGGGGCTAACCAGTACATGAGATAAGCTTGATCATGAGATAGGACAACATCAAGGGATTCATGCAACCCAAACAAGGATCAAACCACAAGTTAACTCAACAATGAGAAGGAAAGTCGAATGAGCTTGGAGAATGATCAGTGCCTTGGGAATTGGGATAAATGGAGTCAAAGTGAAGTTAACTTGTAGATCATGACCCCTATAACATAAGACAAGTGGGCTACTAGAAGTTTGATGGATGGATCTATCTAGATCTAATAATTCATGGTGTGACCTAAGTGGACCACAATCCCTTAAAACAAGGAATGCTATCCCCAAGGCAAGATTTCACAAAATTACCTACTAGACCTAGGTTTCAAGGTATGTGTATTCCAAATCCACCAAAATCTCAACTACCCACGTCCTACAAGTGCACAAACTCAATCTCCCCAAGAAGTGCGACTTTGCCCAAGGAGGGTTAAAAGTGTGATAAAGGGGATCAAGACAAGTCCAATGGCATCCAAAATTGAGATCCAAGTAGTTTAAGCAAGTGACAATGTGGATCTAGAAAATCAAGGCAATCCAAGGGTTAGATCTTACTAGATCTGAGTTTTAAGATACCAAGTGGTCCAAAATGGGGTTTTAATCCCTTAAAATGTGGAATAGTGCCCACAAGGTGGAAATCACAAAAGTGATAGTCTAGGGGTAGGTTATTGGATATGTAGATTGCAAACCAAGAGGAATCTCAACTACCCATGTACTAGATCTAGGTTAACTCACCCAAACCAAGGAGTGCGACCTCTCTTGGAGAGGCTAAGTTGCCTTGGGAAGGGGATCAAATGGAGGCCAATCCTCACCAAACTATAGATCCGGGATGCCGTGGATACTATAGAGATGGGTTTTAAATATCTTACCCAAGAAGCCACTAGATCTTAGTGGATTTAAAAAAAATGTAAAATTGGGGGTTTTGATTAATTAGGGTTTGAAGTATTTTAGACAAGTGGATAGATCATGGACAGAAATTACCTTGAGATCATACGTGAGTGATGTGAATGAGATGCCTTGTTGTTGAGGAAAACTCCTCGCAGAGATCAAATGAGAGATTGTTGATTTTGCTTGCCGAAATGATTCCATAATTTGCAAAGGCATGAAATTCATAGAAGCACCCGAATCTAGCATACAATTGTGAAGAAGGAGATCACCTATGTGAAGTGTAAGATAAAAGGGTTGGTGACCACCATTCTTTCTCTCGTATAAAGTGATATGGATGTTGATGGGAGGATCTTCCTCATATTCAACTATGGCACTAGGTGTCAAGTTTGAAGGAGGTTGGAACTCTCCATTGTTCTTTGTGGTCTCAGGAATATTCCCGAAAAACTCTACCACTTTCTCTTTGACATATGGGATATTCATTAATTCAGTGAGTGGAATATTATGCATAACTCTATCCAACTCTTTCTTGATATCGATATCTAAGTCATAATAAGGGAGAACAAAGGTTGGCTTCTCACTACTTCTCTTTACAATGAAAGGAGGTGGATTTTTGCCATCCTTTCTTATCTGATAAATCCTAATAGGATCTTGGCCACTGCTTTTAGGTTGATCTATGGCAAACATGGGAATATTATGACTAGGACTTTCTTCATTCTCTTCTTCTTGATCTATCAGTATACGTCCAAAGTCCTGGTCAAATTCAATATTTTCGACCCAGTTAATGTTCTTAGGAGAATCTTGGGTATCCTCACTATGAGTGAGATACTTAGGATCATCCTCTCTTTGTTCTTCTGACCAATTAATTCCAGGTGGTTCAGGTGATGTTTGGACCACGGGGGTTCTTATATTATCATCATTAGCGGGCCTCTTTTGAGGGTTCCAATAAGGTTTTGGGCCATAAGGTTTCCTATATCTCTCTGAATATTTATTCTTATCCAAATCCCTAGTTAGGAGAGTTAAGTGTTTCATCATTTCTTGCATGTTCTCCATCATATCATTGGGATATTTAACTGGTTCTTTTCCCTTTCTAGTTTTAGGCTCATATCTAGAGGATGAAGCACTAATATAATCGAAATTTTTTTGCTTCCCCATAGAGGCAGCATTGGATTCATCCCTTCTAGCATTTTCCTGGGCTTCTTTGAGGTCTTTTGGGTTCTTTCCTTTGAGATGATAGCCATGGTAACCTTCAAATGAATTGAGGTAATGAATCAACACTGCTTGTTCTTTAGGCCTAATGTCATCAAGTATGTTGGCCACTATCTTATCATAACAGATATTGAATTCATGGACTGACTCATTTTCTTTCTTCTTAATTTCAAAAAGTTGGTTCAAAAGAAAAACGTCCATCCAACTTGACAAATCACTCATTTTAAGTTTTTCAACAAAATCATCATACCCCTTGACTGATGATGCAGGCAAGCGGTCAAACCACTTAGGAGTATCACCCTCTAGGGATGCGAAAATACCTCTCATATAGACATATTTTCTTCAGCCCCATAGGCTTCCATGTGAGCCCAGAAATCCTCGATATGATCTTCAATGGAGGTTGCACAACTTCCACTAAATTTAGGAATATTTTCAAAATACTTATTGGGCATGTCATTAGGTGAACCAAGGATTTGGGAAAAAATGAAAGGTGAAGCTTTAGCTTTATTCCCAAATCTACGAACAATTGGAGGGTTATTTTGATTATTATTACCTGGAGGAGTTTGATTTGTTCCATCCATTGGATTTATTTGATCAGATGAAGAGGTAGGAGGAACTTGATTAGTTGAAGGAGATCCTAAAATACAATTTGGAGAATCATAAGAATTCAAGATTTTCCAAAAGAAATTAGACGATTGAGCTTTGGGATCTCTTCGATGATATGTAAGCGGGGTTCCTTCTAATTGATTCGAATTTACTCAACTTCGAAGATCGTAAGGATGTTTATGAGGTCGTTCCTCAGCAGATTCACGTTTAGGAGTTGCCAGGTAAACTATAAATCTCGTCTACCGAAAGATATGTTATAAAATAGCGGGAAGAGATGAGTGAAATGAGATGGCTACGTATGATTTAAAGATGTAAATGGTAACCATTCAAAAATAAAACTAGATGCGATAAGATATGTAATGATTGCATGGACACTTGCAGACACCTGAGGTAAGCCTCTACCTCCTCGGCAATGACGCGGAGATGTTGGAAAAGAGAATGGGAGTAGAGCTAAATAATATATGTTGAACCAAGGTAGGCCTCTACCTTCCCCGAAAACGGCACCAAAAATGTTATCACACAACTTGTAGTTTCCCCTAAAGGTGATCCTATACAGGACGATAGAGGTGATAGGAAATTAAAGAGGTGACCCAAGAGGGCCCAGATTCCCAAGATGTATTGTTTTTCACGGCAATTGAGGCACTCTTCTCTTCTTGTTATCCAAGCCCCAAATAGAAAAGGGGGAGACCCTGAACTACTCTCAGAGAGAGAGATCCAAATCAAACACTAGATCAAGATATTCAATGATGAAAAGTGATGAACCCTAGATTTAAGGAAATGAGTTATTGTAGATACTTAAGGGATATGAGATATAAGCGTTAATTAGATCAATTACAGTAACTTGAGATTAAGGATGAATCTAGGTAAAATATGCTAGGGTAAATGATCAAAAATAGATTCCTTGGGAAACATGTACTTAAAAGATGGAAAGTGGTCCCAAGGAGTAGATCTGAAAGGATAAGGCCTTCCTAGCAAGGCTTGATCATATATCTGACAAAGTTTAAGCTCACAAGCCAAGAATGAGACCCAAACAACCTAAAGACGGGCCAAAATCAAGGAGGGCACAAAAGCTAAATATCAATGCCTATGGGGTTAGGGTAGATGGAGTCTCCTAAGGGTGACGCCCTTGAGGACCCACTTGGGGATAGGACTTAAGTGAAAAACCCAGAAATCATTCGCTAAAATTCCAAGTTGTAAGAGTTAGGGAATTTTTATAAGATTTTGCAAGTTAGGGTTTGAATAAAATTGACAGATGGGTAAGCTAAGGAGCCAAATACGTATCTTGTGAGCGTACTTGGATGATGAATATGAATTTCGGTATGACGAGGATTACTCCCACAAATATCAAATGAAGTCATCTTGATCGCTTCTCTTGCCCAAACGAATTGCCCAGATCCACAAGTGCGTCCTCCTCTCTCTGCAAAATCAAGGAACCAAAATTCAATTAACAAACAAAGATGGAGGTAGCTTTAAGCTAAAAGAAAAATATAGGGAATAATTGGTACAAAGACAAAATTACTCCCTATGTAAACCAATATCTGATAGAAGGTAGCAGCAGGATGAGTCTCCCCAACCAATGCACCCCTCTCCAAATCGCCTCCTTCACCTGCAAATCGAAATAGTGGAACAAAATATGCAAGATAGCTACCAAGATCCTTCAGTGCAATGGAAAAGTAGTTTCAATCACCATAGCCAAGCATTCAACCCAAGATCACAAGAATTCTCTAATATATTTCTTTGTATTCCAAAATCCAAGAGCCAAAAGTCCCTTTAGAATGAGGGGGGTCTCTTCCTTAAATAGGAATGAGAGAGACCAAAACCCTAACGACTTTTTAAATGAGTGGTGGAGCTAAAAAGATATAACAATAATAATCAACGGATAAGATGATATGGAAATACAATACATGGATCAACTCAGAAATAGAGGGGGCACACTCACTAAATCTCCCAAGGAGGACACACCACATGACACGTGACTAAGACACATGATATAAGCACATGGTGGGGCTAGGAGGTAATCATATCCTTCAGTAGCATGGCCCCATGGCACAATAACAAATGATATGACAATATAACATCATAAAGTGACCATAAGACCAACTCGTGCCCCCCTCAAAGACACAATAAAATATCAAAATGACAAACACTAGGACGTGTGGACCCAACTGATGCTGGAACAAGTGCTAGAAGGTGTGGACATCATCATCAAATTATCTCGGATCAATATCATGCCATTTCCATGCCCCATTAAGCCAAATCGATTTCCTCAATGAGTCATTTCTCTACTAGAAAATCACCTATGAAAATACAAAAATGTCTGTAACTCACTGCCAAGTGTCCCGGACACAAATCTAACTGCACCAACATGTCTGGAGATGGGGTAATATCGTAATAATGACTGGTTGGACCTCCCATCCCCTCAGCAGCACCCTAGGATAACATGCTAGATCAATGCAAGTGTTGGATAAGCCATTTCTGCATGGAAAACTAGAGAAAAGTGGCAATATGACCATATCATCACCTGTAAGTGCCCGGAACTAATAACTAATTGCACCAATGAGCTCAAAATGCACAACTCTGCTAGGAATGAGTAGTCATACACTCTGTGACCATCAAAGGATACCTTTGTAAGCTCATCCATGCTCGGAATAATAAAAATAATGGTCCGTAATAATAATAATCATAAAAAAATCCATCAAACGATCATCTGAAACTATTGTCTTAGGAATGGAACCATCTAATGGAACATATGGGCCATGAATAGTGCATCTCGAACATTGTCTGCCCAAACTCATCCTAAACTCTACGGTTGACTTGGTCAAACTCGGTCGACCAGGTCAAGAATGATCAAATAGTGATCCATACCATGAATAACTTATGCTACAAGTACAAATGGTTATGATATGCTCCTTCAATTATATCAGTATCTAGACCAAAGCATAGAGTGATGTTTAACTAGCGTAAGCATGTAAATAATATGAATAAGATAAGCTTAGATCAGAGTAACTAGCTACTAAAAATATGATTTTCAAGTGTATACTCGTTTACTGAGTTGAACAATTTGCTAACCTTGGGTAAAGGTGTAAAAACAAAGGCTAGGATAGGGGAAGGACTCAACAACCTCAACACTGCAATCTCTCGGAGGAAGGAACCAGGGAGACCACCTAGACATATACTGGATAGAATATAACACGAGGAATGGCGATGTCTCACAAATGGGTAGAGTGATGAGAATGCTTCCAATAGACTCTAGACAAGCAACCTTTTAGAAAATTATTATGTGTTAGCTTTTATATTTAATATTTCACGTTTATTTCACTTTATATATTTTCACTAGCCAGCCTCCAAGAGAAGGTTCCCTGAATATCTTGGCGGGCCTCGGATAATGACTCCTTATGACCTCTATTTCCCGCGACTGTCCATAGGTGCAATGGAGTGACCACCATGTTTCCCTGTAGGGGAAAATGACCTTACACCATACAAAGGGTGAGTGAGTGTCCCTTGGCCACTGACTAGCTAATATAGATGTGCATGGTTAGTGTTGACCAGCAACACTAACTAGCAACATTGTTTCTGTTGACTAAGCATCCCTTAGATATATCATTTAAGATCCGATGCTTTACTGTTTAGCAACATTGTTTGTAGGAATGATTGGTTTCGAGGGCTAGAGGAGAACAACCACTGTGACTAAAATCACACACTCTAGAGCCGAGACACAATGCAAATTGGGAATCTATCCAACACAGAGGTCTAGGTGGGGGAAGTTCTCAAGATCACTAGCTAAGGTGTGATTCAGGATAAAACAAAACTGGAAGGTAACAGATGGACGGAGAGAATGAATAATGGTGTCATGGATAACAAAGGCCCTAAAATAATGGAATGGACAAGTCAGTACTTCATGGATTAAGGTTATGAACAACGAGTAAGCATCAAATAAAATAGAGCCAACAACCATCACAATATACCCAGTCATAAACTACTTAGATAAGAGGAAGAGCACATCAACAACCCACATGTACCAAAGTATACCTGCTAGATCATGCACCTAAGTTCGTGATATGAACTACCCGATCCACACTGAAGCACTGCATCTAAATGTAAAATGGTAATTGTCATCAATCTGCTCTGGATGATAAAGGAATGGCTATCTCAGTCACCTACCTGGGGTCATGGGGCTCAGTCCTGGCATGAGACTGTAACTGTGCAAACTCTGGATCCATTGAATTAATGTGTGTGATCATCAAAATGCCACTCAGCATAGGCTGATCTCATAAAAAAGGTGTAAAGTACTGGCTCAAAAATATACAGGAAAATGATCTACAATTATGGTAGCCCGGCTACTATGGATGTGATAATAGGTCCTTGAAAAATGGACTAAAAGGATTACAAATCTCACAGAACAAGTATCCAGTTGAAGGGGAATGGATCTAGGGTTCTCTGGATGGTTCAATCTACCAAAAATCGGTTAGAGTTTCCACCTACCTGCTCATGAAATGCTACAAAATAGTAAGCAAATGTTAGTAAAAGTGCCCAAAAAACACTTAGAAAGTGATTTTGGGTCACCACAATAATTATAGAAAAAGTATACCAAACTAATCTAAGATAAATCAACAAAAATTAACCAAGGAAAGCAAGCTTTCCTTGGGATCTTGGACTGCTTTTGGGGCAGCCAATGAGACGCACTTTAAAATTTTCAAGATAAAACCTTTAAAAAGTTTAATACTAGCATTCTACTTAAGCCTTGAGATCTTGCAGTAAAATTTTGACTTTTTGTAAGCAAACTAGTAATTAGATCTAGAAAGAAAGATAAAGCTTGTAAAGTAACTAGATCTTAAAGCAAATAAAACTCTAGATCTACATATGTTTGAATCAATGAAGTATGATCTATTATTCTAATTGCATAAAGAAACCATAACAAGAAAAGTGATGAAAGAGAGAGGGAGATAAGAAAGATCTTTTTGTTCTTGAGAAGAGGCTTTGGAGCCTTCCGATGGAGAACCGAGGGACTAAGTCTGCAAAAAGATGTTAGAAAAATTAAGGAAGCAAGCAAGATCCTCCACTAGTCCACTTGAGATAACCTACAAATCACATCAACTTGAACACACAAGATCAAATCTAGATATAGACATATAAGGAATCGAATTTATAATGATCATAAACAAATGAAACACCAAACTTAGATCTCTACACATGCATATATAAAAGATTAAAACAATAAAATTATTTCCTAACCTTCCTTATAAATCGATACCAATCCTTACAATAAGCTACATTTTAGATGCAAGAGAAAGACAAGCAGCTCAAATACATGTTACCTCAATGAAAATCATGACATTCATCCACTCATCAAAGAATTACACCAAGCTTAACCTCCAAAGTCTCATTTATTCTCATAAACAATATAAGCAAAGATACAAAGGAAAGCTCTCAATACAAGAATCCAACTAGAGAAAAAGGAGAGAGTAGCATTGCTTAAATAGAAAAAGGAAGTCCATGAGGGCGCATCTACCAAGAGGAGGGCGCATTACAAGTGGCATCCCATGAGGTAGAGAAGGTCGAGTTATCTTGGAGTTGCTTGAGATGATTGAGGGATTGGTTGGATCCCAATACCATGAGGATGCGCCACCTCTCCATGAGGTAGGCGACCTCTCCTTGAAGTTATCACATCAAATAATACACTGCCATGTGGAGAAGTCACCCTCCATGAGAGAAGAGCGCATATCTTGAGCTTGAGTTGATGGACATGCACTTGAAGTGGTGAGATATGATCCCAATCAACTCGATTTGATGTCAAATCAATCAAATATTTGATTGAGAGTTATCTGAGAGCTCCGAAATTGACTCCCTCTTTCCAAGGGATTTGTCTCATGTCACTTTATTATGTCTTAATTTGACATTTATTTGGTCTTTTTTGGCCAATTTTGAGTAAATATCATTTTCGGAGATAAATACTTACTCAAAACTTAGGAAAAGTGGGTTTATGGGTTAAATGGGTGCTCTGGCTTAGAAAACGAGCATCTCATTCCAAATTTTGCCAACAAAACACCTTTTTATTACACCTAATTTTACGAAAAAATAGATTTCTCAAAACTTAAAAAAAACACCTAGTGGACCTAGAACATGTCCATATCACTTTATTCTAGTGTCTAGCATGTTCATATACCTTGACCCATGGACTTTAATAACCTCCTGATGCCTAACCACCACGCCGGGCATTCCAACTTTGGAGGATCAGGAGAAAAACTCAAAAAGTATGCCTTCTAAAACGCAAAACATAATTGATAAGTGAAAAACTCCTTGGAATACCTGACTTGATTTTTAAGTCCTAGGAGACCAAGTCCTTTACATAAAAATACCATGCTAGCACACTTTATTACAAACCCTGTGGGGCATAAACAGGTGAAAAATTAAAAAAAAAAGGGGCCTTGAAAAAGGTTTAATGGACTAAAGAATGTTGATAAAAGAACACGAAACATGTTCAACTTTGGCATGCTCATTTGGAAATCCAACTAAGTAGAACTTAGCTGGTAACAGGTAGGAAGTGTGATCTTATTTAAATTTGACGAACAATTTTGATTTTTAAAGGGGCCTCAATGTGATTAATTGGATTGTTGAAGATTGAGTTGTGGATTGGATAGATTTTGAGTTGCTTCTTACCTTAATATTATTTTTGAATCAACATCAACAACTCAAGGGTTCACAGAGAGTCCAACACTTTATCCTGACCCAACTCTCTGTATCCTGACCTCGTCGAGGACATGCACCGAGAAACAATCAAAGAGAAGATTGCTCTGATACCATTGATCCAGATTTATGCAGGAACGAAATAAGAGAGCATATACAGAATCATATACAGAGATATATTGCAAAGAACACAGTGATACAGTAAACACATATTCTATTAAATAGCGGAAATAACACAGACTGTAAAATACAATAGCTGGAATGGTGGTAGCTATCTCTGAGAAGAGATGTGGCCGCTATGCTCATTCGTGCCAAGATGAATACAAAGAGAGACCGAAAGGCCTATTTATCATAAGCATGAGGGAAAGAATCCCAAACATCCAAAAACCTAACCCTAGAAGATGAACCGTCATAAAGTTTGCGGCCCCAAGGTGGTTAGTTGAACAATTAACTTCCCAGGGTCATAACTTTTGCATACAATCTTCGTTTGGGGCGCTCGATAACCCGTTGGAAAGGTCTATCCGAGATTTACAACTTTCGATTGAGGCCAAATGAATTCCATTGGCAACCATTTGGCCCCCCAAATCGCCAAAAAAGGTCGTTTAGGGCCTCAAAAAGGCCCCGGAAGTTTAGGATCCGAAAAACCATAGAAAAATTACTAGAAAATTAGAAAAATGGGAAATTGTTTTGAGCCAGTGGAATAGGTGGGTGGCCACCAATATCCATCTGGATCATAAACCTAGTGAAGGATGTAACCTCATCGAAGATGATAGGGCTATGGCTACTTTTTTATGCACACCTTGAAGAGCACTAGAAGGGATGGTATGGTCTGAGGGACTGTGGAACAGTGAATGGGATACCTTCTTTGTGTTGGGTGTGTAGGTATTGTGAGTGCCAAGCTAGCTTAATCTTGTAGAGGTACCGATAGCTCTATGGTTGATCTCACTAGCTTAGCAATTCCTTCCTTTCCACTGCCATGACATCTTGATAAACCCAGTTGTGGACTGCTTTGGCTGAGATGTGGTATATACTTGGATATGTGTGAGTTTGTTCTTCCCTTTTTCCTTGTGGAAATCATGTCGAGCTCGGGGGTGGCAGCTGTGTTGATAGATTGATGATCACATTTGGCCTATGGTTGGGTGGAACGTTGCGTTGCATAATCAGTTGCTCGGGACATCATCATTTCAAGATAAGTATTCACTTGTATTTAATTATGTCATGTTTTTAATTTGATTCCTGTGAGAATTAAGCTTGTGTATCAATGTTGTTTATTTGTATTATTCATCTGCACACATGTTTTGTTTGTTATGAATTCGTAAAATAATGATGGGGCTAGTTTTGGAAGCCTGGATTTAGTCCATGTTCCCTCCCTTAAGTAGTATTGAAGGAAGGGAACGTGACAATTGAGGGGAAGATGGGGATAGAAACCCATTTTGCACTTTAAGCCCTTGGATAAATAGGATTCACAAAGTTGATCAATAAACCTATATGCATTAATAGATCACAACAATATTAAACTAGCGATAATTAAGTGCACTTATCATCTTACAATTGAAAGTGTTAAGGCATTAAATAAATTATGGACAAGATTATGTAAGTTAATTATGAAATAATTTATAAGAGTAAATGACTAAAATATAAACCTAAGAAAAATTTGTCATAAAATATTTATGACTTAAAATAAATGACTTTATGAAATAATAAACTTTTTGAAAAATGAAACCAAGACATTAGTTGATAAAAGAAAGAAAAAAATCTACCTAATGAATATGTTGAGGTAATTAGTTGCTTTTAAGGTGTAGAAAAGGTACATCAATTAAATTCAAAATAAGATTTTTAAAATATAAATTATTTTATTAGTTTTGTGCATGAAAATAATTGCTTTGTGAAGTAGTAAACTTTTCACTTTAAGCATTTATAAAATTGAGATTGTTAATTTTAATGATTTGCATGCAATTAAAGAGCATGAAAACCGAGTATAATAGTCATTTTATAAAATTGAGATTGTTAATTTTAATGATTTGCATGTAGTTAAAGAGCATGAACACCGAGTACAATAGTTAAAGCTAAATGTCAAAAAGTGAAAATCAGTTATTTATATATAAGTTATAAAAACCAAATAATATGTACGGTTCAAATTATTTACATATTGTACATAAATTTTAATGATATAAAAAAATGAAAAAGGCAAAGTTGAATGATTTAAACATTGGATGAAAGACACAGGTATGTCCGAAATAGATTTTTTTTACTATTAATGAAATTTGACAATTGTTTTTATTATTAATGAAATTTGACAGTTGTGAAAGTACAATAGGCCACAATGAGTTTCAACCTTCGGAATAGGAGGTTTACAAGAGGCTATGCCACTCTCAACGTCTCAAGTTCATTCGGGTGAAACCCAGAGAGCAAGAGTGCTCCTTGCTCTAATGTCATGAAGGTAACCCACACACCTGAAACCATCAATCATAGAAATATACTGCTCCTTGCTCTAATGTCATGAAGGTAACCCACACACATGAAACCAGTCATAGAAATATACAGGAAAGTCCAAAAAGTGTGCATACCTTTTGTGGAAGGACACTTTTCCTTCACCCTAATGGATGGACTTGAATGTAGTCTTACTTGCCTAAACAACGTAAAACCTAGAAACACTTCTCCGGGTAGGTGAAGTGTTTCATTTGCTTAGGATTTATGACGTTTTTAGCATTTGATGATTCATGAGCGTTTGAGGAAGCTGATCCACAATAAACCGACGTTCACCTTCCTATTGTCCTTATAGGCCCTAGACTTCATGACCACGGGCAATGTTTTGGATGACGTCCAAAGGACCTTGTCTTGATGCTTCCTCATGATGCTCATGGGTTTATATTTGAGTTGTGTTGATCCAAAAAAAAATGTTCGTGAGACTCGTACACTTCATTGGTGACATTTTTTGAGTTATGGTACATGTTGTCGTCTATGTGAGTGAATAGGTTGTTTCAGAGCAACCTTAAGAGTTGCAACTCCCGGAGATGGAGGAACCTTTTATGCGATTTACCAAACAATATCCCCCTTATCTACTCAAAATTAAGTAACCAAGTGGAACCTCTGGCTATATATGATTCATGCTTTGGATCTTTAGATGGGAGCATTTTAATACCCCTCTTCAGTATACTCGAACAACAGCTAGAAATGACTTCTACTATGTATGTTTAACATACCTCGTGTACATGTGTTTTGTTGGCATGTCACCTTTGGATCTAAGTGCTCGGGCTTATGTTCATGACGGGGTTCTTATTTTACTATTGCATGTCCTTGTTTGTTGATGTTGCTGGTAAGCGTGGCGCCTCATGGCTGCCATTGTATCCTCTTTCTTCTGACGAAACAGTGTGCCTGCGCACAATGGTGGGATGCGCTATGAAAAGCTTAAACCTTTTTTCTCAATCGTGGATAAAGTCGGGTTGTGGTCGGTCCACCCGCGTATTTTTTTTGTTGATTGCTTACCCTACGCCTGTGGGGTTCCCTATATCCACGTTTATTCATTTCGTGCAGGCCTGGTATGTAATCTACACAGTGCCCTGCGTTGTTCTGAATTGTATTTGATTTATTTTTTGTATTCTCCTTCCCCTCCTACCATGGAGTCTATGCTCGTTTTGTTTTTCTTTACGTGCCTCCAACAACCTTACAGCCGTCTGCATGAATGGTCTGTGTACAGATAATTGGTGCCACGTCGTTGTGTGTCTGCGTTCATTACCAACATATTCGAATCTGTAGGTGGTCGATTAATTGCTTATTGCAGTAATTAGGGTTGTCTGCATTCTAGTGGCACGTTCTTGAATGCCCTGTCACTTGAATGTCACTGTGGGTTAATTAGGCTGTTTGATGTTTTTATTTTTATTATTTTTATTATTATTTTATTGATAAATATGTCAACACTTGCTATTTAAAAGAATCAATATTTGTTTTGTTATTGCATCTAGAGGAGGGGTACTTTCCAGTTCAATATGGGGGAGATGTTGTAACATTGTTTCTAACAAAATAATTAAAAACAAATCATGTTGGCTAATAAAATACAAAATTATGGAAAGTATTTAAAAAAATCCATGTTGGCTCATAATATTGGCTTATAAAATAAAATATTATGAAAAGTAATTAAAATATCAATGTTAGTCTATAAAATAAAAACTTAAAGCTTAAACCCGGATCTATTAATCAAGACAGATCAAATTTATTGAGTTTAAATTAAAAAAAAAAATACACCTCAAGAAATTGAATCTCTCTCGATGCTTGATAGATCTGGATTTAAAATAGATCTATGCTAATTATGTATCAACTTCCTCCTAACATCTTTACCACCTGCTTGATCATCTGAATTATCGTTCATGGCCATGGACGTATCCCCTCTTTACGGCTTCTTGGTCCTGTAGATTATCGTTCCTGCCAATGGACGTGTCCCCGCTCATGATTATAGTTTGGCTTTTAACGAGTTTACAAGCCATCCCCTAGACTCCTTCATATCCACTATAGCCCCTTTTAATATTTCCTCTGTGAAACTATGTGCATTTAAAACGACCGCGAATGGGAGGATTGTTACTTTGAAAATTGGAAAATTAGTGGGAGGAGAGTAGAACTGGCTGTTAGCTTTGGTTTAATAAAAGGGCTTTTCATTATTGGGATAGGGGAAAGGGTAATTTTATTATTATTATTTTTTGAATTTACGGGGGAAAAAGGAATAATGGAAAATGATGGGATTATAGGGATAAAAAAAAAAAAAGTTATTTTCTTTTTATTATTATATTGGATTAGAGATAATAGAACATTGGAAAAGCGGTTTCATTTTTATTTTTTTTAATTAAAGGGAAATAACTATAAGGCTTTGGCTTGGTAAATGAGAGGGGAGAGTAATAAAAAGTAATTTTTGTTGAAGGTCTTTTGAACTGTCATGAAAATTGTTGGCACCCAAGTTTTGGCATAAGTGGTGGACTAGTGTCGATGAGTTCAAGTGACGAGGCAAAATGCCATTCAAGATACATCACGGGAAAGGATTGCACCATGCGTTAGCAACAACTTGTGTATGTGCATAGGATAACGACAATAAAAGAGAACATGGGCCTACTTAAAGGCATCTCTTATAATGGGATGGGTTCGATTAGATTATGGTTCTAGAACGCTTCACTAGGGTTTTGACTGATAATGTGATTTTGTTGTATTCATGAGAATCAATTAAGTTGGTGAGTTGAATTTGAAATCTTGTTATGTGTCCATTTATGGTTGTAGTTTGTACTGAGTATTTTTGACTGAATAATATGAAGCTTGTTCCTTTCCTACTCTATGCAATATGTTTATGACTATGCCTTGGAATGAATGTCTAGTCTACAACAGGGAATGAATGTTATGTTGTTCAATGTTTTGAATGCATAAGTAAGTTGATGGATGAGTAACTACATGGAGTATACCACCCATCCTCCTTTGCACAATCCCTATGATGGTCTCTATAATTTCTACGTGCATCTAAGGTGAGACTTTATCCTACCTACAGGGTATTGAATATGTCGGTGCCTGTAGCATGTTTGTTGGTGAATCCCGTTGAACCCTGGGTCCGACTAACACCAACCAACAATTGGTTCTATTGTCATTTTACATTCGCAAGCTTCCATAGACTCAAACCTAGAGATTTTGGAGGAGTCCGACATGCACAAGAAGTACCAGAGCAACCACGTCGGCTCCAGTGCTCCCAGATCCTCACCCCAACTATCAGAGAAGCGCAAGCAGGACTCAGTACCCACACAACATACAAAGGACCAAAGAAGAAACAAAAGAAGTCTCCATTTCTGGACCCAGAGCTAGACACTGAAGAAGAGGCAGAAGAACAAACCCCAGTAGCAACGAACCTTAGCACAAGGCCACCCACCTCGGTCAGGGAAAGCATCTTTGTGGAGTTTGAAGCTGGACTAGAGCAAGAATAAGAGAAACCAACAAAGAAAGAGGAATAAGGGACCAAAGAGTAGAGGAACGGTGCACCCCTTAGAAGTAGTGAAGCGCAAAAAATCTCAACGAAGATCCCCAACACCATTGAGCAACTGCAATCTAAATTAGAATTAGCTCAGATCCTTCAGAAAGACAGTAAAGAATGGCTACATGCACTAAAGATGGTACTTCACATATACCCTACAATAGCAGTGGTGCAGGACAGTGAAGTAGCAGGTACTAGACGAGCACAGGAGCTATAGAAGAAAGTGCAAGAATCCTTTTGTGCATCCAACTAAACCATTTGGAAATAACAAGGGTTCAACCCCTACAGGTATCAGATACACAACCTCTTCAGGCTACAATAAGTTGAACCTGCATCTAGTACCAACAAAAGACCTACAGTACTTCATCACCCATATCTTTGTTGAACTGGGTGACTGTTATCAGATAAGTTGCACTTAGGTGATTTCAAGTGAGCCTGTGAAGATAGAACAAGTTTACTTGGTCATAATTAGAAGACCAGAAGTCCTAGCAGGCCACCTTGGCCCATTTTTTTAATAAATTCACATGTCCATGCCCTGCGGGGAAATTATAAAAAATGTCATAGCATGATGGTTTTGTAAAGGACTTGGTTTTCCTAAGACAATTATCAGTCTGACTAGCCCATAGTATTTTTTCCCTTGTCAATTATATGTTGTTGAATAAACGACAAATAATTTTTGAGTTTTTCAGTCATGCCTCCAAAGTTGGGGTGGTCGGCATGATTTCTCGTCCTTAGGAGGTTATTAGAGTTCAAGTGTCAATGTATATTACCATGCTAGATATTAAAATTGAGTTGTATGGACATGTGCTAGGCCCCCCTAAGTTTTTTTTTTAATTTCTAAAGAAAATAATTTTTTTCCGTAAAATTAGACCATTTCCAATGGTTTAATTGGAAAAATTCAAATTGTAATAAAATGTGTTCTGCAGGCGGATTTTGGTGTGGGGATGCTCGTTTTCACACTCAAATCGTCCTCTTTACTCCAATACCCACTTTCCCTATGTTTTGGGTGGCTACGTCATCTCCAGGAGCATTATTCCTTGAAGGTGCAACAAATTGACAAATAATTGCTAAAAAAGGTCAAAATGCACCAAGGCAAAATATAAAAAAATATATATAAAAGGTCATTTAGCATGTGCCAAATGACTTGGCATGACACATCATGTGAAAGGCGACTCAACTAATGAATAAAGGCACATGTTGGGTGTTAACACTTATTATGGTTTCCACCAAGGAAGGTAGAAGAGAGCTCCCACCCAAAACCCCCAAGGTCATCCATTGGCCTATTACATCAAGTAAAGAATCAGGGAACCCAAAAATGGCTAAGTATCAAGCAAATCCAAGCCAAATGACCGAGCCACAGTGAGAAAATGGGAAAATACAAGGCAACAGGAGCTTCTTCTATAGCCAAAGAAAATTAGATGGCCAAGATCAAGGAGCGGATCAGATCAACGATCAAAATGGCGTTCGGCAAGTCAGTTTTCCCGTTCCCGCATTCGCATTGCGGAAAAGCAATCTACCAAGGGAGCGAAGATCATAGTTTCCGCATCCCGCATTCTGCATTGCGGATTGTGGATTGCGGAAAGGCGATTTCCCAAAGAGCGCAAAGATAAGTTTCTGCATTACGCAACCCGCGTTGTGGATTGCGGAATGATTGTTTTCCTAAATAGCGAAAAAGTAACTTTCCGCATTCCTCATTGTGGATTGCGGATTGCGGAAATGTGATCCTCCAGAATAAGCACGACGTCGAAATCCCAATCCATGCATGCCACGTGGCGTATTGTAGATTGCGGAAAAGGCCATTGCGGAAAGACTGTTGCGGAAATATTGTTGCAGAAGGGCAATTGCGAAATGGAAATTACAGATCGAGAAAGGTTTTGCAGAGAAAATTGCAGTCGCGGGGAATGGAGGTTTTTAAAGGGAAATGGCATGTCCGAGAGTGGTGAAGGGGTGTGTTTCTGTTACTTGTCTTGATCAAACCTGAATGGCCGAATCCGATGGACGAGCAGGTGGCTTCCATGGCCCAATGGTGCACTGCCAGCATAGGTGGTTCTTCTCCTCCGCGCATGATAGAATTAGAGGCTGTTGATTTGGGCGGCTCAGCTCGAACGACTTCATCATTACTAATGCAAGTTGTTTTGAATCAGTTAGGATATTTTTGTTATTTTGTAATCCTATAAAGGCAAGGTCCGAAGTAGACCAAAAGGTTGGACATTTTTTGTTTCAGAGAGATTACTGCTATGCGCTTGTATTAGACTCGGCCTCTCAATTCAATGAGCAGACCCGATTTTGGAGCTTGAGATTCCTGTGATGTGTGTTCTGATGTCTATTATTTCCTGTGTATGTATTCTTGCTTTGTATTTCCATTAATTGTTTACTTCTGCAGTACCTAAAGATCAAGATTACATGGTCTGGAATTCATGCCCACATGCTCCAGATGCATATGACTAGGTATTCCATCCTTTTCCTCTTGAAGTTGCAGGTTAGAATTCATTCTTAAATGCTCTAGCCTTGTGGCCGAACTTGTCTCCTTTCTCTACCTCCACTTGCTGATTACTTCGACGTGAAATAACCATGTCTACCTTGCCTCCTGCTCCTGCAATCATGGTCCAAATCTGCCATTGATGACAGTAACCCACCGAAGTTGACTCCATGTCCAACTGTCCTCCTATTCTTAACTCCAACCAACCAAAACCCCTTTTCATTCATTGTTTGAAGGTCTAGCCACCGCTTTGACCGATATCCCAGCCCATTTTAAGCTGCATCATGTTGCTCGAAGCCCCAAAGGGAGATCCCTCCCTGTGGTTGGAAAGGCTAGTTTCCATCCACTAAAGATTGGTTTGCAACAGTTACCCCATGGTCTTTCCTGCCACAACCCAGGAAAATATTGGGTGATAAAATTTATGGCGACTCCGCTGGGGATAATCTCTAGTTTTCACGGTGTAAAATCAGACCTCTAAGGGAGAACATAGATTCTAAGGTTCCAAGGTTGTATCATTTGCCCTGGTGACTCCAACTTACATTCTGGTGATTCCACTGGAGATCAAGCCTACTTCAAAAGATTTTTATTAGATCAGAGCTGATTACTGAGGGTGAACAGTAGTCAGACGCTAAGAGGATCGTACATTATTCCTGTGGCGAGTCCATCTTTTGAATCGGAGGACCCCTAGGAGAAATTTTGGCTTCTAGGAGAATACCTACTAGAAGTCATCTGGATCCTGAGCTACCAAAGGTTACTTTAGACCCAGATAAGGTCATCAAGAAAGCAAAGAGAAGCCATGCAGGTATTTCTCTATTATCTAGGTCCTTTTCTTTACCTAAGAAAGAGGCATTTATTATAGAAAGCATCCCTCCAAATTTAAGGACTGAGTCTTCCCCATTCAGATCTAGGTCTGAGACTGACCTAAGGGAAACCCTATTTGACCAAATAAGATTCCAGACCCATGGCTTGAGTGTTTTGTGGGAAAATTTACAAGCCTGGGAAGGAACTAGTGGCCTGTCTCCCTACTCTAAAGTTGTTGGCCAAAGTACCCAAGTCTTGAGTATCACTCCTGCTGCTCCTAAAACTCCCTCTGCTCCCAAACAAAGCCTAAGAGCCATGGATTCCATATATGCTCCTTTGTCCCTCCCCCCAAATCCTGATGACCTACCTATGGGCTATGCCTAATGCCTCATGAGATTTGATGGGGAGGGAAGAACTTCCGCAAGCAGCACATAGACCAGTTCAATGACTTCACGGACCTAAAAGAGGTGCATGAAGATGATGTTAAAATGAGGTTGTTTTTCCAAATCCTAGCAGGGGAAGTAAAGAAGTGGTTTAAGGCCCTTCCAAATGGAGGAATAGCTACCTATGAAATATTTGAAGAAGCTTTCTTGGACAGATGGCTGGATAAGCAAAACCCCCTCCAGATTCTCACTCAGTATGAAAATACAAAGAAAACCAATGTTGAGACTGTCCAATAATTCTCGGCTAGATTCATGAGAATGTACAATTCTATCCTTGTGGACATAAAACCCCCTGTCGGGGCATCCAAGCTTCATTTTCCAACTACTTTGACAATGAATTTGCTCTCATGCTGAGAGAAAGGAGATCTCCCACTCTCCCTGATATGCTGAAAGATGCACTAGAATTAGAGGCCAACTCGATGGCCTCAGGAAAAATGAAACACTTAACTGAAGCTGAGAAAAAGAGATGCCATGAAGCAGTGCAGCCTTCCACATCCCAATCCATGGATGCCAAATTTAAACAAATGATGAGAACTATGGAGAGGCTGGTGGATAGGATCTCCCTTGATAGCAGGCCTCCTTCCAGAGAAAACCCAGAGCCTCAAGCTCGAAATAACAATATCAGAAGACCCCCTGCCCCACAAGGGAGACCTAGAGATCCAAGAAACTCTGACAATCAGCCAATCAGACCACATTTTGCTGAGAATATCATAGATGAAGAAGAAGAATATAGATAGGTTGAAGACCAAATCCATCTCTTTGATCAGACCCAACCCTAGTTTTATTTGACTAAAGATGAACATGACCGGTCTTCCTTGCAATCAGATAAGGCCCTAGGTGAATCCGAATCTGAGCAGTACCAAAGAGGGCTCCACAATGCCATCTGTGAATTCAAGAGACAGCATAATTTGAGGAGTAGAAAAGTAACAGTAGACCGAGGAAAGGTTGTTGCTGATCCATCTTCTTCTCAGCCACCAAGGAAGGAAATCCCTGGGATAAAAGACCCAAGGGCTGCAATCCCTAAAGAGACTCTTGGTAAGGGGGCACAACCTCCTAAGAAGAGTTCAGAAGGGAGAGATGAAGGTGACACAAAAATAGAAAAGAAAGTCCATAATGCTTTCAGTCTGGAGAATGAAATATCTAAGATTAAGATCTCCATCCCCTTGAATGAATTGGTCAAAAACTCATAGCACAAAGACCATATCCTAAAGGTAGTAAATGGTGGGGACGAAAAGCAACCTGATACTTTGAATCTGCAAGATTACAAGCCCACCCTTATGTTTGGCCCCCATGTATAAAATTCCTCAGAAATTGATGTCCCTCCTTTCTATATCAGTCTCAACATACATGACCATATCCTTCATAATGCCATGTTTGATTCAAGAGCCTCTCATGACCTCATGCCCAGTTCAGTGTTAGAAAATCTTGGGTTAGAAATAACTAGACCCTACAAAGATCTGTTCTCCTTTGATTCTAAAAGAGTTCCATGTGTAGGGATGATTAAAGACATGGTGGTCTGACTAACTCAAATACCTCAGAAGAATATGATCATGGATGTGGTAGTGGTTGTTATTCCACCTAAGTTTGGGATGTTGTTGTCTAGGTCATGGAATGCAAAGTTAAAAGGAACCATGCAAATGGACATGTCTTATGCCACCATCCCGTCTTTGGGGAAAGTAGAAGGCTATACATGGAGCATAGATTGTCATATGTAGTAAGCAACAAGGATATGCCTGATAACCACCCCATATTTTCCATAGACACAGATGTAGGTTCCTCAATTCTCTGCTATGATCCAGGTTCAGAAGGAGAAGATGTGAAAGCTGCCAAGTTACCTTAATAAGATGGTGAAGCCAACAATGAAAATGGGGTACAATTCCTTGACAGCTTAGCTAACACAGAGAATGATGGGCAACAAGTGGAAGAGGGCAGTAACGAGAAATCAGAATTGGAAACAAATATCATGGCCACCCTCAAAAAAGAAGATCACTGGATCATAAGGTTTGATGGGGCTTTGAACAAAGAAGGAGTTGGAGCAGGGGTATGGATCATCCCTCCCGACGAGAGAAATGCATGTGCCAGGTTTCATACTTCAAACTAATGTTTGACTGTTCAAATAATGTGGCGGAATATGAGGCCCTGCTATTAGGCCTGAATGTACTCAAAAGCCTGAAATATAAGATGATCAAGGTCTATGGAGATGCAGAGATAATAATCCAGTAGGTGAAAAGAAACTATGAGGCTAAACATCCCAGGCTAAAGGCTTACAGGAATGCAGTGTGGGACATGTTTGACAATTTATTCACAGAGAAGGACATCCTTTTCATTCCCAGAGAGCATAATACAGTGCCAGACACTCTAGCCAGTTTTGCTAGCATATTTTAGCTCCCTGCTTACCCTACCAGAACTCACATGATTGATGTAAGGCATAGGCCATCTGTCCCAGATAACACTAAGCACTGGCAGATATTTGAAGATGACCAGGAGATAAAGAAGTTACTGGAAATGACTGGGGAGTTTTCCAATATCCAGATTGATCAAGAGGGCTGTGAAGGGGAGGAATGGGAACCTGACCCACCAGAGCTCAAATCCACTTTGGAAGGAAAAGAGATTTTGCAGCTAAAGAGCAATTACATACCCAAAGGGTTGGTCCCACTAGAAAGATTGTTTGATGAGAATGATGTGGCCAGAGATCCCAAGGTGGATCCAAACCCGAAGGAAGTAGAAGACTGTAACATTGGGAGCAATGAAGAACTCAAAGTTGTCAAACTATCAAATTATTTGGCCCTGGGTATCAAGAAGGATTATATGGATTTAATGAGAAACTTTTCTGATGTGTTCGCATGGTACTATGAAGATCTAAAAGAATATGACATAGCTATCATCCAACATACCATACCAGTCAAGACATGGGAGAAGCCATTCAGGAAGAAGCTGAGAAGGATGAATCCCAAGTTGCTCCCGCTAATAGAAAAAGAGGTACAGAGGTTGTATGAAGCCAAAATCATAGTCTCTTTGAGGTTTTCACAGTGGGTGGCCAACATAGTCCCAGTGAGGAAAAAGAATGGTGAAATCAGACTATGTATTGAATTTAGAAATCTCAACAAGGTGTCCCTAAAAGATAACTACCCCTTGGCCAAAATGGACCACATTTTGCAGAAGGTTGTAGGGGCAGCAAGAATGTCCATGATGGATGGATTTTCAGGATATAATCAGATTAAGGTGCTGCCAAAAGACCAGAGCAAGACAACCTTTACCACACCTTGGGTAACTTTCATGTATGCAAAGATGCCCTTTGGTTTGTTGAATGTAGGGGCCACCTTCCAAAGAGCTATGGACATAGCTTTTGTAGGAGAGAGAGACAAATTTGTGGTGGTCTACATGGATGACATCACAATATATTCTAAATTTGATGCAGAACATCTGAGACACTTGCACCAAGTATTCACCAAGTGCAGAAAATTTGGAATCTCTTTGAACCCTAAAAGGTCTAATTTTTCCATGCAAGAGGGTAAGCTGTTGGGCCACATAATATCTAAAGATGGATCAAAATTGACCCAAATAGAATAGAGGCAATACAGAAAATTGATCTCCCCGGGAGTAAAAAGGAAATCCAATCCTTTCTAGGTACAATGAACTTCATAAGGAGATTTATCCCCATTTTTGCAGAAATCGTGAGGACAATCACCTGCATGCTTAAGAAAGATACTCAAGTCAGGTGGGTTGTTGAGGCTAGGAAAGAATTTGAGGATATAAAGAGAGCTATTGTTGAAGCACCTGTATTGATCAGCCCAGACTTTGACAAAGATTTTCTTATGTTTTCTTTTTCCTCTGAGCATTCCATAGCAAGTGTGCTTTTACAGAAAAATCAGGAAGGAGATGAGCAACCCATAGCTTTCTTCAGCAAGGATCTCAGGGATGTTGAGCTCAAGTACAACATTATGGAAAAGTAAGCCTATGCCATGGTCAAAACTCTGAAGGATTTCAGGGTTTATGTCTTACATTCCCATGTTGTAGCTTATGTTCCCAATGCTGCTGTAAAAGATATGTTGACACAACCTAATCCAGAAGGTAGAAGGGCAAATTGAATAGCTACGCTAATGGAATATGACCTGGAGATCAAACCTACAAAGCTTATTAAAGGGAAAGGGTTGGTCAGGCTCATGGCTGAGTCAAATTGGGATTCAATAAGTATGAACCTGTTGTCAAACATACAGGGAAACGTTCCCCAAGATCCACTAGTTGAGGTATCAGACAAATTCTTGTCCTCTCCTTGGTATTCTGATTTTGTATATGTTTTGCAGAACTTGCAAGCACCCCCTAAGATGGGAAAAACCAAATCTAGATCCACCAAGATGAATCCTGCGAAGTATTGCATACTGGGTGATTTTATTTATTGGAAGGACCCTGGGGGTGTTCTCTTGAATTGCATAGTGGAGGATGAGGCCAAAGAAACATTGAAAGAATTTCACAAAGGAGTCTTTGGGGGGCATCACTACTGGAAGGCCACTGTTAAAAAAATTCTCAGGGAAGGGTTATATTGGCCTACTATGTTCAAGGATGCTTATAAGGAAATAACCAGCTGCCATGATTGCCAGGTCTTTGAAGGGAAGAGGAATCTCTTGTCATTGCCTCTCAAACAAATATCGGTGGAAGCCCCTTTCCAACAATGGGGACTTGACTTCAATGGTGAAATTTTCCCCAAATCCTCTGGGAAGCACAGGTGGATACTGGCTGCCACTAATTATTTCACCAAATGGATCGAAGCAGTGCCTACCAGACAAGCCACAGACACAGTCATCATCAAGTTTCTGGAGGAGAACATCATGTCTAGGTTTGGGTGCCCTATTAAGATAATCACTGATAATACACGGGCCTTCAAATCCAAGAAGATGGTCAAATTATGTGACAAGTTCCACATCAAGTTGAGTCATTCTACTGCTTACTGCCCCTAGGTAAATGGATTGGCGGAATCCTCCAACAAAATCTTGGTGAGGATAATCAAGAAGCTGCTCCAAGAAAATAAAAGAGCTTGGCACACCAAATTGACCCTTTCCCTGTGGGATGATAGGATCACCTCTAAGAGGTCCATTGGAACTTCTCCTTTCAAATTAGTATATGGAATAGAGGTGATATTCCCTCAAAGGGCCCGCAATGAGACTGCTATAGGAGTAAGAAGAAGAGCCAAACCCCGAGCTAAGGAGAGCTAATCATCTAGTGGATGTGCAAGAAATTAGATAATGGGTGCAGGCTAAAGCCACGAAAGCTCGAGACCAGATCAAGAAAACGTTTGACAGAAAGACCAAGGCGGATGATTTCCAAGTGGGAGATCTGGTATTAAAATGGGATACTAGAAGAGAAGACCAAGCCCAAAATTTTTATAACCTACGGCGGGGGCCCTATACAATCACCGCCTACCATGGGAACAATGCCTTCTTCCTTCAGGATGAAGATAATGAACCAGTTGGAAAAGGATCCGTCAATGGGTGTTTATCGAAGAATTATTTCAACTAAAAAGTGAGTCCTCCGGCCCACCCCCATTGTACATTGCCATTTTTGTTTTATTCTTCAGTTGGTCGTGTTCCAGTTTTGTGATACGAATAAGGAAAAAGAGGAAGGGAATAAGGGCCACTAGTATACATGTTCTTGCTACCTCACAGGGAGGATAGCATCCTCGATTGGAGCCGCTGTTAACTCTTATTATGGTTTCCACCAGGGAAGATAAAAGAAAGCTCCCACCCAAAACCCCCAAGGTCATCCATTGGCCTGTTAAATCAAGTAAAGAATCAGGGAACCCAAAAATAGCTAAGTATCAAGCAAATCCAAGCCAAATGACCGAGCCACAGTGAGAAAATGGAAAAATACAAGGCAACAGGAACTTCTTCCGCAACCAAAGAAGATTAGACGGATAAGATCAAGGAGCAGATCAGATCAACGGTCAAAATGGCATTCCACAAGTCAGTTTTCCCGTTCCCGCAATCCGCATTGCAGATTGCGGATTGCGGAAAAACAATCTACCAAGGGAGCGAAGATCATAGTTTCCACATCCCGCATTCCACATTGCGGATTGTGGATTGCGGAAAGGCAGTTTCCCAAAGAGCACAAAGATACGTTTCTGCATTCCACAACCCGTGTTACGGATTGTGGATTGCGGAAAGGTGATCCTCTTGAATAATCACGACACTCAAATCCCAATCCCTGCATGCCACATGGCATATTGCGGATTGCAGAAAAGGTCGTTGCGGAAAGATTGTTGCGGAAGGGCGATTGCGGATCGAGAAAGGTTTTGCAGAGAAAATTGCAGTCACGGGGAATGGAGATTTTTACAGGGAAATGGCGCGTTCGAGAGTGGCGAAGGGGCCTGTTTCTGTTACCTTTCTTGATCAAACCTAAACGGCCGAATCTGATGGACGAGCAGGTGGCTTCCAAGACCAATGGTGCACTGCCAACACAGGTGGTTCTTCTCCTCCGCGGATGACAGAATCAGAGACTGTTGATTCAAGAAGCTCAACTCGAATGACTTCATCGTTATTAATGCAAGTTGTTTTGAATCAATTAGGATATTTTTGTTGTTTTGTAATCCTATAAAGGCAAGGTCCAAAGTAGACCAAAAGGTTGGAAGTTTTTGTTTCAGAGAGATTACTGCTCTGTGCTTGTATTAGACTCAGCCTCTTAATTCAATGAGCAAACCCGATTTTGGAGCTTGAGATTCATGTGATGTGTGTTTTGATGTCCTTTATTTCCCATGTATGTGTTCTTGCTTTGTATTTCCATTAATTGTTTATTTCTGCGGTACCTAAAGATCAATATTACATGGTCTGGAATTCATGCTCACATGCTGTAGATGCATATGACTAGGTAGTCCATCCTTTTCCTATTGAAGTTGCAGGTTAGAATTCATTCTTAAATGCTCTAGCCTTGTGGCTGAACTTTTCTCCTTCCTATACCTCCACCTGCTGATTACTTCGACGTGAAAGAACCATGTCTACCTTGTCTCATGCTCCTGCAATCGTGGTCCAAATTTGCCATTGATGACAGTAACCCACCAAAGTTAACTCCATGCCCAACTGTCCTCCTGTTCTTAACTCCAACCAACCAAAACCCCTTTTAATTCATTGTTTGAAGGTCTAGCCACCGCTTTGACCGATATCCCAGCCCATTTTAAGTTGCATCCTGTTGCTGGAATCCCCAAAGGGAGATCCCTCCCTGTGGTTGGAAAGGCTAGTTTCCATCCACTAAATATTGATTTGCAACAGTTACCCCATGGTCTTTCCTGCCACAACCCAGGAAAATATTGGGTGATAACATTGGGATTCAAAACAAAGGAGATATGAATCATTCCATGCACCCTCTCTAATGAGGATGACTCATTCTTTATTGGGTATGTGGCATGTAACATATGGTTTGGTAAGAAACATAGGTGAGAGAGAAACTATTTATGGGGATGTCGCAGCTCATGGCTCGTGGGTGGAGAATACAAGGAGTGGCACCTGTCTCTTTGAGAGGTGGCACCCTCATAACACAAATTAAATCAATCGCATCCCTCTATATCTTCACGTGAAGTGTGTTGGGAGACTTGCATCAAATGGGAGGAGATCCCAATGTGGAGGGGGTGCACCTCTTGTGAGGTGGAGCCTCCCTCATAACTCTAACTCTCCCATCATCCTAAATCAAGGGGATATCTCCCCCTTTTATCTCATGATTGATGCCCTCATGGAGCTAATGTGCCCTACCTTCTACCTTCTCCCATTTTCTATTTAAACAAGATCTCCTCCTCATTCAAACTAGTTCGAGTTGCATGAGTAGAGGGATTTTCATTGTAATACTTCCATTTTTGTATTGTTGGAATAAAATAAAAAGCTTTGGAGGCTCATTGGTGTAGTGTGCTTTGCTGGATGATCATGGCCTCGCATGTTTGAGGTAATCTGTATGTGATTATTTTTCTCTTTCATTTTTGTATGGTGGATCTAGTCTTGGTAGGATTGTTCTCAATTGATATGAAGAAATTGTTTAATAAGCTTATTACTCATTTTATTTTGCTCATATACGTTTAAAGACTTAGATCTAACATTTTAATAAGATTATTACTATGTTGTTCTAAAATTTTTATATGTATGTGTAACTAGATCTCACAAACCATCTTGCAAGTGTTTTTCTGAGTAGCTGCAGGTCACCATTGGATAGGAGCTTGAACAAGATTGTTTACCCTCTCTCCAAGAACATTCATGTTGCTTAGTCAAACAACATTCCACCGAAGGCTTCTATAGTTATTCTCACCCAGCATCGGGCCTATCTCTCCTTCTCCTTCTCCTTCAAAAAATCAATTTTTCTTTGGTTACTTAGGCTTATTGCTTAGATATGATTTCAAATAAGTTCACATCATTCTGAGATGTGATTCATAAGTCTCATCTATTTAGATCTAGATTGTTTATTTAAAGAAAGTTAATCATTTGTTTAAACTAGATCTAGCTTCAAGAAAGTATTTCTTTTACAAGTTAATCATTTTTAGATCTAAAAGCTTGTTAGATTCGCTTTCTTCTTTGGGTATCATAAGTTCATATCTAGAAAAAGTGAAAGTGCTTCATTGGATGCCCTCAAAAGCAAGCCAAGATCCTCAAAAGGACTTGTCCTTTTGAGTTATTTCAGTAAATTTTTTGCAAGTAGATTAACTTATAATTTTCTCATAAATTTTGTAGTTTCCCAAACCACTTTTAAAAGTGATTTTGGGAATTTTCTAACACTAATTAGTTCGCTGTCCTAAATTTTTTTTTAGTAGGTTTTTGGACTTTAGTGGAAAAAAATCAAGTTTGAGGCCAATCCAAGGCTTCCCGGAGCTTCCTAATTTCATTGGGCAATTTACACTTCAAGGATGCTTTTGGATCTAGATCTGTAAATATCCAAAGCATTTCTTTCTTCCATGATCCGGATTTATGTGGGAACGAAACAAAAGATAGCATATACAGAGATATATTGCAAGAACACAATGATACAATAAACACATATTCTATTAAATAGCAGAAATATAACAGACTGTAAAATACAATAGCTGGAATGGTGGTAGCTATCTCTGAAAAGAGATGTGGCCGCTATGCTCATTCGTGCCAAGATGAATACAAAGAGAGGCTGGAAGGGCCTATTTATCATAAGCATGAGGGAAAGAATCCCAAACATCCAAAAACCTAACCCTAGAAGATGAACCGTCATAAAGTTTGCGGCCCCAAGGTGGTTAGTTGAACAGTCAACTTCCCGGGGTCATAACTTTTGCATACGATCTCCGTTTGGGGCGCTCGGTAGCTCGTTGGAAAGGTCTATCTGAGATTTACAACTTTTAATTGAGCCAAATGGATGGCATCCATTTGGCCCCCCCAAATTTCCCAAAAAAGGTCGTTTAGGGCCTCAAAATGGCCCCGGAAGTTTAGGACCCGAAAAACCGTCGAAAAATTACTAGAAAATTGGAAAAATGGGAAACTGTTTTGAGCCAGTGGAATAGGTGGGTGGCCACCGATATCCATCCGGATCATTCCAAGATTATTGTAAATCAAAAAATAAAAAGAAGAGCAAGTGGGATACCCAGCACCCACAACCCGTCCCCCCTAGGGGGATTCACAAAATTTTCGTGGAGTGATTTTTTTCTAACATATTTTATTTCCTATTTAAATCACGGGGGGTTCACTCATTGAACTTGTTACATAGCACGAACATTCGCAAGATATTAAATAATATCCCTAATTTCACTAAATATTGGAAAGTGCCTCCTAAAATTGTATTGTTGAACCCCCCTTCCAATATACCATTCCAATTAAGAAAACCCCTATTTTCACTATATATTGTAGGTATCTATTTTTATCAACCCATTTTTAATACCCCCTTTATCTCATATTATCAAGTTGTAACAAACACGATCCCTAACACAACTTCGTATAAGCAAACAAGATTCTAAATAAAATAATAGTTTAATGCAAATAATGATCCCACCAGGATTGTAGGGGTGACTAATCAATTTGTAGAATTGGATAGTGGAAGACCCAACAAAATAGTAATGGGGAAGGAAAAATGTGTAAAAGGATACTCAACCAAGTGATCAATGTAACAAATAATATAAAAGACTAATAGTCTAATAGTAAGTGCAATGCTTAGAAAAGATGAGAATTGCAAATGTTTCACACTGGAGCTTGCCAATCTACCAATTTTATATCATGTAAATACAAGTATAGCCATAGAGATCAGCTCATGTTTTCTATAAGCTTAATAAATAGGAGGTATGAATTGAGCCCGTGATTTGGAGGTATGAATCCATCCCACGATTTGGAGGTTATTCCTCAGACCACCCAAATAAAATAACCCCCAATATTTATATTACTATGTCAAATTAAAAATCCCCCTTGACCCCTTAATACGAGGCAATATATTTTTGAGGTTTTTAGGAGTATCCAAACCCCCAATATGAATAGACATGATATGATATTGCCTCACTAGTGAAGCACCCGTGATTTAAATAAACCAATCTAGTACTAAAATTTAACGTTTGAAGTGTATGATCCAAATATAGGCCTTCAAACTCACTTAAGACGTAGGAGCACTTAATTGTTATTTTTGCGGGCAGTATACTTTACATATCAAGTAGATCTCATCATTTCAAGTATTGTTTGCTAAGAAAATAAATACTAACCCACCATGCTCTACCGAAGTACCAAAAGGGAAAAGATATTCGTGGTGTAGTAATTAGTTCAAACAACTTACTTTCAGTCTTTTCTTTTGGTAACGAACTGGAATTTCTTTCCCGTAGTATGCTCTCGCCGTCACATAAAGGGATTTTCCTAATTACGTGTTTGGATGATCATAAAAGAGACTCTTTTCCTGTATTAATTAGCATAACATTTTTATTTTAAGTTATTTATCTTTTCTACAATCAAAATGGAATAAACATTTAGTCACAACTCAAAGTATGCTCTTTCCCCTTGCGGTCATTTTCTTGGGCCTGGGGGGAATCAGAAAGAGTTGTAACTACTCTTTAATTATTCACATCCAAATAAACAACTCATACAAATAAAATTAACTACCCCGAACATAGTGAAAATACGACACTAAGAACTTAATTATTGTATGGGGAAATTTCTCAGGAGAAACGGGAACCACTGGGAGGCGACCTCATAGCACAGTTAGACTACACCCTTGTTGGTGTAGTGTTGAACACTGCCCTCGAGACTCTATTCCAGCCCACACGTCTTCATGAGGAGCCACCAATGATTAATTTCTAGACATTACTCCTTGTACCTCATGGTATATCTTGAGATCCCATTTCCCGTAATCAAATCCCATCTCATAATAATTTAAAATTGACCAAGAAGCACTCGAAACACATTTACAATACAACAGCATGCATTTGTTACTCCATTTTTGGTACTGATCTTGTCTATACTTTATATATTTCAATATTTCCAGATCTCATGTGTTAAATGATTAATTTATGTTGTTGATTTAAAGTTACACTTGCAAGTGATTTTTTTCTTTTAGTCAATCAATTTCAAAAAACTCCTAAACAACTTACCCAATCATAATCCTAAAGCTTAATCATCCTTAGAAACTCATAAAGTATTCCGGTGACAACAGTGACTACCATAAAGGAGCTTAATCACTGTTGCGTGTTCCGGCGACAACAGTGACTACCATTCTTATTTGAGCCATTTCTATGTTGGGTTGAGGCAGAGGCATGTTGAGGTGGTGAAGGAACGAAATGAGTTAGAATCAGCGGTGGATAAGGTATATTTCATGCTACCAGATGCAAGTTCATCGATTGAGAGGAAACTGCCACATGTCCAAAAAGTGGCCTAGATCAAGGATGTAGTCGTCGAGTTGCAACAGGAGAAGGAGGAGCTTCGGGATGAGATCAAGCTGACTGCCACACTAGAGGAGATTGAGCTCGCACAAAATATTGAAGAAGTTGCACAAGTCTTGTAGAAAGCACAACAAGGAGTTGTGACCTTAGAAGGGGTCTGTTGGCACCCCAACAACTCCCCTTGATTTTACACAAAATAAAGGGGCCCCCATGTGAATTTTGTAAATGCTTAGCTTATGGTTTGCTTTCTTGATTTTGTAGGTGATTTCATGACCTCTTTGCTTTGATCCTTCACTCTTTATGCTGCTTGTTCTCTGGCTTGGTTTATTTCATAAGGATAGTGTGATTTGAGTGATCTTGTCGTTTGACTCTTCGGTCTTTCTGATTGACCAACAATGATTGTTTTCTCTTATTGGAACTTGTTGGAATCTTAATTTCGATTAGTAATATTATGCGGCAACTTTGATCAAATATGGTCCTCAATACATAAATAAATTTAACGAGCACTTTTCTAGATTGTCATAAATTAATCAAATGCTCACCTTTGGAATTTTGAATTATGTCTTGAAATAATGCTTATTAAAGAATGAAATCATGTCTCTAGTTCTCCTTTTGTAAGGTTTATTCAATTTTCTTTAGTCTTAAAATTCTTGATTATGTTTGCATCTTTATATATGAATTTTATAATTTTAGTTGAGGCTCATTTATAATTGACTTTCATTCAAAAGCATAGGAAGGCATAGTTGTCTTTTCCCTTAAAACAAATGGATTTCAGTTTTCATTTATATGAGATATTTATGGCTTATGAAATGTTTACCTACATGGGAATATTAAACTTTTATTCCATATAATTATCTTAACAAATCTTCATTATTATACCTACCTAAGGCAGTTATATAGCAATCAGTTATGATTCAAACCTTTTTTAATTTTCAAATTTTTTTTTCTTGAAATTTGTTTTCTATAGTTTCCATAATTTAAAAAAAAAAAAATTAATACTTTTAAAATATCATATTAATAATTTCTGATTGGACAAAAATTATTAAAATATCATATTAATAATTTATAATTGGATAAAAACTATGACAAGACTAATTTGTCTTGCTATGAGGTTTATTTGTTACCCAGCTCGTAACTCATAAATAGTATAGGTTAACAGAGTGTTCCCTAGCTCGACATCCATTGTATGAAGCATGTACCTTTTGTGTTGGGATTTCCTGTGGTGTGTTGTGTATGTAATCTCCTCATTGAGCAATAAGAGTACTGATTGCCATTCTCCATAGATGTTTCTCTATTAGAGATTTTACAACGTAAATCACTGTGTATATGTGTGATTGCTCATTTTATCTTTGTTCTATTATTTCTTTTGCTGTAAATTTGTTTTCTGTGGGTTCTCGGTTCCAGCATGGTGCTCGTTCCTCCTTGGCCTATTTTGAGCACAACGCTTGATAATCAGGTTATTGTTGCATGAGTTTTATTTGCTGGCTCACGCTCTCTCAACACGTGGGCATGACGCCTCCCAAGCACCTTTGTTGTTTCATCTTGCAATTGGATTTGTTTCCTATTGTTGGCTCTCCTACTCAGGTGGTTCTCTCAGCGCTCGTAGGAGTTTTCTGTTGTTCATAGAGGGTGTGATCTATCAGCTCAATCTGCTGATGTTTAAAGCTGGAGCATGGAATATCTATTTGTGGCTTGCAATATGAAAATGGCGAATACTGAATAGCCATCTCCTCGTCGTTGTCTCTCCGTGTACTTGCCATTGCCAAGATTACCATAATGAAATGCTATGATTTGTCTTCCTTTCAGATTGTGTTTTTGCGTGTTGTACCTTTCGAGAAAGAGAGATATAGTGACACATGAACAGCTTTGGATTTTTTGTTCCTCAATTTGGGAGAAAACTTAAAAGCGTTGATGCCAACCATCCAATCCAACTTTATGATTTGTCACTAAATAGTCGTAGTTCATCATGGTGATTATTTATTTATTTTTAAGTGAATATGTATGGATAGTGAGGTTACTCTACCATAAATCTATTTTTATAGATTATTTAAATTAATATTTAATAATAAAATAAAAATATATAAATGACTATCTTAATAGGTGTAAAATACCTAACCCTATTACTATTATATACAATTATGGCTTAGCCTTTCAACATCTCTTTCACAAGCACCCTTTTTAACCCTGTCGTTTGAACGGAAACAAAGGTGTTGTATGAAATCCTTTACATTGGTTTTTGCAGAAAACTTCAGTTGTTTAAGATAAATGCATTACTATTAATAAGCATACATAATTAGTAATTAGTAATTTATTATTAGAGAATGTATAAATAATAAATTAACATTATTACAAGTTTTTAATGTTTTTTAACTATTTTAACTTTAACTTTTAAGTTATATAGAATTATAAATTTCTAATTTTTATATTAAAATTTTAAAAAAAATACATATTAAATTATTAATATTTCTTAATATTGTAATATGGGCTAAACTTTTTTAAAATTCTCGTTTAAATATTTTTAAGAGGTCGATATAAACAGCTTTACTACTAATTTCACTTTTGAATTATGAATAACTAATATCTTAAAGCATTTCTAAAAAGTAGGTATAAAGACCTTCAATGCAAATTCTACTTGTTAATAAAAGCTAACATAAAAGATCATATTTATTTATGATTATAATAAAAGGACTTTAGTTCTAAAATGTTTTCTAATTTTAAAGTTCTTATTAAAACTCATCCAGAAGTAATAATCTTACGTGAAAGCTTATGTAAAAAGCACTACGGTCAAAATCTGAAACGTTTCAAGCTTAAAAGTAAACCTTTTGATAAAAATAGAAGACAAAAGGCTACTTACTATTATTTAAGAGTGACACTATTATTTTAAAGGATAAATCTTTTGAAATAAAATGAAACTTTAAAAGTTTCATTTTAATAATATTTTGATACTTTTATATGATGCACTTACACTTATACCTATGATCATAAACTTCCAAGTAAATTCATATGGAGATGAGTTTAAAGCACAAATTATAAGTGAACATGGACCGTAACATATAAAAGATCTTAAATATGAGAAGACAATGCTTTACTTATTGGTCATCCTTCAACCAATGTGAAACGAATGACGGATGAGACCTAGCTTTCTTACGGTTTGCTGGGAGCCTGCAATTCAATGTAGATCGCAGAGATTTGTTCTCAAATACATGGATTTGATTTTTACGTGGAAGTTGCTATTAGAATTAAAATATATATATGCTTCCTTTATTCACTTTTTTTAATTTGTGTATTATATGAATCGTGGAAGTTGGATTAGAATTAAAATATATATGCTTCCTTTATTCACTTTTTAATTTGCGTATTATATGAAGGTAAGGTTTATTTTTATTTTGCAGGTTGAAATGAGACTTTGTATTAACAATTGTCACGGAAACATTTCGAAGGAAAACCGCCACAGAATTTTTAAGAAAACATCTCACTTGCATCTGCCACATCATATTATTCAACTAATACTGAAGTTTGGACGCATGTATCAAAAAGGAGTAGGTGATAATTATAAAGGACAACTCTGAAATTTCTGCAACATGTTATCAAAGAGTTTGACAAATTTAATTGCCAAAATAAATGCCATATCAACATCCCACGATTCGAGGATCATGCAACACGTCACCAAGTTGTTGAGAACCCTAAAGGAGTTAAAGCTACCTTCCGAACTCAGTTATCTCTCAAGATTCACGCCTGATGGATCGTATGTAATAGAGATGCTATAAGGATGAATAATTGCAAAGATAACCGTGACAACTACCTTGTTGAAAATGTAAAACGCCAAGGATTGAAGCAGTTTTACCTCATCACATGGCGAGAAGAACTAAATGGATTTAATCAAATTGACGGCACCAGATTGTATACCTTCATAACATTGCAATATATCAAGACAAAATGATATCAATTCTAGGGGAGATCTCTATACTTTTCTTTACTGTCATGATAATTCTTTATTCTGTTAATGAATACTTTTGTTTTGCAGATTGGTGAAAGCGTTCAATATGCGATACGATAGCGAAAGATTTTATAAAGTTCGCGAGGAAGATGAGTAAAAAGATTTTATTAGCTTCTGCCAGGTCACAAAGTTACCAGATCGCCAGATTGCCAAGATTGCTGCCAGGATAAACCGCACCAGCCCAACCAATCAACAAGAACTGAGAATTTTTTGGTGCAGTTGGAGAGGATAAGGGTGATCGAACTGTTTGGGAAGACGAGGGAAGCTCCAGTATTTCGTGGTTGGTCTATATAAGTAATAGCAAATCGACTGCTTGGGAGAAGGCGCTCTGCAGAATGAGAGAAGTTTCTTTCTCGACTTCTGTATTTGTTTTTCTGAGTTATTTGAAAGAGAACCAGCAGATGTTACCTTTCAGCCAGCTTTCTTTTCTTTTGGTTGTAGATGATACTTTGTAATTTTTTATAAAGCTGTAATTTTTTTGTAAAGAGATTGCTTAATGGTCATTTTCAGGCAGCCATGTGTATTCAATGATGTTTAAGATTTTATCTTACACATTTGATTACAAGTTAAATGAAATCATCTTTATTCATTTTTGTATTTTTTCTGCATAAACAGTTTTATTAAAGATTAATTTTAATTTGTATTATTTGTTTATCTTTAATTAAATTGATGTTTTTATTTAAATGATTATTTACTTTGTTTAAGTAGATTGACCATAAAACTATCATTTTATGCAGCAAAAATTCTTATATTGAACTTTGCTCCCAAGATAGTTTTTAGGTAGATTATTTAGATAGAATAGAAATATTTTAGTTAGAACTTAGATTAGATTTCCTTTTTGATAACTGTAACTTGAGGTTATTAGCAGTTTTTAAATCTCTTTGCAGTTTTGTTAAAATGTTTGTTTCAACTATCTAAAAGAAATTGCATCTTAGATTAGTTTTGAATTTCATATTAGTTAAAATACATTTCAATTGTATTTTAGTAATTCTTATCATTAGTAGTGTGAGACTCTCCTTTTGAGAGCAAACCCACAAAGGAAGCAGGGCCTTTGTTCCCGCGAGAATTAGCCATACCAAACATACCGGGGGCTGCAGTAAGCACCTTGTATGGGTTAATTCTCCTTAGTTGGCCTTAGTCAGAAAATCCGGCCAATAGGGTCGTATACTATAGCTTCAATTTTCTGGAACCACCTGCAAGACGTGTGGGCACTGCAATAGGTGGATAAGCATATTAGAGAATATGAGGCCCAAGTTAGTGACAAGAAATAGATTTTGGTTTAATTGCCTCCCTCTGCACGGAAATAAGCCATGACAGACCTCTTGGGATTGACCCAAAAGATCAAAACAAGCCCGACCGAATAACAGATGGTTGTGTCAATTATCGTTGAGGCACAAGAGGAGGCGTAGAAAAATTTAGACATCCTAACAGAGCTCTACACCAAAGCAATAGAAGTTATCACTCTCATTGAGAATGTGAAACCAAAGGTGGGGAAAATCACAAAGGCAGATGTGGACAGCTTCAACAGTCAACTTAGTGACTGTTGTAGGTACAACAGATCCCATGCTTCATTCTGAATCATGGGATCCCTATTTTGTAAATATCAAGGTATTTAGGTAAGTTTTTAAATTTTGGTTTGCTATGGCATCATACCTTTTGTTTGGTTTGTCTAGTTATCATTATTTTCTCCTTTGAAAATTTCTAAGTTTCTGGTTGTTTTCTTGATTTTGAGAAAACCTTAGAATTTTGCCAAAAATCATTTTCTTACTGCAAATCCCAAAACCTGAAATCCCGCAATTACGAAATGTGGGAATCGTTAGTTTTTCATTTGGGAATTCATCAACCCGAAATCCGCAACCCGAAATTGCGGGTTGCGGGAAGATCTTGTAAATATTTTAGAAATTTTGATTCTGCAACCTGAAACCCGAAATTCCGGATTTTGGATTGCGGAAATTTCTTACGCCAATAAATCAAGTGGTGTGTTCTCGCAACCTGCAAATTGCGGATTGTGGGTTGCCGAAAAAGTTATTCGATTTTAAATATGTGTTTTCGTTTCCGAAACCTGGAACTTCGGGTTGCGGGTTGTGGAAACATGTTTGTTCATTCTCCAAAATTTGTAAAACCCGCAACCTGGAATTTTGGATTGCGGATTTCGGGAATTTTGAATAAATTTTGATTTGCGAACTTGATCCCGCATCCCGCAGGGGTTAATCTCAGTTGTTCGTTTCTTTTAAATCTACAGCCCAGATTTGATCCGACCAGAAAACCCATAAATATAAGATTTTTCTATTTTTTGTTATCATTTTTACTGTCGAAAATTTACGCTCCTATATGGATTTTACTGTCATTTTCTTACCAGGGTCGCCTTCACGAATTTACAGGTTGGTTTGTTGTTGTTTTGTCTTTGCTATTTATGGTTTTTTCTATTTATGGTTTGGTTTTGATTTTGATTTGATATATTTATCAGAATTCTCAAGCTTTGCCAAAAATGTCTCAGAATACCTGGTCCAAGGCACATAACAAAGATTCACTCACCAAGGACCCCAATTTTGGCTTTTTCTCAGACACCAGTGAGAGAGTCACTAAAACCTATCAAATGGACTGGGCTAAAATATATGCAATCTTTGATAATGATGACCTTTCAGATATCAAGGAAGACCGCCCTGCCTATGAAAAAATTAGGGCTTCCCAAATCCATACCATCGTCGCTCGCCCTACTATCCTACCTTATACCGATCCTGTTAAATGGATTGTGGAAAATGTTAACCATAAGGACCGGTCATTTAATGACAGTGCAGGGTCACAATTGACTGCTTTTCGCCCTGGAGATTTTATTAGAGCTTTTTCTCTCAAGCCGGTTGTACAAATCCTTAGCGTTGATTTCATCCAATCCTCCAAAACCAGATACAATTTTGATGAGATGATGAAATATTGGATGGTTAAACCTAGCATTTTTGTGCCGAAGGCTTATAACCTTTATCTAATTGTTTGGTTCAAGGAAAGGAACCTTACTTTTTAATCACAGCCATGCTCTACAGACTCTTTGGCCTCCTCAATTGCTCAGTTTTCAAAGTTTAATGGGATCCCATAGCTCACCATGTGTTAACAATAGGAAAATATTTCCCTTGGGCATCCATCCTGTGTTCAGAAATTAAAACAACAATTCAAGATTATCAGAAGGCACCTGCCTCAAGAAAGCAACATTTTTACCTGTCGGCCTACATCCTTGATGTCTTCTGCTCTGAGTTTCAATATCCCAACTTGGGGTGGAATTAGACCCCTGAAGCTCCACCAATCCATATATACCATTCTGCATTGTGGGAAAGTAATTATGTGCCCCTTCTCTATGACATATGTGACCATTTCATGGACACTATTTATTTCAAATTATTCCAACAGGAAGCTCCTGCCTTTTCAGCTGATGCCAAGACCTTCATCAACACAATTGGTGATTGGTATGTTTATGAGTCCTTCTCATATATCAGAGTTTGGGGAAGTGACATTGTTCACCCTCTACCAAGAATAGTGCCTGACAGGTTGGTTATTCAAGAAGTTTCTTATCAAACTGTCACTGATGGTGTCTATAAGAAGCTTACTAGTCCCAAAAAGAGAGGTTGGCCTAAATTCTACTTAAATCTTGGCCCATTAGTTATTCCTACCTCAACCTGGGCTACAGTCCTTGGTAATCAGCTGGCTCCTTTGAAGTTGGGCAAAGCACCCAAAATAAAGCATGATCTTAAGAAATTCCTGGATGCACACTTCAAGCAGTATCACATGAAAATGGACTATGTCCATGAAGAACTCCCATATGATTCCATCTATCAAGGAGTGAATACTTTTTCTGAAGTATTGGCAAGGGCCAAGAGTATAGGTGAACAGAAATGGATTATGGCATATCAGAAAGAAATAAAAACTCTAGTCTACGGGCAAAGAACAATGGAATTGAATCTGATTGAGCAAGTTAGAAGGGATACAGAACAAAATCAAATCCAGCAGGCTAATGCTCCTCTCATGCTTACCTATACAAATGGGGATAAAGGTAAATCTCCCATGGAGAATCCCCCTCAAGTGAAAATAACTGAGCAGGTAAAAGCTTTGCTGCAGACCTCTCGGCACTTTCAGTAGGAGTTAGCACAGCTCACTTCAGTGATTCATTCTCAAATGACTGAACCTCCCAAGCTCACTATGGATGTTCAAGTAACTGCTGTAGCTTCGTAGGTAGTTGATGATTTGGAAATGGTTGTGGTTAACCCATCCAAAAGGAAGAAAGTTCAGGTTTCTACATCAAAGATCCCTACTGTTGATCTCATTGACAATGATGTTGAAGATGAGCCACTTCCTGCATTAAAAGTCACTCAAGAAGTTACCGAGGAGGTGACTGATAAGGTTATTGAGGAAATCACTGGAGAAGTGATTGACAACTCACAGGCAGTCATAGACCTGTTGGACACTATTGAAATGGATCATTGTGATCCTGATCAACAAGTTTTGGAACTCACCACTACTGCCCCTGACATCACAACTCCATCACTGTTGTTATCACCTATTCATCATTCTTTCTACTTTACCTATAGGGGTGATGCCACCGTTCTCTATTTCCCAACTATTTCATACTTTGACTCATAGGGCCACCCCTTTTGCTTATAACTCAGTTTCTTTTTCCATCCCTTCATCTATTTTTCCAGAAACCCAGTCTTCCACTGTCTCCCTGCAATTACCCATATCCACTTCATCATTACCTACTGAGAATGAACTACCCTCAACTCCTTCCCCATTATCATCGTCTGCTAATGATGATCAAGTTCCTCTTTCTAAAGCCTTTACTTCAGTCCCTTCTCCAACTCCTAATTCAAGAGTTCCTCAGATTGTTTCTGCCCCTGTGGTTATCCCTCAAGTTACCATGACTATACCCAATCCCATGGCCACTTAAACCCCTTCATTGATTTCAACAGAAATATAATCTCAACTACTTCTGAGATAATAACTGAGTATGAAGATGATGAGGTAGTCCCTCTTGGGCATTATTTCTACAATAAGGAAAATAAAGCAGTGGTAAAGAGAGGCAAGAAGAGGAGCAGGGATCAAGGTGAATTAGAGGTATCTATCCCTAACCAAATAATATGGACTCAGCAGGAAAATGACCCCTGGGAAGGAGCAATTGAAATAGCCACAGCCTTAGGAGCATTTGCTCGTGCAAATCTTGATCCAGTGCAAATACTTAATAGGGAAATTGATCAGAAGAAAGAAGAATTGGAAAGGTTGACAGAAGAACTGATGAAGATTAAGGAAGATCATGAAACTTATGTTGGTGATCTCAGGAGAATATGGGAAGACAGGTTAGGATATGTGGAGCGAAGCAACAACTCTCTGCATGTTGAACTTCGAAATGTACAAGCTGAGAATTCTGCTAATACTCAGAAAATCGCTCTATTGCAAAAGCAATGTGAGGATGCAACTGCAAGTGCAGCCTCATCTACTTTCTTTAAGTTGTCATCTCAAGAATTCAAGGACTTGGCCCTTCAAGTCAACAAAGAGTATCATGAATTTCTGGAGAAGCTATTTTTGACCTTGGATGAGATCAGGGAGACTCATATCATTTTTGGTAAGATGTATAGTACTCTCGAACAGCAGAAAGCTAGAAGATTGGAAGCTTCAAAGGAAAATGAAAATATTAGTGAGTGGCAGAGATATATCAAAGACACTCCAGAAGATTTCCCTATGCTGAACAGTTTTCAATTTAAGAAGATTAGGGGTGCATTGAACGTGCATTGAACACTTGGCTCGAACTTAATGAGTTAGTTGAAGATATTCTCAAAAGAGCACAAGCTATATGCAGCAGATGATGGTATGCCGCAGATAATGTTATGGATAGTCTTCAGTTTCCTGCTGTGGAACTCATTGAAGATGCTTGCCCGCCGAAGTTGAAGATTGAGGAAATTGAGCACAAGTGTGAAGAAGCCCAGTAGCAAATCCAACTCATCGAAGAGGTCAAAATCGAGGATGTGGAACGTTTTATTAGGAGACCGGTATCCTTGGAACGGAAAATCCAAGTCTTTATCTGTATTTGGCATAAGCTGGCCAAGAACAAAATGGAAACATTCGAATGCAATGCCCAGTTGGGGCTTGAGTCAGCCAATTATCCGATCATAGATTAATTGTTAGAGATTTGGGACAAATGGCAAGTTTTTATAGATCATTAGGTCATGTTTGATTTTGTAATCCCGGTTTGTGGGAATTTACTGTTTGTATCATTATTTTGTAACTCTTATTTAAAGAGATGATCCCTTGTAGAGGAGGGGATGATGGAATTTGGAGGAAAAAATCTACAGGAGAGGCTGGGAATACTCTTTTTTGATGTTGACTTGTAATTTCTTGCAAACTGTCATTAAATACAGTAAAGTCATCTTTTAGATATACTTTTGTCAATTTGTCAAGTTTATTTGATGGATGTGATTTCTCTCCAAGTTACGTATCTAACACTGTTTTAATCTTTGCAATTATTAAACATATTGATCTATAGTTTTGGTTTATCACTGCTTATGATTTATGTGTTTATGAAGGTTTTAAAAGAGTTTATTTTATTAAGATCTTTTATCGATTTTTGCAAATGATTCTTTTAGTAAGTTACAAATGGTGTTAATTTTTCAATTAACATATCAATTACAGATCAAGTCTTGAATGCATTATAAATCTCAATTTGCCATTAGTTGATTTTCATTAGTTAATCATAACTTGAGCAACATAAGTCACTAATCTTTTCCACATTTCTGTTTAAATGACAAGTGATCTTATTTATTCATAAATCAAGTTGATCTGCACCTATTCTGAAACGCCTTCTTAAAATAGATCTAACCTAGTTTAGATTCCTTTAGTAGATTTATGTTTACATACTTTTACACTTAGTTTTCCTTACTAGAAAACAGATCCTTTGGATCAAAACCTACCAACTCTTAGAGTGCCAGCGGAGGCCAAATATCCGTTGGAGATTACTACACCAAATAGGCTGGGGATAGGATTGTCCTTGCATAGGGCCTTTTGAAGCCTTTCAGTCTGGGTTTTCCCCCTCTGTTGAGAGCTTAGGAACCTTATTCCATCACTTTGCATACCCTAAACATCCGAGGCCTCAACAAATGGCGCTATAAGGAGGGCCAACAGTAAGCTATGCCTAAACAGAACACTCAGAAACCTCGTCCAGCAAGAATACCGATTGTCACCCATAGCCACACACAAGCATCCGCTTCTATTGAGAAACCGGTGCAACATCCTAATATTATCCCTGCTACCCCTACAGCTCACCGAGATCCTAGAACAGGGGAATTTATTATCATATCACCTACCAGAGGACCTATCTTACTTGAAGAAATACTTAAAAGGTCTAATGATAGTGCTGCCAGGTTACAGCAGAGACTCTCCCTAGAAAGAAGTCAATGATTAGCAGCAATTCACCAAGAAAATACTAATCCACACGTAAATATTCAAGATAATCAAAATTCAGTTGAACAGAATACCGAACAAACAAATTCATCAAACCAACAACAACTCCCTGAATTTGATCTTGATTTATTATTCACTGAACCAGAACAAAGCTCACACACTACTGCTTCAGGTGGGCCACCACCCTCTCCTCCTTCATCCTCATCCTCCTCATTTGAGAGTGAACATACTTCTAGCTCTTCATCAGAAGAAGAAGAAGAAGAAATTATGGCTGGGGAAGGCCAGAACAGACCTTGGCTCGACCAAGATGCTGTGTTCATACTTGGGGATCAACATAGATTACCAAAGAACCCTAAGAAGTGGCTTCCCAAATTCAACCCAGATGACAAGTCACCTGCATTGGATCACATTAAAACCTTTATGCAGGCTATTAGACTTAGGAGTGTTATACATGAGGATGTGGTTTGTAGACTCTTTCCATACACATTTGAAGTCAAAGCATCCACGTGGTATTTTTCCTTGGAATCCAGAACCATAACATCATGGGATGAGTTTGAAAAATTATTTATCCAGAAGTTTGGGGATGACAAGACACCACAGGATTTAGTTTTGGAATTATCTTCCATGAAAATGAAAGGTAAAGAAAGGGTTAAATATTACAACCAAAGATTTTCTTATCTAAAGAATAGAATCCCTCCCACTGCTCTTCCAGCAGAACAACTTTTGTTTGCCTATTACGAAAAGGGTCTTTCTGTTCCCATTGCAATGTGGGTAAAAAGGGCACATAAAGACAACTTGTTTGAAGCTTATGTTGAAGACATTCAAGTTGAAAAGGATATCTATTGTCTGAAGGATAATCCTGATGCTATAGATGATCATCCCTCTACTTCCATGTCTAGGAAGAACATTGATACTACTACCAAACCCACTATCCAAAACAAAGACCCCTTTGAAATCACTGACATTAAGAAATTTCTTCAGAAAATGTCAAATGAGATGGTTGATCTTAAAATGAATAATAATGACAATCAAAACAATAACAGAGGTTTTGTAAGTCCACCTTTTACGAGACCTGATCCACCTCCTCAAAATCCACCACCTCCTAATCCTAATGAGGGATTGACTTTTGAAGAGATTTATTCCATTTTCAAAGCCCTTGCCACTGAATCACAAAACATCCCTGAACCTTTTGAAGACCAACCAAACCAAGATTCACAGTTACCAGAAGGAGAAGATGAAGAAGAGGACTAATCCAGGTGGATATCGGTGGCCACCCACCTTTCCAACTGGATCAAAACAGTTTTCTGTCAATTTCGGTAATATACTATTTTTAGCAGTTTTTCGGGTCCTGAACTTCTGGAGCCATTTAGAGGCCCTAAACGACGTTTTTTCAATGTCGAATTCTCAAAAAAATATGAGTACTGCACGCCTACTCCTACGCATGTTGAACTCGATATTTGCTCACCCTTTTTGTAGTCATTGAATAGATCTTTCCAACGAGCTATTGTGTGCCCCAAACGGAGATCATATGCAAGAGTTTCGACCCCAGGAAGTTGATGTACTAACTTACCCAAACGGGGCCCACATGACTTTTGGCGCTTCATCCCCTAGGGTTGGGTTTTTAGATGTCTAGGGTTTTTGACATTACTGTTTTTTGTAAAGGCCTTCAGAGCCTCATTGTAACCATCTTGTTCCGAATGAGCGCAACCGTCACATCTCTTCCCAAAGATAAGCCGCCACCATTCCAGCAAGCTTGTTTTCCGCTGCATTTTACAGTTTTAGCTTATTTCCTTATTGAATAGAAAACCAATTTTACTATAACTCTGTTATTTTGTGTTAAGCATATGATAATAAACTGTATTCATTTCGTTCTGCTCATAAAATCCGGATCAGTGGTATCAGAGCGGTTTGCTCCTTATCATCTTAATGCATGTCCCCAACGAGGTCAGGGTACAAAGAATTGGGTCTCAAGCTTGTTTCTCTTGAGGACAAAAGCTCTCGCACGCCCAAGCGACCTCTCATTGCAGGAGAAAAGAAAGATGATGGGACAGGAGATCCTTTCGAAATGTTGCTTGAGGAATCCCTCACGCAGCAGAGGAACGAGATGATGGATAGTTTTGCGCAAATCCTTCAGCGACTACCAACAAGCGACGCATCTTCCTTAAGCGGAGGTGCCGCCCCCTTCAAGGTACAAATCAACTTCGATATTCCTATATTTGAAGGTCATATAGACGCAGATGCTGTAGATAAGTGGTTGAATCTACTAGAAGGGTATTTTTCTGTCCATAACTTCTCGAATAGAGAAAAGATTAATTTTGCGCTCCTCAAAGTCGTTCCCCATGTCAAAGATTGGTGGGAAACTTTCTGCGAAGAAAAGGACACAGATGAACCCTCATTATTTTCAGTCACGACCACCTGAGAATCCTTCAAGGACGCTATTAAGGAACAATACTACCCTGCTGGAAGTTATGACGACTTGTATACCAAATGGACCACACTGCGATAAGAAAGAGACGAAGCAGTGCCAGATTTCAAAAATATCTTCCATAACTTGCGCACCAAGCTGTGTATCAAAGATTTAGAGCGACATCTGGTGCTCAAGTATCGTAGAGGTTTGCATAGATACGTCCAAACCGAAATGGAATTTCTAGACATCTCTTCCTTGGGTGCGGCCTACCGATATGTCGTCAAAATCGAGTAGAAGCTCAAACAAAAGACACGGCAATTTGGGCCTGGGAACCCCCCACAGCAAAAGACAGGAAAGGGCGGCCCCAACCCACGGAATAAAGGACAGAACAAAGATTAATAGTATCAGGACAACCAGTCCAAGCCGCAAGCAAAGAGGGACACCAGAAAGACAAAGAAAGATACCGGGAAGTGGTGCAGCTTCCATAAGAGCCCTTGGCATAACACTGCTGACTGTCGCTCAAAGCAGTCGCTGGGGGATGAAGTGAAAGCATCTAAATCAGATGCAGATTCTGACACTGATTCCGTACCAGAAAGGGGAAGACGGATCATTGATTTGGAACCTAGTGCCACCATTTCTACCACCAAGCTCCAACCTGATGAGCCAGACGAGCCATAAGAAGGAGAACGCCTCTTCCATTCACAGATGTGGGTAAAAGGCACCCCACTACACTTCATCGTTGATAGCGGTAGCTAGAAGAACCTCATCTCAGCAGAGGTCATCAAGCGCCTGGCCCTTCCGACAACGCCGCACCCACAACCCTACACCATTGGATGGATCCGCAAAGGAATCAATCTCCGCGTCAGCCAACAGTGCCGACTATCATACAACATCAAGCCCTTCAAGGACGAGGTATTATGTGATGTTGCTCCTCTCGAAGTTTCAGATGTTCTTTTGGGCTAACCTTATTTATGGAAACGTCATGTTGTATATGAGTATAGGCGTCATAGTGTTATTATTTCTTTGAACAGGAAATTGTACAAGATACCCGAGGTCGTCCCTCCTAGTGCTATTTCCTTGATCTCTGCCAAGCAATGCAGGAAGGTCATCTCTCAAACTGGGAAATTTGTCTTCTTCGTTATTCGCTCTCAGAGTGAGAGAAAGATCGCAGCCACATCTAGGGCCTCTGCGACCGATCTCTCCACACAACAGAAGCAAGTGGATAAGGTGGTGGAAGAATACTTAGATATCTTCTCCTCTCCTACCGGGGTACCTCTGCACTGCTAGGTCAAGCATCCCATCAATCTGACCCGAGGCACACCGCTACCCAATGGGCCAGTCTATCGCCACTCTCTGTTGGAAAATGAGGAAATCAAGAGGCAGATCCAAGAATTGCTCCATAATGAGCACATCCATCCCATCTCATCACCTTGTGGGAGCCCAATCGTGTTGTTGCAAAAGAAAGATGGGACCTAGCGACTCTGCATTGATTACCGGGACCTGAATAAAATCACAGTTCGCAACCGGTACCCAATTCCCTGAATCGACGATCTCCTTGATCAGCTCATGGGGGCCTAATAATTCTATAAGATTGATCTGAAGTCTGGCTACCATCAGGTCCCAGTAGAATAGACAGATGTATGGAAGAATGCCTTCAAGTCAAAAGAAGGTCTTTTTGAATGGTTGGTCATGACCTTTGGTTTGACAAATGATCCAGTAACTTTTATGAGGATGATGGACGATATCCTATGACCTTTCACCAATACTTTTGTAGTGGTGTATCTGGATGACATCCTCATCTACAACAAGACTTGGGAAGAACAATTGCAGCATATTCAACAGGTTCTGCACACTCTGCGGCAACACAAACTATATACAAACTTGGAAAAATGCTCCTTCGGCATGGACAGGGTCCATTAATTAGGCTACATCGTTGATCGACATGGTGTGCATGTGGATCCAGCCAAGATCCAGGTCATCCGTGACTGGCCATCCCCAACCACACTCACTGAATTTCAGAGCTTCTTGGGCTTCGCCAATTTCTATCGCCGGTTCGTGCTGGGATTCTCTCATATCGCATGGGCCCTCCTCTAAGTAACCAGGGGTGGCGGTAAGGAAAAATTTGTGTGGGGCCTACCCAAACAACAAGCCTTCGATGACTTGAAGAAGCGTTTGTGCTCATCGCCGGTACTCTCATTACCGGACTTGCAACATCCCTTTGAGATCGAGACAGATGCTTCAGATTATGCTGTGGGCGTCGTTCTCACTCAACACGGCCACCCTGTGGCATATCATAGTGAGACACTATCAGATGTTGTCCATAAGTACCCTACTTACGACAAAGAAATGTACTCCATTGTGCAAGCTTGCTGCCAATGGAAACATTACATTCTTGGGAAGGAGATAGTCATCCACACAGATCACAAGCCACTACAGTTCATGCAGACCCAAGGAAAGTTGTAGAATGACCGCCATCAGAAGTGGTCAACATACTTATAGCAGTTCCACCTCAACATCAAATATAAAATAGGGAGTACCAAACGAGTTGTTGACTGCCTCAGTCGACCTCCAGTTGCGGCACTCACCACAATGCTAGGCTCTTGTGGCCATGAGACCTCTATTTGGCCCCACCTCTACGAGACAGGCCCCGATTTCTCCACCAGCTACCAAATGTTGGGCACCAACTCAGTGGTCGCTAATTACCATCTTTAGGATGGGTTGTTGTTCTGTCTAGGCCATCTCTGCGTTCCATCAAGCAAGCCCGCGAAGCTGATTTGGGAAGCTCACTATAGTTGGGTGGTAGGAAACTTTGGCATCGAAAAGACAGTGGCAGTGCTGCAGAAACATTTCTACTGTCCGAAACTTCGACAGGATGTTGGCAAGTATATCAGGTCCTGCACCGCTTGCGCTATTGCCAAACCGACCACTAAGAAACAGGGCCTGTACACCCCTCTGCATACTCCTGACAGGCCATGGGAATCCATCTCAATGGACTACATGTCGGGCCTCCCTTCCACCAAGAGGGGGAACGACTGTGTTTTTATGGTTGTTGATCGCTTTTCCAAGATGGCGATTCTATCCCCTTGCAAGAAGAACATCACAACAGAATCCACTGCAAAGCTCTTCTTTGAATGAGTCTAGGTACATTTTGGGATCCCACAAACCATTATCTCAGATCGTGACATTCGGTTCCTCAGCTCATTTTGGTCAAGCCTCTGGTCACTGTTGGATACAAAGCTCACCAAATCCACTGCCTTCCACCCCCAAACAGACGGCCAAACCAAGGTCATCAATTGGATGGTCGTACATATCCTACGCATGTACAATTCAACACACCCCCGCACATGGGATGCGAGTCTTCCCTATGTCCAGCATAGCTACAATCGAGCCCTGCACAATTCAACTGGCCACGGCCCCTTTCAGGTGGGGTTGGGATTCCAACCATTGGGCCCCATGGATGTTGCACTTCCCCTAGCAACCACCTTGGTTGACTCATCCCCAGAAGCTGACAAAGCCACCTGGTTCATTGAACGGATCTAGCATATCCGCCAACAGGTTTAGGATATTCTACAAAAGTCTAATGCCAAGTACAAGCAGCGCCATGATCAACATCGGGTGCCACATAAGTTTCAGGTGGGCGACAAAGTTTGGTTGCATTTGCAGAAAGAACGCCTTACAGGGCCCCATCGGAAGCTTCGCCCACCCCGTTATGGGTCGTACACCATAACCAAGGTGGTGGGTGACAATTCTTTTGAGCTCAACGTTCCCCCCTTCCTTGGTCTGCATCCAATCTTCAACGTGGCTCTCCTTCGGCCATATTTCCAACCATTATTAGACACCTCAGAGATAGCAGAGAAGTTGACACCAACAGAGCTCAACCCTGACTGCCTGCAATAGGAATCCAGTGATCATATTGCATACACACAGATCAAGGTCACTCGACATCAAAGGATCCAACTTTATCGAGTTGTTAAAGCAGGGCAGCTCCTGCACCAAGGCAAGTGGCTCACTCGGGGCCAAATTCAGCAGAAATTTGCTCATCTGATCGGGGAACTCAACGCAATGGAAACCATTGCATCCTAAGGAGGGAGGATTGATCTAGGTGGATATCGGTGGCCACCCACCTTTCCAACTGGCTCAAAGCAGTTTTCTGGCAATTTCAGTAATATACTATTTTTAGCAGTTTTTTGGGTCCTGAACTTTCGGAGCCATTTTGAGGCCCTAAACGACGTTTTTTCAGCGTCGAATTCTCGGGAAAATATGAGTATTGCACGCCTACCATTTATGTGTGGGAGACTCGAGATTTGCTGACCCTTTTTGTAGTCATTGAATAGATCTTTCCAACGAGCTATTGTGCGCCCCAAACGGAGATCATATGCAAGAGTTACGACCCCGGGGAGTTAATGTACTAACTTACCCAAACGGGGCCCACATGACTTTTGGCACTTTCTCTCCTAGGGTTAGGTTTTTGGATGTCTAGGGTTTTTTACATTCCTATTTATTGTAAAGTCCTTTAGAGCCTCATTGTAACCATCTTGTTCCGAATGAGCGCAACCGTCACATCTCTTCCCAGAGATAAGCTGCCACCATTCCAGCAAGCTTGTTTTCCGCTACATTTTACAGTTTTAGCTTATTTCCTTATTGAATAGAAAATCAATTTTACTGTAACTCTGTTATTTTGTGTTAAGCATCTAATAATAATCTGTATTCATTTCGTTCTGCTCATAAAATCCGGATCAAGGACCCTTAGGTAAATACTGTTAGCTATTTCTCTGAGTTGCCAATGAATGAAGAAGAGAAAGAACCTAAGACCGTGTTTAATGTTCAACACCCTTATAAAACTAGGTCAAGACCACAACCCACTCAGGAGCCTTCATCTTCAACACCACCCCCCAACAAAAAAAAAACTGTTCCTCAAAAGGATATAGTAATCCCTGAATTGTAATATAGTTTAGCTGAAGATTTGAAAAGAGTCAAAGCAAACATTTCTTTGTTTGAACTTCTAAAAATCCCTTCTATGAGGGATTCTTTACCTAAAAGCATGATAATCAAACAACCAAGAGAATTGCAGAACAACAACTTAGACTCTGTCACTAAGCCAGAAGATCAAAAATCTGGAAGCAAAAGGACACCTCCTTTCTTGCTAACTTTTGAAATCTTCAACAGGAACGTACACAATTGCATGATAGACTCTAGTGCTTCCTCCAATGTAAATCCATTGTCTGTCTGCAAAAAACTTAATGCCACTTGGGAACCCTATCCTACTCAGATTGTCCAACTTGATAGATCTAAAGTAAGGGTAGTGGGGAGGTTGAGAAATGTGTTGTTAACTTTGTCTGCTGATCCTCGGATTCATCAAACAATTGACATTGTTGTAGCTGACATTCCTGAAGCCTATGGGATGTGGTTGAGTAGAGACTGGTCAGAGAAACTCAAGGGCTATTTCTCCAATAATTGGTCTCACCTGTGGTTACCCTACAATGGTCAGCCAAATAAGATTAAGATCAGTAGGGAGCCATTCATGAAGCAAAATGTCACTAATCTAAATGATTCAAGTGAACCTGCCTGTTACTTTAGCTCACACATTGAACATTTTACATTTGATACCTTTTTTGGAGATTTTCCTGTTGATTTATAAGCAGAGGATGCACAAAATGAATCTCACATTGTTAATACTACCACAGTACCATTCTCTGGAACCATTGTACATAATGTTTATAATGTCAAGTGACCAATTTTAGGATAGACCCCACTGCATGGACTTTATTTTTTGATGGCTCCATATCCAAGGATGGAGCTGGTGCAGGTTGTGTAGTCATTGATCCCAAAGGGACAAAGACCATGATTGCTTGCAGGCTTGAATTTGATTGCACAAATAATGTAGTTGAATATGAAGCTCTGGTGCAGGGACTCAAAAAAACTATTGATATGGGATCACAAGTCATTGAATGTTATGGTGATTCAGAAATTATAGTTAAACAGGTGAGGAAGAAGATACACTGTCTTTCTCCTCATTTGACTAATTATCAAAAGCTGGTAAGAGAACTCACCAAATCCTTTTCTGCATTCAACATTAATTTTGTCCCTAGGTCACAGAATTTTGATGTTGATCTTTTAGCAAATACTGCATCTAGGCTGATTCAGCCGGAAGGCTTGTCACCTAAGACTTTTTCAATTGAATTAATGTATAGGCCTTCCATCCTGGATAATGTTACAAGTTGGAAATTTTTTGATGATGACCAGCAAATCCTGGATTTTCTCTCAGCCCAAGATACCTTTCAACACATGGCTATAGATGAATCTGAACATGAAAGATCCCTAGCTGATCCTTAAAACATTATCCCAAAATCAGTGATCAATCTAGAAAAATTTTATGACCTGCAAGACAAATTCAAACATAATACCAACTGCAAAACACAAAGTTCATCATTGAATTATGAACCATTCAACCTTGGCACTGAACAAGATCCTCGATTTATCAACATTGGAGTTGACTGTTCTGCTGATTAAAGAAGATATTTCATCAAACTATGTAAAGAATACAAGGATGTTTTTGCTTGGAACTATGACGAACTGAAAACCTTTGATACTAGCATTATGCATCAAAACATACCCATGAAGCCAGAGGTGAAACCTTACCAACAGAAACTGAGGAAGCTGCATCCTAGTTTGGAGCCCTCTATAAAAAAGGAACTTGAAAAGTTATTGACAGCGAGAATTATATTCCCTGTCAGACACACCCAATGGATAGCGAATCTAGTACCTGTTCGTAAAAAGAATGGGGAAATCAGACCGTGTGTCGATTTCAGAAATATAAACATAGCCTCCGAAAAGGATAACTACCCTGTTCCTCCCATGGAACAGATCTTGCAAAAGGTGGCAGGGTCAGAGATGTTCTCCCTCCTGGATGGTTTTTCGGGATACAACCAAGTCATGGTTTCTCCTGATGACCAACTGAAAACAGCCTTCAAAACCCCATGGGGTACCTTCGCCTATAGGTGAATGCCCTTCAGGCTGATAAATGCCGGAGCTACATTCCAGAGAGCTATGCATATAGATTTCATAGGTTTAATGCATAATTTTGTCATAGTATATCTAGGTGACATTACTATCTATTCCAAGAAACGGCATGAACATTTATCTGCTTTGAAACAGGTTTTTGAATGCTGCAGGAGATACGAAATATCCCTGAACCCCAAGAAGTCAATATTTGCAGTGACGGAAGGTAAGCTTCTAGGTTTCATAGTTTCCAAAAAAGGTATGATTATAGATCCGGAATGCACAGATGCTATTTCAAAGATCGGTTTGCCTGGCTCACGCAAAGCCATGCAGTCATTACTTGGGAAAATTAATTTTGTACATAGGTTTGTTCCTAATTTTGCATAGATTGTCAAACCTTTGCAACAATTAGTTAAGAAGGATGTACAGTTTTGTTGGTCACAGGAACAGAAAGATGCGTTTGTTGAAATTCGCAAGGCTATTGCAGAAGCTCCTGCTCTAATGTCCCCCGATTTTAACACGGATTTTATTTTATATACTTTCGCTACTGATTTTTCTTATGCAGTTTTTTTGACACAGAAGCATGACAGTGATACTGAGATCCCAATTTCCTTCATGGGCTCAACATTTAAGGGAGCTGAACTTAATTACTCCCAAATTGATAAGCAGGCCTATGGAGTGTACAAGTCTGTGAAACATTACAGGCCCTACTTGTTGAAATCCAGAACAAAGGTAATTGTGCATATACAGCTATAAGAAATGTGTTGATCCAGAAAGAACTAGGTGAAAAGAGGGCCCACTAGATGACTGCCTTGCAGGAATACAATCTGGAGATCAGACCAACGAAAATTGTAAAGGGGCAAGGTTTGTGCCTACTTACTGCTCAATCGAATGACCCTGTACAACAGCAGACTGAGTGGGAACAGGAGGAAGAACTCCCTACAGGTTTTGTTAATGCAATAGATACTCCGACATCTGAATGGTATGACCATATTAGGTTTTTTCTAAACCATGGGTTTGCTCCTGAAACTTTAGACTTCAAAAAACACAGAGCTTTAAGATTAAAGTCTTCTCCTTATCAATTCATTAATGGAGTTCTGTTTAGAAAAAAATATGATGGAGTCTTTCTTAGATGCTTGGAGAAAACTGAAACTGATGACATCCTTTTTCAATTTCATGCAGGACCTGCAGGAGGCCACTTCTCAGGTGAAACCACAGCACACAACATTCTCAGGGCTGGATACTATTGGCCCACTCTGTTTAAAGATTCCTATTCCTATGTCAGGAGGTGTGAACCATGTCAAAAGTGTGCAAGGAAATTCAAGAAACCTGATTTTCCTCTGCAACCAGTAGCAATTCAGTTCCCATTTCAGCAGTGGGGATTGGACTTTGTTGGTCCCATTAATCCTACCTCCTCCCTTCAGCACAAGTATATCCTCACAGCAACTGATTACTTTACCATATGGGTAGAGGAAGTTCCCCTTAAGCAGTGCAACACAAACCAAGTAATCTCTTTCCTTGACAGTCAGACAGTTACAAGGTTTGGTGCCCCCGAGTATCTTGTCTTTGATAATGCATCCTACTTTTCCTCAATCGACTTGACACAGTATGCCCTTGAAAGAGGGATCAGATTAAAATTTTATGCCAATTATTACCCACAGGGTAATGGCCTTGTTGAATCTTCTAACAAGAACCTGATAAATATTCTCAAGAAGACAGTAGCCAGTCATCATAGGGATTGGCACACACAGCTCTATAATGCTCTTTGGGCAGATCGAATCACTCCAAAGGCATCCATTGCAAATTCTCCCTATTGTTTGGTCTATGGCAAGGAGGCCATTCTTCCATCTAACCTTACCATTCCATCACTGCAGTTAGCCCAGTCTATTCAGGAAGATGATTCCTCTCCCTTTCAGCAGAGAATTGACACTTTGCTTAAGTTAGAGGAAGACAGAGAGGTGGCTAAAAATAAGTTATATCATCATCAACAAATGGTTAAGAGATGGTTTGATGAGAAATCCTCTCCTGACAGGGAATTTTCAGTAGGAGATTTGGTACTGAGGTGGGATAAACAACACAAGGATAAAAATCAGTATACCAAGTTTCAGCGCCTTTGGCTTGGACCTTTCATTATTATAGAAAGATTGGTCCAAGTACAGTTTGGTTACAGACATTGGAAGGGGTCATTAACACCTATCCAGTGAATGTTTCACTGCTTAAAAAATATTTTTTCTAAACAGTCTGATGCACTTTGTACATAAGTTTGATGTGTTTTGCACTTTCTCTGTTTTTTAGTGGTTTTCTTTTATTTGATTTTTCCTTAATAAACCCCACACATTTGGTTATGGTTGATGGTCAGTTTGCCTCATGGATAATCTGAATTGAAGTTTTAGGATGTTCTGTCAGTCTTAGTTCCTCTCAGCCTATGCCAGAATTTGTTTTGCAAAGAATAGACATTCATTAGTTGCAGAACTTTGATTGATACCTTTCCACCTTGGTCATTATCTTACACATGCTTTATTTGTTTAATTGAGATTGTGGAAAGAGACTGACTTATGTCTTATGTTTCACATGTTTAATATAGCATATCTCTATAACGTGGACAACCTTTATCTACTTTGGATCGTATCACAGTCACCTTGAAAAATAACATCATTTAATAATTGTGGATTGCAGGATGGGGGGTCTTGTTTTAAGCCAGCCCATTAGGTTCATAGATGTGAGTGGAATGACATCTTCACACCAAGCCACCAAACTTGGAAGATGGCTTTCAGTTTACTGAAAGATGGGAGATCCTATTATAGGTCAGTCCATTCATGATCTGCAATGCATCAGTGAGTAACACCACTATTATATGGTTACCAAGCCATAGTGGTGTCCTGCAGTGCGCACCTTAATAAACTGTTTTCTTATTTTCTTTATGAGACAATGTTGTACATAAGGACAGGGGGGTCTTATCACAAGCCATCCCTCCCATGTTCATAGGTTTGATTTTGGACTGAAATTATCCTTATATGGTCACCAAGCCATGATAGTTGCTTTCAATATCATAGCTGGAAGACAAGGAGTCACATTATTGAGCTAGCTTGTTCAGTTTCCAGATCAGGCTTGTGAATGGCATTGCCATAATCTGATCACCAAGTCAGGGCAATGGTCTTATGCCAACAATGTCTCATGTTTAGCTTTCTATTTTTATTTTTTTAAAGAGAAAAAAAACAAAAAGAAAAAGAAAAGAGGAGTGAAGACAGGTAAAATCAATGGAATATTAATAATCCATCTTTGTGTGAATAAAACCTTAATAAATCAAGGTGGATTATGATTTGGATACCCAGAGTATTATGAAGTTTTCCCCCAGGTTCATCTAAAGCTGTCTTCCTGTGATTACATATTGTCAAAAGGTTTTTTGTTTTTAGAATCTTTTTATCAGATTTGCATTATCTTTAATTTGATCAAGGATGGGAATATACCGATCTTTTGTTAATTATGCCTAATGATTGTCTTTTGTAAACATCTTCTAATATTTCAAGTTGAAAATCAGTTGGTTGACGTCCTTCCTTTGACTGAAGTTTTGTTTGCAGAGATAATTAGTTCTTCCAGGCCAGTCGCCATTTGTTGTAGGTACAACAGATCCCATGCTTCATTCTGAATCATGGGAACCCCATTTTGTAAATATCAAGGTATTCAGGTAAGTTTTTAAATTTTGGTTTGTTATGGCATCATACCCTTTGTTTGGTTTGTCTAGTTATCATTATTTTCTCCTTTGAAAATTTCTAAGTTTTTGGTTGTTTTCTTGATTTGCAGAAAACCTTAGAATTTCGCCAAAAATCTTTTTCTTACTGCAAATCCCGAAATCCCAAAACCCGAAATCCCGCAATCCCACAATTGCGGATTGCGGGAATCGTTAGTTTTTCATTTGGGAATTCATCAACTTGAAACCTGCAACCCGAAATTGCGGGTTGTGGGAAGACCGTGTAAATATTTTAGAAATTCTAATTCCGCAACCCGAAACCCAAAATTCCGTATTTCGGATTGCGGAAATTTGTTACACCAATAAATCACGTGGTGTGTTCCCAAAACCCGCAACCTGCAAATTGTGGATTGTGGGTTGCGGAAAAATTATTCGATTTTAAATATGTGTTTTCGTTTCCGAAACCTGAAAGCCAAAACTTCAGGTTGTGGGTTGCAGTAACACGTTTGTTCATTCTCCGAAATTTGTAAAACCCGAAACCCGCAACCCGGAATTTCAGATTGCGGATTTCAAGAATTTTGAATAAAGTTTGATTTGCGAACTTGATCCCGCATCCCGCAAGCTTTAATCCCATCCGTTTGTTCCTTTTAAATCTACGGCCCAGATTTGATCCGACCAGAAAACCCATAAATATACGATTTCTCTATTTTTCGTTATCATTTTTGTTGTCGGAAATTTATGCTCCTACGTGGATTTTACTGTCATTTTCTTACTAGGGTCGCCTTCACAAATTTACAGGTTGGTTTGTTGTTGTTTTGTCTTTTCTATTTATGGTTTTTTTTGTTTATGGTTTGGTTTTTATTTTGATTTTATCTATTTATCAGAGATCTCAAGCTTTGCCAAAAATGTCTCGGAATACCCGGTCCAAGGCACATAACAAAGATTCACTCACCAAGGACCCCAATTTTGGCTTTTTCTCAGACACCAGTGAGAGAGTCACTAAAACCTATCAAATGGACTAGGCTAAAATATATGCAATCTTCGACAATGATGACCTTTCAAATATCAAGGAAGACCGACTTTCCTATGAAAAAATTAGGGCTTCCCAAATCCATGCCATTGCCGCTCACCCTGCTGTCCTACCTTATATTGATCCTGTTAAATGGATTGTGGAAAATGCTAATCCTAAGGACTGGTCATTTAATGATAGTGTAGGGTCACAATTGACTACCTTTTTCCCTGAAGTTTTTATTAGAGCTTTTGCTCTCAAGCCAACTGTACAAGTCCTTAGCGCTAATTTCATTCAATCCTCCAAAACTAGATACAATTTTGATGAGATGATGAAATCTTGGATGGTTAAACCTAGCAGTTTTGTGCCGAAGGCTGATAAACTTTATCCAATTGCTTGGTTCAAGGAACCTTACTCTTTACTCGCAACCATGCTCTGTAGACTCTTTGGCCTCCCTAATTGCTCAGTTTTCAAAGCTGAATGGGCTCCCATAGCTCACCATGTGTTAACAATAGGAGAATCTTTCCCTTGGGCATCCATCCTCTCTTCAAAAATTAAAACAGCAATTCACGATTATCAGAAGGAACCTGCCTCAAGAAAGCCACATTTTTACATGTCGGCCTACATCCTTGATGTCTTTTGCTCTGAGTTTCAATATCCCAACTTGCGGTGGAATTGGACCCCTGAAGCTCCACCAGTCCATATATACCATTCTGCATTGTGAGAAAGTAACTATGTGCCCCTGCTCTATGACATATGTGACCATTTCATGGGCACTATTTATTTCAAATTATTCCAACAGGAAGCTCCTGCCTTTTCAGCTAATGCCGGGACCTTCATCAACACAATTGGTCATTGGTATGTTTATGAGTCCTTCTCATATATCAGAGTCTGGGGAAGTGACATTGTTCACCTTCTACCAAGAATAGTGCCTTACAGGTTGGTTATTCAAGAAGTTTCCTATCAAACTGTCACTGATGGTGTCTATAATAAGCTTACTGGTCCCAAAAGAGAGGCTGACCTAAATTCTCCTTAAATCTTGGCCCATTAGTTATTCCTACCTCAACCTAGGCTACAGTCCTTGGTGATCAGCTGGCTCCTTTGAAGTTGGGAAAAGCACCCAAAAGGAATCATGATCCTAAGAAATTCCTGGATGCACACTTCAAGCAGTATCACATGAAAATGGACTATGTCCATGAAGAACTCCCAGATGATTCCATCTATCAAGGAGTGAATACTTTTTCTGAAGTATTGGCAAGGTCCAAGAGTATAGATGAATAGAAACAGATTATGGCATGTCAGAAAGAAATAAAAACTCTAGTCTACGGGCAAAGAAAAATGGAGTTGAATCTGATTGAGCAACTTAGAAGGGATAGAGAACAAAAGCAAATCAAACAGGCTAATGCTCCTCTCATATTTACCTATACAGATGGGGATAAAGGTAAAGCTCCCATGGAGAATCCCCCTCAAGTGAAAATAACTGAGCAGGTAAAAGCTTTGCTACAGACCTCTCAGCATTTTCAGCAGGAGTTAGCACAACTCACTTCGGTGATTCATACTCAACTGACTAAACCTCCCAAGCTCACTATGGATGTTCAAGTAACCGTTGTAGCTTTGCAGGTAGTTGATGATTTGGCAACGGTTGTGGTTAACCCAACCAAAAGGCAGAAAGTTCAGGTTTCTACATCAAAGATCCCTACTATTGATCTCATTGACACTGATGTTGAAGATGAGCCACTTCCTGCATTAAAAGTCACTCAAGAAGTTACTGAGGAGGTGACTGATAAGGTTATTGAGGAAATCATTGGAGAAGTGATTGACAACTCACAGGCAGTCACAGACCTATTGGGCACTATTTAAATGGATCATTGTGATCCCGATCAACAAGTTTTGGAACTCACCACTACTGCCCCTGACATCACAACTCCATCATTGTTGTTATCACCTATTCAGGATCTTTCTACTTTACCTATAGGGGTGATGCCACTGTTCTCTATTTCCCAACTGTTTCATACTTTGACTCATAGGGCCACCCCTTTTCCTGGTAACTCAGTTTCTTTTTCCATCCCTTCATATATTTTTGCAGAAACCTAGTCTTCCACTGTCTCCCTACAATTACCCATATCCACTTCATCATTACCTACTGAGAATGAACTACCCTCAACTCCTTCCCCATTATCATCATCTGCTAATGATGATCAAGTTCCTCTTTCTAAAGCCTTTTACTTCAGTCCCTTCTCCAACTCTTGATTCAACAATTCCTCAGATTGTTCTGCCCCTATGGTTATCCCTCAAGTTACCATGCCTATACCCAATCCCATGGCCACTCAAACCCCTTCATTGATTTCAACAGAAAATATAATCTCAACTACTTCTCAGATAATAACTGAGTATAAAGATGATGAGGTAGTCCCTCTTGGGCATTATTTCTACAATAAGGAAAATAAAGCAGTGATAAAGAGAGGCAAGAAGAGAAGCAGGGATCAAGGTGAATTGGAGGTATCTATCCCTAACCAAATAATATGGACTCAGCAAGAAAATGACCCCCAGGCAGGAGCAATTGAAACAACCACAGCCTTAGGATCATTTGTTGGTGCAAATCTTGATTCAGTCCAAATACTTAATAGGGAAATTGATCAAAAGAAAGAAGAATTGGAAAGGCTGACATAAGAATTGGTGAATACTAAGGAAGATCATGAAACTTATGTTGGTGATCTCAGGAGAATATGGGAAGATAGGTTAGGAGATGTGGAGCGAAGCAACAAATCTTTGCAGGTTGAACTTCGAAATGTACAAGCTGAGAATTCTGCTAATACTCATAAAAATGCTCTATTGCAAAAGCAATGCGAGGATGCAACTACGAGTGCAGCCTCATCTACTTTCTTTAAGTTTCCATCTCAAGAATTCAAGGACTTGGCCCTTCAAGTCAACAAAGAGTATTATAAATTTATGGAGAAGCTATTTTTGACCCTAGATGAGATCAGGGATACTCATATCATTTTTGGTAAGATGTATAGTACTCTTGAACAACAGAAAGCTAGAATATTGGAAGCTTCAAAGGCAAATGAAAATATTAGTGAGTGGCAGAGATATATAAAAGACACTTCAGAAGATTTCCCTATGCTAAACAGTTTTCAATTTAAGAAGATTAGGGGTGCATTGAACACTTGGCTCAAACTTAATGAGTCAGTTGAATATATTCTCAAAAGAGCACAAGCTATCTGCAGCAGACGATGGTATGCCACAGATAGTGTTATGGACAGTCTTCAGTTTCCTGCTGTGGAACTCATTAAGATGCTTTCCCGCCAAAGTTGAAGATTGAGGAAATTGAGCGCAAGTGTGAAGAAGCCCAGTAGCAAATCCAGCTCATCGAAGAGGTCAAAATCGAGGATATGGAACGTCTGATTAGGAGACCAATATCCTTGGAACGGAAAATCCAAGTCTTTATCCGTATTTGGCATAAGCTGGCCAAGAACGAAATGGAAACATTCGAATGCAATGCCCAGTTGGGGCTTGAGTCAGCCAATTATCCGATCATAGATGAATTGTTAGAGATTTGGGACAAATGGCAAGTTTTTCTAGATCATTAGGTCATGTTTGATTTTGTAATCCCGGTTTGTTGGAATTTACTATTTGTATCATTATTTTGTAACTCTTATTTAAAGAGATGATCCCTCGTAGAGGAGGGGGTGATGGAATTTCGAGGACAAAATCTACAGGAGTTGCTGGGAATGCTCTGTTTTGATACTGGCTTGTAAATTCTTGCAAACTATCATTAAAGACAGTAAAGTCATCTTTCAAATCTACTTTTGTCAATTTGTCAAGTTTATTTGATGGATGTGATTTCCCTCCAAGTTACTTATCTAACACTGTTTTAATCTTTGCAAGTATTAAACATTTTGATCTATAGTTTTGGTTTATCACTGCTTATGATTTATGTGTTTATGAAGGTTTTAAAGGAGTTTATTCTATTAAGATCTTTTATCGATTTTTGCAAATGATTCTTTTAGTAAGTTACAAATGGTGTTAATTTTTCAATTAACATATCAATTACAAATCAAGTCTTGAATGCATTATAAATCTCAATTTGCCATTACTTGATTTTCATTAAATAATCATAACTTAAGTCACTAATATTTTCCACATTTCTGTTTAAATGACAAGTGATCTTATTTATTCATAAATCAAGCTGATCTGCACCTATTCCGAAACACCTTCTTAAAATATATCTAACCTAGTTTAGATTCCTTTAGTAGATTTCTGTTTACAGACTTGTACACTTAGTTTTCCTTACTAGAAAACAGATCCTTTGGATCAAAACCTACCAACTCTTAGAGTGCCAGCGGAGGCCGAATATCCGTGGGAGATTACTACACCAAACAGGCTAGGGATAGAATTGTCCTTGCATAGGGCCTTTTGAATCCTTTCAATCTGGGTTTCCCCCCTCTATTGAGAGCTTAGGAACCTTATTCCTGCACTTTGCATACCCTGCACATCTGAGACCTCAACAGTGACATCACTAGTGAGTTTGAGGGCATAAGGATCGGGTTCCAGGATTTTGTTAACAAATTACGCACGCAGCTTCCATTGCTAGCAGCCTTAGAGCCTGAGTTTTGTGGCTCTGGAAAAGCCACGTCATAGTGTTGGGGGCATATTGGCACCTAGTTTGGCATTAGTGGACAAGCGCCGTTGAGTCCAAGTATTAAGGAATACTACCACTCAGGAGACAACACAAGAAAGGATTGTGATGTGCATCAGTGACAACCTGTTCTTGGATTTTTTCATTCCTATGAAGCCATGCACGGGCTAATGACAAGAAAAGAGAACATGGGCCTACTTAAAGGAATCTATTCTAATGGGTTGGGTTTAATTAGAGTATGGTTCTATTAAGCTTCACTAGGGTTTTGATTGTCAATGGGATTTTGCTGCATTCATGAGAATCAATTAAGTTGGTGAGATGGATATGAAATTGTATGATGTGTCTAGTTATGGTTGTAGTCTATACTGAGATTTTTGGAATGAATAAATGAAACGTGTTCATTTCCTACTCTGCACAGTATCTTTATGACTATGCCTTGGAATGAATGTCTATTCTATTATATATAATGAATGTTATGTTGTTCATTGTAGATCCGTATTTATATGAGAACAAAATGAAAGAGCATATATAGAACCACATACATAGATATATTGCAAGGAACACGACGATGCAACAAAATCATATTCTATTAAATGAATGAAACATAACAGACTCTAAAATAAAAGTAGCTAGAATGGTGGTAGTTATATCTTTGAGAAGAGATGTGGTGGCTACACTCATTCATGACAAGCTGATTACGAAAGGATGTAGAAGGGCCTTTTTTGTTAATTGTTTAGAAAATATGATGAGCTATGAACTTTAAAACTTTAAGTGTGGAAATACTGAATACTTGAATCAATGAACCATTCAATCACATGAAGCATTCAACCATAACACAAGATGTACCCCGGGGAAAACCCTCAAAACAATGAGGATGAAAAACCCCAACAAATATTCAGAGTATAATTATGATAGATAGCTGAGAATGTCTTTTACATCAAGCACCCCCGGTGCAATTACAGATCTAGAGAAAGATAACTAAGAAAGACTCATAATAATATACTGCACAAAGAGAAGCGCCTTTCCTTCAATGGAGAAGAGAATTCCCTTCACATTTAATTTGTCAATCCTATATAACATATTTATATATTCTTCTCATGCATCGGCTTCTATTTTTATCTTCTAAATTCAGGATGAACTCGCCCTCTATCTGGATGCAGCAATATTGCATGAAGGAGTGCGCCCCACTTCTCATCCAATGCATTAACTCACTAAATTGTCTCTTAGGATGAACTCGCCCATTAACTGAAAGATTGCCCACTTATTTAGGTGGCTAGCTTAAGTGTCGTCATGCAAGTGTCACAAATCTTTACAACATCATCACTTTGATAAATCAAAGCATTCACCTTAATACATGAGGAATAACCTTTTAGAACTGAAGGCTTAGTCATTCTTGAGTCCAACTCAATAATCTACTCCAAGTTCCTGAGTCCAACTCAGGCTCCCTACCTCAACACATGAGGTCCAATCCTGGATGCACAAGATTGGCTTGGAGAATAACTCGTGATGATGTACATTTAACACTCCCTCTAAGCGAGGGAGGCATTCTATGCCATACCAAGGTTGTCTCGGAAGTACCTGAACTTCATCACTGACAGAGGCTTTGTTAACACATCAACAATATGTTCATTGGTAGCAATGCACTGAAGTTTCATTGTACCTTTCTGGACCATGTATTTGATGAATTTATACTTCATTTCAATGTTCTTCAACTTATCATGAAACACAGGGTTTTCAGAAAGCTTGATGCAGCTTTGATTGTCACACCGAATGACTGTAGACTCAAGCTTCTCACCAAACAACCCAACAAGTAGCTTCCTAAGCCACACTTCTTCTCGATAGGAAATACTAGCAACAATATACTTTGCTTATGTAGTACTCTGGGCTACAGAGCCTTGCTTCCTGCTGGACCAACAAATCATAGCAGAACCCAAGCTAAAGCAATAGTCAGATGTACTCTTTCGGTCCACAATGTTGCCACCCCAATCAGAGTCAGTATAACCAAGTAACAAAACCCCTTCACTGGAGGTATATCTGAGTCCATAAGCAATCGTACCTCGAACGTACCTAAGCACATGCTTAGCAGCAACCCAATGTCTGTGTCTTGGATCAGACATAAACTGACTCAAAATGCTCATAGCATAACATATATCTGGTCTCAAGTGTATCAAGTACATCAATGAATCGATAAGTTGTCTATACAAAGTGGTGTCCACTGTATCCAATCTAGAATTTGACTCATGTAGTTTCCTCAAATTGGAAACCATCTTAGTACTTATGGATTTGCAATCCATCATGCCAAACCTATGCAATATATCAATAGTGTACTTCCCTTGAGAAAGAAATATCTCATCTTTTCTTTTCCAAATCTCAAGGACAAGAAAGTAGTGCATAATACCTAAGTCTTTCATCTCGAACTCAGAAGTGAGCTCCCTCTTGCACCAAGCAATCAGTTGTTCCTCTCCAGTAAGGAACAAATCATCAACATATAGAATCAATATCAATGGTTGGTTCTTCACTTCTTTGAAGTACAAATTTGGATCAACTTCGCTCTTAGAGAAGCCCAGTCTCTGAAGATAGCTGTCATTTATCGAATACCAAGCTCTAGGAGCTTGCTTAATCCCATACAAGGATTTCTTTAATTTGCACACATTGGACTCCTTCCCATGAACCACAAAACCCTCGGGCTATTGAATATAAAACTCTTCCTCAACCTCACTATTGAGGAAGGTTATGTTCACATCCATCTAGTGAATCTTCCATCCTAGAACAGATGCAACTGAGATCACAGCTCGAATAGTGGTGAATCTGGCCACAGGAGCGAATGCCTCCTTATAGTATATGCCTTCTTTCTGATAGAAACCTTGGGAAACAAATCTGGATTTATACTTTTCAATACTTCCATCAACAACATGATTGATCTTGTAAATCCATCTGGAAATAACTATGGACTTCCCTTCATGTTTAGGAATAATTTCCCAAACATCATTCTTCATAATAGACTTGTATTCCTCTACCATTGCATATTTCCATACTTGTTGCTTTGCAGCTTCTTCATAGGTAGAAGGATCTAAATGACTGATGTGACTCGTCTGTGCAACATATCCTGAATATATGTTAGGTTTCTTTCACTCTCTGGAAGAGCCTAATGGTGCTCCATGCCTCTCTACATCTTGTAGTATATATCGGCACCATGCAGACCTCCTCTTGGAAGGAGGTTCATCAACCAGTTCTACTAGTTCATCAGGAGCTAGTGAATCTAAGAACTCTGTTGGATTCTCCCTCTTAACATCTGAATGGGGAGAATCACTATTTGGGTCCTCCATCATAGGAGTCTCATGATCCTCTCTGTCTGTATCATACTGAAGCTCTTTCAATCGCTTGAATGTTGCCTCTTCATGAAATGTCACATCTCGACTGACCTCAATGTGTCTTTCACCTGGCACATATATTATGTAGGATTTGGATGATTCGACATAACCAACAAAGGTTCCCTTCTTTCTTGATGTATCCATCTTTGTCCTCTTTTCTTTAGGCACATGAATGTATACAGGACTCCCAAAGATCTTCAGGTGTGAAATATCTGTTTTTTCACCAGTGAACACTTCTTCAACTTTCTTCTCATCCAAAATGGCATGAGGACTTCTATTCTGGATATATATTGATGTACGGGTTTCCTCTTCCCATACTAAGGTAGACATGTCTTATCATGCATCATGGATTTTGCAGCCTCACATATGGTTCTATTCTTCCTTTCCACAACCCCATTTTGTTGAGGGTTGTAGGGTATAGTTAAATGTATACAAATTTCTACATCATTATAGAACTCATTAAATGCATGAGAATCAAATTCACCTCCATTGTCATATCTCAAAGCACAGATTTTCTTTCCTGTATGATTCTCAATTAGGGATTTGAATCCCTTAAAATTGATAAAGGTTTCTCTCTTATCCTTTAGGAAATAAATCCATGACTTTCTAGAGAATTCATCTATAAACAATACATAATATAAATATCCACTCAGGGAAGGAGATGACATGGTACCACATACATCAAAATGTATTAAATCTAGAATCCCTTTATATCTAGTAGTACTTCTATAGAAACTCTTTTTAACATTCTTCGCAAGTGCACAACCCCTACATACACTATCATGCTCAAAATCAAATACGAGCGTACCTTTCACCATTTGTTGTAATCCTGGTAGCGCTTTGTAGTGGAGGTGACCAAGCCTCCTATGCCATAGCTCACATGGAATGATAGTGTTATGAACCATAGCTTGAATGTACTTCACGAGTACCTTGTAGAGACCTCCCTTTCTAACTCCAATCACTACTGCATATTTCAAGTCTTTGTTCTTCGACCATAATAGTGCTTGATTATCCATGAAGATAAGTCAAAATTCCTTATCTTTAAGAACCGAAACTGATAAGAGGTTCTTCTTCAATCCCAAAACATAAATAATGTCCTCCACATGTAAAATATCTCATGAACTCAGCTGGAAGGAGGTGGATACAACTTATTGCATCGAATAGGTTGTGTTTTCTCCCAACTCTACCTTGCATACAAACTTTTTCTCCTTGAGATTGGTGATGGTGCTCTTATAACCAGTCATATGTTTGGATGCGCCACTATCAACCAACCATGTGTTCTCACTTGTGATGACGGATTTGGAAAGTGTTGAGCCTAGGTAATAATCCCTCCTTGTCTCCTTTTCTTTGGGTACATTCTTCTGAGTAGTTTCATCTTCTATAGCGGTAGAAGCATGAAACCTTCCTTTTCCCTTTTTCTTTGCTTTGCAGTCCCTTGCATAATGGTCCTTCTTGTCACAATTGTAGCATCTAACCTTCGACTTGTCAGATTCCTTGTTGTATACCTTCTCCTTCTAATGGGAAAGCTTCTTTTGAGAGAAGTTCTTCTTGCCTTTCTTCATCCTTGCCGTGAGGGCAAGGTTTTCTTCTTTGATGCACATTGACTTGCTCTTGATTCACTCCTCCTCTTGGAGGAATTGATGCCACAACCTTTCGAAGTTAGGTTGTACCTCTCATCCATTTACCGCATCCAAGAATGTCTCCCATGAGGATGGGAGACCATCAATAATGGTTTGCAGAAGATCATCTTCATCCACCACTACTCCAATACTAGTAAGCTGATCTCTTACCTAAGAGATCTTGGTGAAGAAGGAGGCCACTACCTCATCCTTCTCCATATTTAGGTTTCGAAGATTATTCTTCAATTCCCTCTTTTGACTCGGGGCCTTCTTCTCATATAGGTTTTTCAATGTATCAAAACACTCCTTTGCGGTCTTCAATGGAGTGATCATGGACATCAAATTGTCTTTTACCGAATCATAGATGATTCGTTTGGCTTTAGCTTGGTTCTTCTTGAAGTTGATGTGCCCTGCATTAGATGTAGGCTCCTACACCACAGTGGATACATAGACATCCAAGTCATGTTCCTCCAAGATGTTCAAAACCCTCTCCTTCCAGGTGTTGAAATTTGAAGTGCCCCTCAAGATGGTATTTTGGTCGAATAGAGATTGATGTCATGGCTCTCAAGTATTATGCTCAACTCCTCAGAATATATGTAGGCTCAAGTTTTCTTGACAAATCTTAGCTCCTTCACACCCTGAGCTCTGATACCATGTTAATTTTTGAGAAAATATGATGAGCTTCGAAATTTAAAACTTTAATTGCAGAAATACTGAATACTTGAATCAATGAAACATTCAACCATAACACAAGAAGTACCCTAGGGAAAAACCTCAAAACAATGAGGCTGAAAAACCCTATCAAATATTCAAAGTATAATTATGATAGATAACAGACAATTTATTTTACATCAAGCCCCCCCAGTGCAATTACATAGCCAGATAAAGATAAAGAAGAGAGACTCAGAATAATATCCTACATAAAGAGAATCACCTTGCCTTCAAGGGAGAAGAGAATTCACTTCACATTTAATTCATCAATCCTATATAACATATTTATATATTCTTCTCATGCATCGAATTCTATTTTTATCTTCTAACTTCAGGATGAACTCGCCCTCTATATGGATGCATCAATATTGCCTGAAGGAGTGCACCCCACTTCTCATGCACTGCATTAACTCATTGAATTGTCTCTTAGGATGAACTCACCCCTTAACTTAAATCTTTCCCACTTAGTTACGTGGCTAACTTAAGTGTCGTCATGCAAGTGTCGTCTTTTAGTTTAACACAAGTGTCATCATGCAATAACACTTAATTAACTAGATCTTCTTTGTTAACACTTAGTTAACTCTCTTAACTAATTCTTTCTTGTTAACATCATTGTAGTGATCAATGTTCTCCTTTAATTAACTGAGGCATACATTGTGGCTTTAACTAAAGCTTAACAATTCGAGTTCACTTAGTCATCTCATGAGAAATTTGATTTCTCTTTTTATCTATGCATTTATCTTTATCTCTTATCTTTACTGCATGGTCAATATGTGTTAACTTTAATTATCTATCATATCAAATTATACTCATAAGATTTTTTAGATGCTGTGATCATATTATATTACTCTCGGACCAAATGATCATATGCTAAAGCAATTCACTCTAGAGGTGTCCAATCTCTAAAGGAGACTTAATAGCAATCAATGACCATGGTTATTAATACATCACACAACATTAATGCTTCAACATGAAAAGCATCTACCTATATAACTAGAGGTCCATCCCATGGGTACCTACTATAACTTGAGATCCACATGAGAATTTGACTTGACACACAAGTCCTAAGCCTTGTCCAACAAGACTTTACAACATCATAACTTTGATACATCAAAGAATTTACCTCAACACATGAGAAATAACCTTTTACAACTGAAGACTTAGTCATTCTTGAGTCCAACTCAAGAATCTACTCCAATTTCCTGAGTCCAACTCAGGCTCCCTACTTCAACACATGAGGCCCAATCAGGGAAATTTTTAGGGGCGAAATTTCACCAATTGGCTATTTTTTGGGGTTTTTTTCAAAAAATAAATTCGCGATTTGGTCATTTTTAGTCTCTAATATCGCCTATATTTACATAAAATGTGTCTTTTTATCATAATATTCGCCAAAATTTACAAGTTTCAGTAGTAAATTGTATGTTTCATATTTAATATTCGCCTACCTATCTATACTTATGTTTTTTTCAATCCAAAATAATTGCCTAGAATACTATACTTAAGTATACTTTTATAATCCTTAAAAAATACCCTGGGCCCAATCCTGGCTGCACAAGATTGGCTTGGAGAATGACTCGTGATGTTGTCCATTTAACATTTTTATCATAAGCATGAGGTCAAAAAACCCTAACATCCAAAAATCTAACCCTAGGAGATTATTTGTAAAAATGTTTGTGGGTCCCGAGGTGGTTTGTCACCTACCCAATTTTTTAGAATAATTATTTTCTACTATTATCCTTCTTCAAAAAAATACTTTGTGTTAAATTATAATTTCAAGTTTGTAATTATGACCAAGTAGGTCAAAAATGAATGTAATGACTCATTATTATTATTTAATAAATGAAAATGGGAGACAAACACTCAAGAAAGCTGTTACAAGAGTATCCACTGGCCCACTAGGAGGAATGGAAGCTGCTGGAAGGATTGGGACAGATGGCAGCATTTTCACTCTACCATTAGCTATTGGTATGGGACAACTCCCCCTAATTTTGTGGCATTTCCCTCTTCAGGTGGAGAGAGGTGAGCAAGCAGGTCACTAATGACCAGTTAATTACAAAAAACCTAGGCAGCCTATAAAAGGCAATTCGAATTGAGCAAGCAGCTCTTACAATTTTTTCTGTAGAAACATTCCTCATGCTCATCAGGTGATGGCTAAGAGATTCGAATAAGGGAGGCTGTGGAGAGTGCAAGTATAAGTCTGCAAATGTTATGAGAAGGACAGACCAGAGGTGCTGGTGCTGATCCCATTGATTACTAAGCCTGTAAGGCTGTATATATAAATTTTCTTGCTGCTGCAAGTTGAATTCCTAAGCTGCAAAACCTTCTTCCTCCTGGTGGATCAGTGGATAGGCTCGGGGGTCCTAAGGCAGACATCTTGGCTATTTGGGAGCAGGTTGGGTGGAACAGGTTTCTTGAGTGCTTTGTTCCTCCCATTACACTCAGGTTCTATTCTGTTGTGTTTTCTCTTTCAAATCATATGAATGCTCTCAGAAAATGGCTTAGTATTGTTATTTAATAATCAATAGTAGAAAATGTCATATCCTAATTAATTTAGATTTGTTGAACTGATAAAATGACTCCTCTTCATTTTTCCCCATGCGTGGAGCTGCATTGTACTCCAGTACAGAGAGGTAGCATTAAATATCCCCAGCTAAAAATCAAACCTGGCATGCATCTAAATATCTAAACCAAAAGACCACCCATGCACAGACTATGTTATCATGCATCTTATATTTTAGCAGCTGTAGATTAGATCTATGCATGTATTGTTTTACTGTTCAATTCTGTATGCTCAAACAACTTACACAAAAACCAATTATAGCAGTAAGTTCTTTTCTGATTTCTGAGAGGTGAACATTATGTTAACAACTAGGGCACTGATCCTTACTAATTACTTCAAAGAAAAACAATACCATGCATTCTGTTAACCATATTCCTTTTTTCTTCTATCTTCTTACTGTTTTTAGAATCTGATTGATCTTATATAAATATTGTCTTTACTGTATTATATTGTACAGAAAGAAAGAAAGCTACTGTGTTATTTTTTTTTCATCAGAGGTCCAAAATGGACGAATACAGGAATATATAGTTAGAATAGAAAAACTGTATATTCATAAGCAATCAAATTATCTGACGATTGCACTGTTATTTTCTTTGTTCTTTTTTTCCTGAATTATCAATTGCATGTGATAGAACTTACATCGCAGAATACCAAGTTATTAACAGCTAGGACAAACATAGCTTTATTAAATTGACAGATTGAGTTACAGTATCTCTACACCCAGCTAGGGTCGACCTGTCTCATCACATTATTATTTATAAACATTTAAACAGTTGCCAATCGAAGGTTTCATTACCATAGACAATTTAACTGCAGAATCAAGAGTTGTTATTCTTGTTCTTTTAAAACATCAATATAGACATGTAGATTTCATTCACATCGACGGCTAGGGTTTAACATTATCACTTATGCTTTCCAAACAAAACCATTTCCTTTCTATTCTCGGCTTATAGCCACTTTTTAATTAAATAAACATGCCTTTCGTTCCTTGAATCAGAGTTCAAGAATGAGTAGATCGAAAACACCATACGCAGACATGAAACCTAAAATATCTTAAATAGGATTCTTAGATTTAGATACAAAAACGAGAAGTTCAATTCACCAAATGAAACATTAGACCCTAAACAGTAATCGTTTCCATTTGAATTAACAGTGGTTACACCCTATGGTTGCCACATTCTGTTGCCGGAGGTTCCATTCAAAACCCCATGGGATTTATACACACAGCAAATACTGAAACAAAGTTATAGTCAACGTATCTCCTCATGCATCAACCCATAAGTACTCAAAACGATAAGACATAAAACGTAAAGATGCAAACACAAGGGTTCAACTCTGCTAAACTCGCCGATGCTAGGAATGGCCGGCGGTATATTTTAATGAAGGAACAAAAGTTCCCACTAATAGAATAATAAGTACAAGTAATGTAAAAAAGCCATAAATGACTTGTAGTAAAGTAAAAGATGAATAATATGATGGATGATAATGGTTACATAGTTTTGGGGCTTTTTATAGGCCCGTCATGTACCTTTTCGACAAAAGGTCATGACTATTGATAATTGTTTAATTAATAAATTAATATTAATATTTAATATTAATTTATTATTATTTTGTTGTTACAATAATTAATAAATTAATATTAATATTTAATATTAGTTTATTATTATTTTGTTGTTACATTGCCTTCCCCTTAAGGGAAGCTTTGTCCTCAAAGCTATAATTTGGAAAAAACTTCTCTTTAACTCTTATTCTCGTTCGTAATGTCTTCTCAAGATCTTTGGTGCTTGAAACTACGACACTTGAAGAAACAAGAAGATATAACTTCCGAATTCCTGAACTTATGTGTTGCATCTTTTGGGAAGTGATCCACCCAAAATCTATCTTCATTGGATCTATTTGATAATTGACTATTCGGATAGAACTTCTCAATTTAGGCTTCCATGCAGGTTGTTGATTTTGTCTGTGTTCTTTCTCACTGTTGTAGTCGGGTTGTCTGTGAATAGAGTATTGTTTATTTTTCTCTTGACGTTGTTGTTGGTCATAATGACTCATATGATTTGGGTGACAATAAGGCATCTTAATCTTTTGTGATTGTTCTTCGGAACCATCTTCTTCTGATGTTAGTGATTTGTCACTATATGCATTCTTCTGAACTTGAGCATTGATTGACTCTGTATTGGCTCCTTCTTTTGGTGTTTGATTTTGAGCGTCTGATGACTTCTCTATTGGACGAGTCATCATTTTGTTGATTAATGATTCTTTCCGATCTAACTCTTCATGTAAAGACTTCTTATCATGCTTTAGCTTTCGAACTTGTATAAGTAAGTCTTGATTATGTCTTTTTAAGCATAAGAGTTCTTCCTTGGACTTGTCAACTTCATTTTGATTGTCTTGACTTTTGTGTTCTCTTTCTTTTAAGATTTTTATTTGCTCTAGCAATTCTTGATTAACCCTTTTTAAGGAAGATATTTCTTCGTCCTTGCCTGATAATTCTTTTTGAAGATCTCGATTCTCCTCTTCTAACTTTTGATTGCCTTGTGCTTTATCCTTTGCCTTCTTGACTTGCAGAAGTAATTTCTTATTATGATCTCTTAGACAAGAGATCTCTTCATCTATTTGTAGTAAATTTTTGTCAGCGTTCTTCTTGAAATATTCATTTTCCCTTAACAATCTCTGATCATTGCGATAATTCTCATTTTTTAATTCTATGATTTGCGTGAACAACTCCTTATTCTTCTCTTCTAGATACAAATTTTGTTTCTTTGCTATTTCACATAATATAGATTCACATTGTATAAATTCCATTTTGTTTTTTTTTGGAAAAAATTTCACCACAAAAATCTAAGTATGAAACTTACCTTCCTCACTATAATTGTTTTTTTACTTAATAACCTTTTTATAACCTTAATAAAAACTTTGGTATTATTTTATAACTTATATAAAGTTATATACAACTTTATACATATAAATCCTTAAATAACTTGTATGAAATCGATTAATACTCCACTTTTGCTATTTTTTAAAAGAGTATAACTTGTATATTCCACCTTGACTTAACCCTCATATACCCTTAAGCTTTGACTTAGAGTTATAATAATTTAAATAACCCCTTTTTAATACGACTTCCTAAAATTCCTTTTGTTTTGGTATATGTTGGACTAAGAATATAATATATCACCCGTTATAAATCTGATTCACTTATATCAATTCTTTAATTATAATAAGTCTTGTCCAACTCTTGACTTCACATTGGAGAACAAGGGTTTGTTAATTTTATTATTATTTTTTTAATTGTTTGTTATTCGTAGTTACTACCAATCATCGTGGCTGGGAATCCACCGGTCGTAACTTTTTATATTGATTTGATACGCGGCAGGTAACCCACAGTAACTGTAACCAACAGTGCGATGGCCCCATACAGTGATTACAATAGCATGGAGGCCTGACGGAGGGATTATGAAAGAGTGCAGTGATAGTTTACTTTCCCACGGTCGCAGTAATTATAATTTTATCTTCACACACAGTGATGACTGCGTTTGGCTTCCTTTCCTTGACAGCAAAACTGGATTAGCGGACCAACAATTCTTTTAATGTAAACCAACTTGTATGTTTTGTACACTATTTCTTTTAATGTAAACCAACTTGTATGTTTTGTACACTATTTCTTGATCACGGAATTTCCAGCTCCACGATGAACAGTGTCACGATTTTAGCCGTTTTGCCCCACTCTTTTCGGTTGAAGTGAACACTCCCGAAGATGAGGGTTTGCGTCAAAATGCAGTGGCACTGGTTTAAAATAATTCAAACGTATATATATATCCAATCTTTTTGAACTTTAGCAAAATGAATCTTTTTTTTCTCCCACAGAAATTCCAACTTAAATGACCAAAGGCCAAGGTGTTTTGGTCAAGGACCAGTCAGACAAATCGAGATAGATATAGCCAAAGGCCTAGACCAGAACAAGGCTCTGATACCACTCAAGACCAGACCACTCAAGGAACAAAAGTTTTCACTAATAGAATAATAAGTACAAGTAACGTAAAAAAGCCATAAATGACTTGTAGTAAAGTAAAAGATGAATAATATGATGGATGATAATGGTTACATAGTTTTAGGGCTTTTTATAGGTCATGTATCTTTTCGACAAAAGGTCATGACTATTGATAATTGTTTAATTAATAAATTAATATTAATATTTAATATTAATTTATTATTATTTTGTTGTTACATTAATTAATAAATTAATATTAATATTTAATATTAATTTATTATTATTTTGTTGTTACATTTAAACATTTACATCACCTACTCCATCAACAAAACTCAAAAACTGAAGGCTGCCCAAATGCTGCAGGCGAGACAAAAGCCACTGCCGCGAAGGCAAGCTACCAGCACTTGCTCATCAAGTTCGATTCCAGGAGAACCACTAAGGAGGGATGCCACCGAAGCTTACCGGTGGGTTCGCTCAAGTTCTTTTCCCCTTCAACTATTCCGGCACCCAGTCATTCGTCGAGGGTTACCTGCCAACAACCATACATTAAATTGAGCATCGGATCATGAGGTAGAAATGCATGCAACAAAGAATAGTATGAAAACCTTTGCAATGTTACATTACCTGAGTTGTGACAGAGTTTTCGACGTAGCCAGCATCCATCCACTGCGAAGGAGGTGCACCCAGCTCGAAGACCACAATGAGGGATACCTCCCGAAAACTTCCAACTCAATTGAAAAACCCAGACTTGTAAGCTACGACAACGCCGGTACAGCGGCACTCATCCCACCTGTAGATTACCACACCATCGTTCCAAACTTGGCTTCCACGGATAACATTTACTCACAGACCAAGGTTGCTACCGGTCTCAGGATCGAGCCCGAGGGAGGCTAGAAAAACCAGCAAACCCTAAGTGCCTCTTGGCCGGTAGGCCTCACCTCCAAAACCCTACCAGCGAACAATGACCAAGAAACGTTACAAAACCCCTAAGTTACGCTAGGGTTCAGCTCATCCCAATACACAATGATCAACGGCGGAGATCCATCCTCATCAAGCCACGCTGGAAGGTGGCAGGAGTAGCATTAAATTGCTCATTTATCACCCAAGCCATGGAGTTGCCATTTCTGTTGACACCAGGGCAGGAGGCCATCACAACTCAGCAATTGCCAAACCTTATCACACGCTGAAACATCCACATAGACGTGCACGTAACACTATCCCTAACACGGTGGCCAGGCACAATAATTACAAACCTAATCATTTAATACACCCTCGATTCGTACGCAGGCTTTGGCAGGGCCATCATTCCACCTGCCAATCCATACGAATCAACGTTAAAAGCATTAACATGTAAATATTATCAAGGTATAACGACCTCCGATAGCATATGACAAAGGTCTCATACGATCCATTTAATCAATTGCGAAACACATTCATAGCATATGAATATCCACTAAGGTTGCGAGCAATCATAGGGCATGGTTTGACTCTGCCCATCACTTTAAGTCAACTATAAAGTTCATATTTGGATCATTATAAATCTCCTAAAGCTTTGTTCACATTACAAGTTATTGAAACACACCCTTAGGGTATGGTGCCACCCTAGGACCCATCACATACATTGCATGGTAGGGTATCAATGTTTAATGCACCACCATTTTAACTACCCTGGCAATAGAGATTTAAACCAACTTATCAAACTCTCCATAGTATGACTTAAGACCATGCACCCTTGCCATCAACCTGTCACCGTCAATTTTATAAAAGGATTACTTTAACAGCCGCAAGGCATTTATGGAATGACCATACGTAATTTCATCAACACTTAATGGAAACATTCATAACAAACACAATCTGAAATAGACGTTATCTGCGGTCTTGAGATAGACAGGTTCATCTTACAGAATTGGAAGGAGACCATACCTGTAGCATCGAAATTCACAAGCAGTTTCGATTTATATCACGGTTATTAAACACTCTGAATTTTATCGCTATCTCTTACCTGCGAATCTGCGCATGAAGGACGAGTGCAATGCTTTAGCGGAGTAGCTAAGTAAGCCTCGGGGCACCTCGTGGGACCCCTTTCATCATCATCCAGAAAAGTTAAATGGTCAGCACTTGTCAAAGAATTATGTTTTCCAATGCATCATAATTTTCAATCATTCCAGCATAAGAATAAAGTACAAATTCATTAATTGATTTTCATGACGTCATTAAAAGACAAAAGGCACAACCATTAAATTGTTCCTACCAAGCGACACTTTTATTAATTGTTGAATATAGATTATTATTATTTCTGCATTTTACAATATTAGCTTTTTATGGCGATTTAAATTTTATGAAATTATTGGGATGTTACATGGTTAGTTGAGGTGTCAACTTATTGGGGGCATAATGTTTGCATACAATCTCCGTTCAGGGTGTTCAGTATCTCGTTGGAAATTTATAGTTGAGAATTACACATATATCCCATACAGTCTCCCTTTGGATATGAGTGGACTGTGGCATCTCCAAAAAATGTCATTTAGGGCCCCAAAACGACCCTAGAAGTTTTGGACATGAAAATCTGTAAAAACTGCCAAACTAGAAAAATTGTCTTGAGCTCGTGGAATAGGTGGGTTGCCACCGATATCCATCTAGAGCAGTCCTTTTACTTGAAAAACTGTCAAACTAAAAAAAAAACCATCATGAAATAGTGGAAAAGGTGGGTGGCTACTGATATCCATCTGGATCGGTCCTTCCCACTTAAGAAGCAATGGTCTCCATTGTGTGAATTCCCTCATCATATGGCGAAGTGTGTGTTGATTTGAGCTCCTGGTGAGACATTTGCTGAGGTGAAGAAGATGCCTTGATTTGACACACTGATAAAGTTGTAATTGTTGTTGACGCAAGTGTTGGACTCATTCAATATTTTTTGTTGCATTTTTATCCTTTGTATGAACTGGTGTGGATGATTGATTTCTGGAGGAGCACCTTGAATGCATGGCCTTGCACCATAGAGGTACCTAGGTAGGAAAGGAAATAATGCCTTTACATTCTTCTCGTTTCCTCTAAGTAGAGGGATCATGCACAAAGGTTTTGGAGGTCTCTCTGATCTGGTGTTCACCTTCAGAGGAAATTGTGAAGAGGGAAAATTTCCCAGTATGGGGGATTATCTTTTTGCACTTCTTGGTTGAGGTCAAAGAGACCGCGGTAGGTGTAACTATCACTAGTATCTGATAGAGGTGTCCTCCCAAGTGACAATGACACTACAAGACCATGAATCATACACAACATGATGCTTCCACATATATGGTTTCCCTAAAAGGACATCACAAACTTTAAGTGGAGCCACATCACACAGTAACTTGTATTTGAAAGGCTTGATGTCGTATTGTAGATGACACTGATGACTAACACAGATACCTCGTCCTTGGATTATCCAATTGATGGTGTATGGTTGTAGGTGTGGTGTTGTCAGTAGATCCAATATATTGATCACTTCTGCTGATAACAGGTTCTTTTGGTTGTCGTTGTCGACAACAAAATCAAGGGGGGTTTCCTTCACCCACATCTGTGAGTGGAAGAGGCGCTCTTCTGCCTCTCAGCCTTCTATTTCCTTTGGATGAATCTATGTGGTAGCGACGATGACACTAGGTTTTTCATCAATGATCTGCTTCCCCATGTCTGCAATTGTTACGTTGGGTTCTAAATAAAAATCGGAACCAGGATTTGGTTCTGAAGCTTTCATCTCGACCACTAATGACTGCTTCGAATGACATTCATTAGTGTTGTGCCAAGGTATTTCGTGGAACTCGCACCACTTCCCTGTGTCCTTCTTTATCTTTTCATTACCCTTCTTTTCTTGTGGTTGGGACTGGTTTTCCTAGGGTTGGTTTTCCTTACCCTGTCCTTTGTTCTTCGAGTTAGGGTTTCCCTTGCCTTACTTCTGTGGAAAATTCGTAGGTCCAAATTCCCACTTGTTCTTTTGCTGAAATTTCTGCTCGATTTTGATAGCATACCGATAAACATATCCCAGTGAAGAGATGTCTAGGAATTCCACCTATGTTTGGATGTATTGATGTAGGCCACTATGATATTTCATAACCAGGTGCCTCTCGGAGTCTCTGATACCCAACTTTGTGCGCAAGGTATGAAAGTTGTTGGTGTACTCCAACATCGATTGGTCCCTCTCTTGATCCAGTGTGGTCCATCTCATGTATTGGTCGTCATAGTTTCCCATAGGGTAATATTGTTCCTAAATGACATCTATAAAAGAGGCCCAAGTGGGATTGGCCTCAAAATTTCCATATTCCTCCATTAATTTTTTCTCACAATAAGTTTCCCACCGATTTTTTACATGGGGGACATCCTTAAGGAGCACAAAGGTGATCTTTTCCCTATCGAAAAAATTGTGGATAGAGAAATACCCTTCTAGCAGAATCAACCATTTATATAGGGAATTAGCATTTATCTGGCCTTCAAATAAAAGAATATTAAAATTAACATGTACCTTGAATGGTGTGTCTCCTCCGAAGTGACTGCTTAATGATCCCTCCATTGTTGATGGCATCCATCAAAGGATCTAGCTGAAATTTGCTACCATCTCATTCCTCTATCGCACTTGGGATTCCTTGAGAAACAGGTAGATAGGGTCTCCTTATTCATCATCTCTCTTTCCTTCTCCCTCCATATGAGGTTTCTTGGTCCAATGAGAGTGGTTTTCCCCAAGCTCGACTAGCTCAAGACCCAACTCTCAATACCCAGATCTCGTTGGGGACATGCACTAAGAGACAACAGAGAGAAGATTGCTTTGATATCACTTATCTAAATTTATGTGAGAATGAAATGAAATATCATATATAGGACTGTTGATGTAATTATAACTTCGGAATGTATTTCATATATGTATATTGTATTCCTATAGAGATGTTATTATTCCTCTATACGGAAGTGTCGTCATTTATATTGTAAGTGTCATAACTTATATTTGATGGGTTATTAGACCACCTTGATGGGGTCGGCCCTGTATAAGTCATGTGGGTTAAAGGGTTATTAGACCACCCTATTGGGGGTCGGCCATGTCAGCATTATGTTAAGTGGTTAAGTTGAGGCCGACCTAGTAAAGTTATTAGGCAAGTCAAGTCAAGTATAAATAGAGTGTGGGAGGAACTCTATTTGATCATTCAATTTCTCACTCATACACTCATTGGAGAGTGGCGCACTAGTGGAGGAAGAGAAGCTGCTGCTAAGAGACTATCTCTTATGATTGGGTTTTGTATCATTGCTCTATCTATCTGTGAGGACGTTATTGGGGTTTTTCACCTTTATGGTTTTCCCCAAGGAAACTCTGTGTATCTATTCTCTTGTGATTGCTTCTTGTGATTGACATGTTGTACTTGTTATTCTCTAAGTTAAGATCCTAGAGTATGTTGAATTAATGCTAGAGTATGTTGAATTAATGTTAAGATCCTAGAGATACTCCATTTAGGCTCTGATACCAAATGCAACAAATAATTATTTGCTTCACACAAATAACTTCACCAGAAGATCTGGTATATACGATAAGCCATAAGTATGGAGTAAAAATAGATAATATATTAGATAATGGATGATTAATAATTTACAATGAGGCTCGCTTTTATAGGCTTGAGCGTGTATAGTGAAGGGTTACACCCTTTCACTTAATAATTAATAACTTTAATTAACATACATATAATATTCATATCATTGCCACTCTCTTAGAAAGGTTTTGTCCTCAAAGCCTTATAATTTTGTCGCATTGTTCTTTGTGATGTCATGGCTGAAGAAACATGCCGATACGAACCGCTAAGTGTAGAGCATAACTTCCGATATGTGGATGGTTCAATCCATCCCAAATTGATTTGTTGCTGACTGTTGAGATTCCTCATTGATCTGTCGTTAAGAGCTTTGATCACATTAGTACCATCGTCTTTCGACATTTCCCTCTTTTCAGAATATCGGTTTTTATGGTTGGGGTGTCGATAGGGAATTTTCACAATGTCATTTTCTTTTACGAGTGTCGTCTTTTGAGCATTGATCTGAGCTGGGACTTTTATTTTCGTCGCTTGAGGTTTTAAGGTTTCATTATGTATCTTTTCCAACTTGTTTCCTAACTGCCTGTTATCATTTTGAAGCTTCTTAATCAATTCGACTTGCGATTTTCTGTCATCTTCAGATGTCTTAAGTTGCTCCTTAAGATCTTCATTATGACTTCTGATACAACTATTTTCTTCCTGTTTGTCTAGAAGTTTCCCTTCAATGTCGTCCATAGATTGTTCTATCTTCCTGCTATTTTTCAACTTCTTAATTTTTGTGACTAGGGTCTTGTTATGATTTCTTAGTCTAAAAATTTATTCAGCATTGTTATATAATGCTTTATTACTCTTCGCGATCTCGGACTTATGTGTCTTTTTAGAGTCGTCATTTTGTTGTTGAAGAACTTTTATCTGTTGTCGACACTGGTCGATCTCTGATTCTTGACTTTCTAATTTATGTCGTAACTGCATTAGTTCTTCATCTTTGTCGCTAACGATTTTGTTCAAGCGTATTATTTCTGCTTTATAATTATTTATTTCCTTCTTTATATCTTGATTTTTCAACCTCTGATTGAAATCACTTTCATCTTTTAATTCCTTGATTTGCACACATAATTTTTCTATGTGATTTTTCTAGTTGGACATTGTTTGTTCATTGAACCTTTCTTGTACCTTATGTAGTTCAATCCTTACTTCTGATTGTGTATTAATGTCTCGTAATTCTTCATTGTCTTTTCGATATCGCTTTAACTTGGCTTCTAATTTCTCTATTTGTAGTCGTAACCCAGCTTCCATGGCCTTGACTTCTTCGGTGATAGAAGGTCTTTCTTTGATTTCTTTAGCGATAGATAGTCTTCGACTTTTTCGATGATAGAGGGAGTTTTCTTTGACTTTTTCGATTTGGTCTTCGACTTCTTTTGACCAATGAGTCTTCCTTTGACTTGACTTATCCAACGATGGATAGTCTCTACTAGATCTTCACTTCTTGTCTTTTTTCTTCGATTTGTCTTCTTTGTCTTTTTCTCGATTTCGTCTTCTTTAATACTTCTTATCTCTTTTTTTTTCTCACAAATAATTATTATTTTAATAAAATAATAATAACTATTATATATATATATATATATTTTTGGACGCTTTCTTATAATTGTAATAATTTACAATTATTGAGTAATAATTCTTATTTCAAAGAATTGATTTTTTTCTTTCTCTTTTTAGTAAAGTCCTTTCTAATAGTCCAATGTCACTTTATTAATCCCTCTTTGATACTTCAATTTATGAATTAGAAATATATTCTATTAATTTCTCTCGATTCTTTTGGAACCGCCACTTAACAAACCCAGTTAATACAAGGTCACGCCCACTTTCCACAAGTGAATGGGCGATTTGACAATATTGTGGATCAATTGGATTGCAACGTCACGACTTTTGGTGGACCGGTGTACACCGGTTGTCACCTTGTTCACTTCCTTTGTATGGAAAATATTCTCAAACTTATAACATTGGTGGTGGATTATTAAAACACTTATAATTAAAACATTTATAATTATCCTTTTCTTTCGGGAGTTCGCTTCGACGACTTCAATTTTTCTTACAGCACAATATTATTACTCACGATTTCGTTGGCTTCACCAAGGAATTGAGCAGTGACGACCCCCGTTTGTTGACGGATTCACCCAGCAAAATTAATTGCGGCTCGACTCTGTTTGTGATAGATTGACTCAACTATTACTCAGTGTTTTAGCGAAATAACTGCTTGACAATGATTAACCCTTATTCTTCTTATTCTTAGCGAATACACTACGGAAGGAGTGTAGTTGTTTTTATGGGACAATCAAATTACTTTGGCGTGCGTGTCTCCATTCAAGGGGACGATGCTACAGCCACGAGTTCTTCTTGTCACCACACCCTTCTCCACTGTTCCCAAATCTGATCTCGATTGATGGTTATGAACAGTCACAACTTTCGTTGGCTTACGAATTTGGCACAGGTTAATGGCAACTCCACTGGAGGTGTTGCAAGAATTCAGTAGGTGGAGGATGGCAGGAGTTGTGAGGTGAGGGCATTTGCACAGTGGATAATAGTGCAAGAGAGGGAGTCTATCGGTTTAAATGAGCATGGATCGGTGGCGTGGGGAAAGTCGTTGGGAGGTCACGATGGGAGGAACGCACAATGGAAGGTTGTAGATGGTGGTAGGAATGTGGAGGAGTGTGTAGCAGAAGGGCGTGCAGGCAATCAGGATGGGAGGAGGCGTCGTGCAGGAGGTGAACTACGTAGTGTGGGAGAACACGTTGGTAATGTGTGGAGAGATTGGTGTGTGGGAGGCTGAACTGAGAGGAGTAGGGAATGCGTAGTGGAGAGGAAGGGTTGTGAGGGGTGAAGGGGAGTTTTCAGAAAATCTGATTTTGTTGGCCATGGGCCTAGTTTCAGAGAAACTCTGATAGTATTGGTTAAAAACCATAATCAGTGAGGCCCAAGGAAGGGCTAGCTCTGATACCAAATGCAACAGAAAAACTAGGACACGAAATCCATATTGAATAAAAAGATATATTATTGAATTATAAGATGATTAACACTTTACAAGAGCTCTCCTTTTATAAGGTTTGAGCATTCTTAAGAAGGGTTATGTCCCTTCAATTAAACTAATTAATGATTTACTGATTAATTTAATACAATATTTAATATTCATAGCATTTATATTGTAAGTTTCATAACTTATACTTGATGGGTTATTAGACCACCTTGATGGGGTCGGCCCTGTATAAGTCATGTGGGTTAAAGGGTTATTAGACCACCCTATTGGGGGTCGGCCATGTTAGCATTATGTTAAGTGGTTAAGTTGAGGCCAACCTAGTAAGGTTATTAGGCAAGTCAAGTCAAGTATAAATAGAGTGTGGGAGGAACTCTATTTGATCATTCAATTTCTCACTCATACACTCATTGGAGAGTGGCGCACTAGTGGAGGAGGAGAAGCTGCTGCTAGGAGACTATCTCTTATGATTGGGTTTTGTATCATTGCTCTATCTATCTCTGAGGAAGTTATTGGGGTTTTTCACCTTTATGGTTTTCCCCAAGGAAACTTTGTGTATCTATTGTCTCTTGTGATTGCTTCTTGTGATTGACATGTTGTACTTGTTATTCTCTAAGTTAAGATCCTAGCGTATGTTGAATTAATGCTAAAAAATTAACATGGTATCAGAGCTAACCTAAGAAGAAGACATTGTGCAGCTGTGGAAGCTAGGGATTCTTGTTTTTGGGTTTCTCTCCACAGATATTGAAAGGAAAGAGGCTATATTGACTCTCCTCGGCAAGGCGCATCTTTCTGTCCAATCAGAATTCAATTCTGAGCACTTTCAATTTTGGCCCTAAACATTAGGGTTTCCACAAAAAGTGGAATTTCTGAAATATGAGACCATGGCTAGAAGCACCTTGGAAAAATCGAAGTTTAGAGCTTTGGATTGAACTTTTTGGTTGGGTGAAGCTCCGGGAAAATCAAACCCTAGTTTGGGGTCCTGTCTAGTGAAGTCAAAAATTAGGGTTTCTGCAAAAATTGAAATTTCTGAAATTTGAGACCCTGGTTGGAAGCTCCTCTGAAAAATCAAAGTTTAGAGACCAAGAGCGAACTTTTTGGTTGGGTGGAGCTCCGGGAAAATAAAACCCTAATTCAGGGTCCTCTTTAGTGAATCCAAAAATCTAAAAGGCAATTTTGAGGGGTGAAACTTTGTAGTTTTCAAATTTTGAGTATACCAGCTTGATCAGCTCATCAAGGCGCATCTTTCTATCCTTTCATAAGTTTGAATTTTTAGGGTTTTTCTAACAAACCCTAATCCAGCTCCAGCTCCAATTTTCAGCAAACCAAGTGGTAAGACCTAAATCTTTTATTTCCATTTGAAGTTTCTCATTGAAAATGTCTCACCACACCAAGCTTGAGGATAAGCTTGAAGGGGCTGATAACTTCCAAGCCTAGAAGTATAGGATTGGGTTAATCCTAGAAGAGAATGAGTTGGACACTTACATAAGTGAAGAGATTCCAGTTCCAGAGGGAGAAGAGGCCAAGGCCTTCACAAGAAGAACTTGGTCAAGGCTAAGAGGATCATTGTTGATTCTATCAAATACCATCTCATACCACATGTGTCATCTCTGAAGACACCCAAGGAGATGTTTGATTCCTTGACCAAGCTATTTGAAGGGGAGAACATAAATCGGAAGATGACCTTGAGGAATCAATTAAAGAATATCAAGATCCAGAATGCAGAGACTATGCAGTCTTATTTCTCAAGGGTCTCCTAGATAAAAGAACAACCTAAAGCTGTGAGAGAAGATATAGAGAATGGAGAAGTAGTAATGACCACTCTTAATGGCCTTCCTAGATCATGGGATTCCTTCATCCAAGGAATTTGTGCTAGGAAGAAACTTATCTCATTCAGTAGGTTGTGGGAAGAATGCTCACAAGAAGGAGCTCAAATTATAGCTCGAGAAGAAAAGATGGGGAATGAAGTTCAAGCTCTCACATCCCACACCAAGAAGAGGACACTTTTCCTCAGATTGTCCTAAGAACAAAAGGAACAACAACAACAACTACTACAAGCAATCTAGCAGGTATGACTTGCAGGTATGTTTTGAAATCTGTTCATGATTAAGTTTATAATATGATTGTCTTCATGTTATTGAGTTTAGTAACAATCTTGTTTAATTTTAGACTTGTCTTATCACCCTAGTAAAAGTATAAATGCATGATAGAAGACATTCATTGATTAGGGTTATGACACTTATGATGGTATTATGATTGTACTAATGCACTGTGGTGTTGTATGAGGAGAATGTTATCTGCTAACATGAAGGTACAAATCAAGTCCTAGATCAAGACCATAGTGACATGAAGACAAAGACTCATCCATAGTCATGGATCACATAGAGGTATGTATAATTTGGTTCTACAGTGGCTAACTTATGAGTTATGCAGGTCATTGAAGAGAACAAGAAAACATTGCTAGACATAACTAGCAAATATGATGACCAGGTATGTTTTTCCTATATCAAGTTAGAATCCTACCCTATGTAAGGATCTTATGCTTTTGTATGATTGATAACGATTACTCATGAAGTTACAAGTTTGAGTACTCTAGGGTTTATGCATATTATGTCTCTTACCTTGATTGATGATATGACTAACTAGAAGAGTTCTATGGTCAAATATGAATATGCATGAGTAAGAGAAGTCGTCCCTGAAACTTTGAATGCTAATGCTTATTATCTGTGTTTGAAATGATCATGACTATACATGTTCAAGATTATTGTGTTTTGATAGTATTAAGATTATACTAATGAATGTATGATTATGTATGAGATCTCGAGGATAACACAATGATGATACTAGTAAGCATGCATAGTGATCGAGGATGGATATAAGTTTAAGGACATGTAATCCAGGAAGCAAAGATCAAGAGGGAGCACACTCCAGTAGTTCCTTTAAGGAAGAAAATATTGAGAGGGATTCCATCCAACAAACAAATAAAGATAAGTATTTGAATTGTCATTTCTTGTATATTTGATTGTTTAAATAATACTGTTCAATATGTATATACTTATGTTCCTAGACCTAGGTTGTGTATTATGCATATTAGAATAATTGCATTAATGAACAGTATGCTACTAATATGCATGTGATGGGTAAGCAGCCTATGGCACTGTACAACATTCCATTGCTACTTATCTAGAATGAAACCTCTTTGCTGACATGTTGAGAGTTGTGCACACTCTTAACAATGTTCTGGTAGAGATTGGAAGGCATATAGAAAGTTACGAGATATGGATAAATGTTGTATTGAAGCATTGGCTAAAATAATTGCATGACTGTATGACATATTTCTTTACATATAAGAATTTGTTATGGAAACTATGAGATGTTTCTAATCATGCAATTTAACTTGTCTTGTAGGAAAGATTGTATACCATCACCTACAAAAGAAGGACTACAACATTTATTCCAGCAACAAAGCTATCTATTGAAGAATCTAAAGTTCCCAGGATTCAGGATACAATAATGGAAGAATTCCATGATCGAGGAATACCAGTTGATCATGAAGAATGATGTTTGGGATGCGGTCCCAAGACTAGATGGGAATTCTCTTGTGACTTCCAAATGGATCTATAAGATCAAGCATGCTGCAGATGGCAGCATATAAAAATACAAAGCGTGGTTTGTAGCTCGTGGCTTCTCCCAGAAAGAGGGAATAGACTATGAAGAGACTTTTACTCCTATAGCTAGATACACTTCCATCAGAACAGTACTTGCTCTGGCTGCAGTGATGAAATGGAAGATACACCAGATGGATGTCAAGACAGCTTTCTTGAATGATGTAGTTGAGTAGGAAGTGTATGTGGAGCAGCCACTTGGTTTTGAGACACATGACAGGGAGTCATATGTGCGCAGATTGAAGAAAGCCTTGTATGGCTTGAAGCAAGCACCTAGGACTTGGTATGGTAGGATAGACAACATTCTATCTAATTTGGGATTTACCAAGAGTAAAACGGATTCCAACCTTTACTACAAGGTTGAGGAAGGCAATCCTGTGATACTACTTTTGTATGTGGATGACCTGTTTGTTACAGGTGAGGATAGATTGATTCCTGACATGAAGAGGAAGCTTGCTACCGAGTTCGAGATGAAGGACTTGGGGATGATGCACTACTTTCTAGGCATGGAGGTGTGGAAGAGTGCAAATGGATTCTTTCTTGGACAAGGGAAATATGCAGTAGAGATCCTGAAGAGGTTCGGGATGATGGACTGCAAGGCCATGGCCACACCTATGGCATCGAACCTGAAGCTTCTGTGTGATGCTTCATCTGATCCGGTTGATGTCACTATGTATCGTCAGATGATTGGGTCCTTGATGTACCTGACGAACACGAGACCAGATATTTTCTTTACGGTAAACACATTGAGCCAATTCCTGACAGATCTGAGAAGTGTTCACCTGGTTTCTATAAAGCATATTCTGAGGTGCCTAGAGGGTACAGTTGATTATGGGCTCAAGTATGATGCGAATCAAAAGTTTAACCTGCAGGGTTATGCTGATTCGGACTGGGCAAGTAGTGCTGCAAATAGGAAGAGAACTTCTGGGTGCTGCTTCAGTATGGGATCAGGTGTGATCTCTTGGTTTAGCAGGAAGCAGTCCTGTGTAGCACTGAGTACAGCCGAGGCAGAGTATGTTGCAGCTTGTTCGGCTAGTTGTGAGGCAGTATGGCTCCGGATGCTACTGTCTGAGTTATTTGATCTCCCGCTGGAGGCTACTGGTATCTTTTGTGACAACCAGAGTTGTGTGAAGCTGTCTGAGAATCTGGTGTTCCACGACAGGTCGAAGCACATTGAGATCAAATATCACTATATCAGGGATATGGTGCAGAGAGGAGCAGTGAAGCTCCTATATGTTGCGACGGATGAGCAGGTTGCAGATGTGTTGACGAAAACACTAGCCAGAGTGAAGTTTGAGTACTTCAGAGAGAGGCTTGGTGTTCTTCATATTGATGACACTTCGAGGAAGAAGTGATGGACACATTTGCAGGAGCCATTCCAAGCATGGTGAAAGGAGGATCCTTCCCATGGCTGTGGATGTAAGCGTTGTGTGATGAGCATCAAGACAATGCTCCAGTTACTGCTTTGTATATGCATCATGTTGGATGCTTGATATGATCAGTTGGATCATGTATTTGTATATGCATCATGTTGGATGCTTGATATGATCAGTTGGATCATGCATTTGTATATGCATCATGTTGGATGCTTGATATGATCAGGTGGATCATGTATTTATGTATGTATCAGGTGGATCATGTATTGTGTATGTATCAGGTGGATACATTGTATGATCAGGTGGATCATATATTTGTGTATGTATCAGGTGGATACATTGTATGATTAGGTGGATCATGGATTTGTATATGTATCAGGTGGATACATTGTATGATCAGGTGGATCATGGATTTGTATATGTATCAGGTGGATACATTGTATGATCAGGTGGTTCATGTATTTGTATATGTATCAGATGGATACTTGTATGATCAGGTAGATCATGTATGATGATATGTATCAGGTGGATACATTGTATGATCAGGTGGATCATGTATGATGATATGTATCAGGTGGATCATGTATGATGGTATGTATTAGGCAGATACATTGTATGCATCAAGTGGATGCATGGTATGATCAGGTTGATCATGGATGATGAGTATCGGGACGATGCTCTGGATGATATGCATCAGGACAATGCTATGATGATGATCAGGATGATCACAAATGACGAGCTTCAGGATGTTGCTCCAGATGATATGCATCAGGATGATGCTATGATGATGATCAGGTTGATCATGTGATCATGTACATCAGGATGATGTATGGTGAGTATCAGGTTGATACTCTATGGGCGTGGACAGGTTGTGCAGGTAGCATAGAAAAGATCCTTTGAAATCCGGACAGGTAGAATAGTGTGCTTATAACAACCTGGGATGCTCTATCGAGATCCAGACAGGTACAACAGTGTGCTCGTAACATCCTGGGATGCTCTAAGTAGGTTTTGCGAAAGTTCACATAGAAAAGATCCTTTAAAATCCAGACAAGTAGAGCAGTGTGCTCGTAACAGCCTGGGATGCTCTATCGAGATCCAGACAGGTAGAGCAGTGTGCTCGTAACATCCTGGGATGCTCTGAGTAGGTTTTGCGAAAGTTCACATAGAAAATATCCTTTAAAATCTGGATAGGTAGAGTGGTGTGCTCATAACAGCCCGGGATGCTCTATCGAGATCCAGACAAGTAGAGCGGTGTGCTTGTAACATCCTGGGATGCTCTGAGTAGGTTTTGTGAAGGTCAACATGTAAAAGATCCTATAGTCTGCGCTAGGTTTTGTTGACGCACATAATCAGTCCTAGGTTCCACAGTATGGCCACTGATGATGAAGACCTACAGGTGGTGGGCCTACATCCAACATGAAAAAGGGTTGGCTCTGTAGAACTTCCTATGACGAGCAGATTAGACATTGATTGAGATAGCAGCAGTTGTGACGATGACAATGATCCAGTGACGATGATCTAGAGAAGAAGACTTGTGCTAGCAGATCTGTGTCAAGAAATACCTTCCTAGTTAAGAGAGAGTGTTGATGTAATTGTAACTTCAGAATGTATTTCATATATGCATATTGTATTCCTATAGAGATGTTATTATTCCTCTATATGGAAGTGTCGTCCTTTATATTGTAAGTGTCGTAACTTATACTTGATGGGTTATTAGACCACCTTGATGGGGTCGGCCCTGTATAAGTCATGTGGGTTAAAGGGTTATTAGACCACCCTGTTGGGGGTCGGCCCTATCAGCATTATGTTAAGTGGTTAAGTTGAGGCCGACGTAGTAAGATTATTAGGCAAGTCAAGTCAAGTATAAATAGAGTGCGGGAGGCACTCTATTTGATCATTCAATTTCTCACTCATACACACATTGGAGAGTGGCGTACTAGTGGAGGAGAAGAAGCTTCTACAAGGAGACTATCTCTTATGATTGGGTTTTGTATCATTGCTCTATCTATCTTTGAGGAAGTTATTGGAGTTTTCACCTTTATGGTTTTCCCCAAGGAAACTCTGTGTGTCTATTGTCTCTTGTGATTGCTTCTTGTGATTGATATGTTGTACATGTTATTCTCTCAGTTAAGATCCTAGAGTATGTTGAATTAATGCTAAAAAATTAACAAGGACCACATGCATAGATATATTGCAAGGAACACAACGATACTACAAACTCAAATTCTATTAAATGAATGAAACAGAATAGAATGTAAAATACAAGTAGCTAGAATGGTGGTAGATATATCTCTAAGAAGAGATGTGGTGGCTACACTCATTCGAGACAAGATTATTACGAAAGGAGGTCGAAGAGCCTGTTTATCATAAACATGAGGGTGAAAACCCTAACATCCAAAAACCTAACCCTAGGAAATGATTCGTAAAAAGGTTTGTGGGTCTCAAGGTGGTTAGTTGAGGTATCAACTTCTCGAAGGAATAACTTTTGCATACAATCTATGTTTAAGGCGTTCGATAGCTCATTGGAAAGGTATAGCCGAGGAGTACACATTTTTCCTATCTAGTATTCCTTACGCTATGTCTAGATTGTGGCATCACCAAAAACGTCATTTAGGGCCTCAAAACGACCCCAAAAGTTTTGGACACGAAAATCTGTAAAAACTACCAAATTGGAAAAACTATCTTGAGCTCGTGGAATAGGTGGGTGGCCATTGATATCCATCTGGAATAGTCCTCTGAATAAAAAAACTACCAAACTAGAAAAACTACCTTGAGCTAGTGGAATAGGTGGGTGGCCATCGATATCCATCTGAATCAAATTTTTAGCATGCATAAGTAACTTGATGGATAAGTACATGGAGTATACCACCCCATCCTCCTCTACATGATCCCTATGATGGTCTCTGTAATTCCTTCACGCGTCTCGGGTGAGACCTTATCTTTCCTATAGGGTATTGAATATGCCAACACCTGTAGGGTGTTTGTTGGAAAAGCTTGTTGAACCCTAGGTCTGACTGACACCAGCCAACAAAAACATTGGGAAAGAGACCTTTTTAAAAGGAGGGGAGTTTTTTCTTTATGACGATCATAGACATTGGCGTTTTTTGCAAGGGTGTGCCTAGGAGGGGATTTTGTAACTTTCCAAACACAGGCATGATGCCAACACCAACGACATGGCGGGACTGACGAATTAATCATTGGACACAACATTGGAGAATTTTAATCGATGAGATGCAACATACCCCAACATGACAAAATTTCAACCAAGTGTCATTAGGTTCAAACTGCGATGGATTTCGTAAAATAAAATATGTGTGATGAGCATCTCGACCTAGATTTAATGTTGTAAAAATAATATCATAATGAGATGCATAGTGAGAAATGACAAAAGTCAAAAGTAGGCATAGTTAAACCATGCCAACACATAAGACGAACCCTTCCACTTTAGATGTGAAGACCAAATGATGACGCAAATAAAAAAAGTGAGTAGGGATGAGCATAGGACATCACCTTGGACTTGATGGTGAAGACAGAATGGAAAGGAGACAAAGTTTAATATGTTCGCCTTAGTCATCATGTTCTGACACTTCAGAATCATGTCAATGTTGGGAATCAATAAGATGTTGGTAAAACTGAAAGTCAAACACAAAAATTTCAGCATATTAGGGAAACAGAGCAACTAGCATTTACAAGACCTAATATGGCTATTACAAAGTATACATAGGATGTGACCTTGAAAGCATCATCTTTGAAATATGGTCATTGTTATAGAAGCAAATATATTCTTTCTAATATCATAGATCATTCTTGGCTTATTTCAAGAATTCACATGATGAGGTTTTGAAGGGCCATTCCTTTGAATATTTGAAGCAATAGACCACTTTCAAGGTTCTTCAGTGTTTAATACAGAAATTGGATGTGAATCTGAACCAGGACCCATGTATGGCAGCTGAAAAATTCAACAACAAGATTCCAATGCAAAGAACAACCAAGAATATAAGAAGTCCGAGTAAAGCCCAATTCAGGCTAGAGGATGCCGCCAATTGGGCTTACCTGGATGTTTATTTCCTCAATATCGATAGTGATTTAAGTTTAATTTATTTTCAATATGCAAGAACTCATATTGCATGATGTCATATAAATGGAGCATATCATTTATAAGGAAGCAGATCCATCTAGATCACGAAGTATTGAATAAGTCAAATGATAAAAATATACCATACAAGACTGTATAGTGTAGCCAGCACATCTATTTTTCTTGGTGCAAATCTCATTAACATATGTCTTCAATGGAGAACGATGTTGGTTAATGCGATGAAAACTAGTTTCGTGAAGGCTACAATGCACTTTAGGCAGTCACACAGAGCGCTTGATCAAGCAGGATCTTCGGAGGTAGTGTTCGCACTCTTGCTAATCATAGATCGATTTTGATGATCGTTGATCAAGTGAGGCAGATCACTGTGTTGAAAATGCAAATCGCTAGTCAGATCTCACTATGATTGTAGACCTATCCGCACATCTCATGGAGTGCAGATCGTTGAAAAGGAAGTGGAACACTAAATGTCAGATCGTTGTAGATTATGTTTTAGTTGAGGAAGAAGACTGGCTAGTTGGTTGAAGACACCACAAGGCACGTGGTTTAGATCTAGCATGTGATGAGCATATCATTGGCTCAATGCCAATTACAAATAAATCTCTGTGTGCAGATTTGGATCCATGGCAGAATCATGTTGAGGAATATAGTTGTGGGAACTGGACCAATTTATGTCTCCAAGCCAGATTATGATTCTCTAACATGTCAGGTCATGCCTTCTCACAATTCTAACACCAATGGGAAATCGTGTACCAATTCCACAGGTATAGGAGGATGCAATTGTTGCTTATATACAAGAAGTGGACTCTCAAAATGAATGTGATGTTCTCACCATGCCAGTGGTTGTGCAATGTGAAAAAGGTGAAAACAGTGCTTGCGAATGCAAAATAGGATGATGCGGCATCTGCAATTATTCATCAAATCTCACGTTACTGCATCGCTAAACTGGTTACAGGATCATCTTCTCTCAATGCCATTACAAGTAGATTCAAGGACCTTGATGTAATTGTAACTATTTCGAAAAACACCATTGATTTTTGTACTGTATATGCAATATCAAAAGGCAAGCTTATTTTAGTCCACTGAGCTACATCTACATACTTCAAAACTACATCTACTTCAATTATTAGGCCAAGAAACTCCATTGGTGTAGCCTAGTGATGAACTTTTTTGGCTTGGTCACCCTCAATTGATTCTGTTTTTTATGCATTTTACTTTGTTCCATACTGCTTTCGAAGTAAATTTTACATTGCATAATGATTTGCTTGAGATTTCCCAAGGACACTCTCTGACCGAGTACCGTAACATGGAATCTACCCTTCAACATGCACTGAAGTTCATGTCAAAATTATTTTTGCAATTGTTAGATCAGCTAACTTCCTTGTCTAAATTTCAAAAATTGTGGCTTGGGGTGCTCAGCATTATAGAGAAAAATATGAAGGCAAAGCTTCGGGTTAAAGGCATTGAAAAGCTTCAAGTGTTGGATTTAGAGACGTCTAAATTACAATAAATTAAGTTGGACATACGTGCATTATGATTATGATATCAAATACTGTCGAAAGATTACATCTATGTAATGATTAAAACATGCCAAACAATGTGATTAATTAAGACATGGCATTATACGTATTTAAATAAGGATTTGGATACAAATACATATAGAATAATGTTAATCAATTATAATTGTTAATGGACCGATTATAGTTGATTAAAATAATAGCAGTAAATTGAGCTAAATAAGGAAATCAGAATTTATTCTGATTTATTTCAGTTTTTTCTGAAGTTTCCCGATTTGAAGTTTTTTGTAAAATCGGAAACTCCAGATTTCTTTTGGACTTGTTTCCAAAGTATTAGCTAAATTTCAGCAGCCCCAGGATTAGAATCTTTTTCTTTGGCACTGCTATAAAAGGGCTGAGTCTCCAAGGCTTGCAATCATCCAGAAAAATTGTCTGCTCCATTGAAGACAGGATACTCTCCAGAGAAAAGGATTGCAAGTTCTTGGAAGGATTCGAGAGCCAACAACTCAAGTCAAGACCAGAAGCTGTCCGCGACCTTTGAAGATGGAAAGTAAGTACCGCTGTGCATTAAACTTAATTTCTAAGTTCCGCTGTGCATTAAGTTTAATTTCTTGCATAGGAGTAGATCTTGGTTAGGGTTTAAAGCAATTAGTAAAACCCAACAATTGGTATCAGAGCCTCCCTTTTGTAAGAAATGCTGTGTGTATTCCACGAAGTTTGAAAACATTTTGGGCATTTTTCAGTGATGGCTGGAAAATCGATTATATATCTCTGTTTGTTGATAGTGAAGTGTTAAAAATATTTTTATAATGACTTCTCCCTCATAGTTTGATTTGAGGTTTTGAACATTGGTTCTTACGACCTAGCCTTGGGTTAAATTATCAGTTATCAATGGAATCAGTTTTGCAAAATTGTTGTTTAAAGATTTACGAAATTGAGACTTAGAATCCGGAATCTCTGGGTGCACTTATTATATTTTTGACAAAGGATTTTATTTACTTTGTAGAAGGAGTTTGTGTTTTCTTCATGCACAGATCGTATAGATCCCCACCTGCAGACTCTGCGCAAGATTATTTTTAACTTCTATTGACTAAACGTAATCATGTACAGATCGAATAGATATCTTTGTATTTTGGTGTGAATTTAAAATCTCTGCTAAAACGCGAATCTCAGATCTCTTGCCTTGACCGGTTGTAATTCATATGGGTGACCTCCAGGTTTAATGCTGTAATACACAGGTCGAATAAATCTTTATCGTCTAAACTCAGATTAACCTGCTTACATCTCTATTCTGTGAAGACCCTCACGGTGTGTGAAAAACGCCCTGCTTTGGTTTGCATGTTATTTGTGGTCTTGCAGCCAGAGTAAATTTTGTTTTATGATTGTAATTATTTCCTGTATGGTCTTTAAGAACTGTGGAGAGGCTGGGCGATTTCCCTTCAATGAAATCGACCCATGTTATCTACCGGAAACCTCGGCTTTCATGCGTTACCTCTGCCACCGGTTTCAAACCTCCGTGTGCAGACATTCGATTCAGAGGGACCTTTGTCTTTTACATGCTTCCAACGATTGGGGATATCTCTATTTCTCCACCGAATGGTTTTGGAAAAACATTTTTATTCACAGTATTGTGCATTGAGTCAAAAACGCCTTTGGCATCTCTGTATGGCTCACGGGTTCGGTTGAAAACGTTTTGGCTCTTGGTTTCTTTTCAAACGTTCTTTGAGCTAATGTATGGGAGAGCCACGGCCCTGTACTCTGTTTTGATGCCTTTCTTTCCTAAAACGAATGTGTGTAGCTTTGTTTATATTAATTTGTAAAGTTTAGTTGAAATCGCAGGACTGGTTACTAGATTAAGGGAGAGGACAGCCTGAATGGCATTGATCCCTGCCCTGCGTTGTATGTTTTTTCGTTTTGGTATTTATATATTGGAAAGGAAATAAAGGGCGCAGGCCTCATTCCTAGTTTAAAGATCGATATTTCGATGCCTCTGTGAATAGAGGGAGCGCATCTCTCTCTCGGATTTAATTCTTGTTTTTATTTTATTTTATTTTGGCATTCATTCTATTTCATCGGGTTTGTGAAGCTCAGGGTAAGCCAAATGGTGAGGGCGCAAACCCAGTTCATTTACACTGGTGTTATGCTCTGGTTTAAGCTCAAATCTGAGCTGAGAGCTAGGGCTTATGCCCAGTATTACCTATACAAAACTTACGAGCACATGCCCACATTGCTTGATTGGCATCTGATTTTTTATATGTTTTCCATTTGCATGTGCATAGTTTGGATGCAAGGCACATCCCACAGAAGGGCGCAGCCCAGTCCTTGATTGGCATGTGATTTTTTATATGTTTTCTATTTGCATGTGCATAGTTTGGATGCAAGGCACATCCCACAGAAGGCCGCAGCCCGGTCCTCGATTGATCTGTAATTGAATAATGATTCAATCCTCTGAAACTGAAGAATACATCTACATCAAAATGATTTTTTTTTTTTTTTAGGGTGCAGTGTTTAAATCATTTTTGAGGATGCAGTGCTTATTTCTATGGGCTTATGTAAAAAGTACAGTTTCATAAAAGAATCAATAAAGGCACCCATTCCAGTTTTTTTTTTATGGATACTGCTCTGGATTTATTTTAGGGATAGTTTTACTGTTTCTATTTTATCCAATAACAAATTATTTTAAGTATTTCTGAATGTGAATGTGATACTTTCTTTTAGAGATGCTATAAATATTTTATGCAATGAGGAGGTTGCATATGGTTAAGATGTATTACATATTTTATACAATGGTTGTAATGTACATATGTTTCATGCATTGAATTTCCTATGTATTGATTTTAGGTATAATTTTGGAATCTAACTAAAGGCATTTTACGTATACATGTGTTGTTTTCGCATGAGTCAAGCATTGATGTTCGCAAAACGAACCGCTCTGTGTAAGACGATTGCAAGGATGACTCATGACAAGCTCAATGGACGTAGGTGTTAGCTTTCCCAAAGGAGGGTTGGCACCTGCTAAGTTGGTTGGTGCATAAGGGTGATGTATAACAAAATAAGTTGCAACACACATATGCTGGCAATGTCTAGAAAAGCATTTGGGGCTTGGTGCACCAGGTCCGTTAGTGACCTGCCTTCCCCACTTGACTGGCCTGGTAGTTAGCAAATGGATATGTCAATCTGGCCCAAAGGCGGAAAAGACAATAAGGTAATGATTGCGCCCAAAGGTGTTTTTCATTATTGAGTGGTGTTTTGGCTAAAAGATTCAATGGAGCACATAATTTAATTTAGGCCTTTAGATGGATTTTAGAATTATGATTAAAGATCAAATCGTGATGCATAATATCTAATCTTTCCTTTTGTTCTTCAATTTTTTCAGATCTAAACATAATGTCAAATCTAAGTCAAATTAAGCCCCTCATGGGGAACAATTTCAAACAATGGGAAGAAAAGCTGAAATTAGTCTTAGGGATCATGCAATTGGACACTGCACTGAGATTTGATCGCCCCAAGCCCAATAAAGAGGGTGAAGAAACTCCCCAAGAGAAGGCTGATATTGAAAGATGGGAGCATTCAAATCGCATGTGCATAATGGTGATGAAGCAAACGATCCATGAAACTTTTCGGGGCATAATACCTGATACAGAGACCGGCGCTATTAAATACCTTAAGGCCCTTGAAGAGAAATTCACAAAGAGTAAAAAGACTGAAGTTAGTACACTCTTTGTGAAGTTGGCAACAATAAAATACAAGGGAAAAGAAGGGGTTAGAGAGCATGTTATTGAGATGACAAGACTGCAACGTGCCTTGAAAGGGCATAATTATGACATCTCTGATGAAGTTCTCATTGAATTCATTTTTCTGTCTCTCCCGTCCAACTTTAGTCAATTCAAGATGACTTATAATTGTCAAAAAGGGACATGGACACTACCTGAGTTTGAGGCTCAGTTGGTGCAGGAGGAAGAGAGACAGAAAATGACTAAGGGGGAAAGTGCTCATGTAGTAACATCTAATCATAAGGGTAAAGGCAAGAAGCGCAAGTTTGTTGCCAAGGTAGCTGCAAATAATGCCGCGCAGAAAAGCAAGAAAGAAGATACTTCTGCGAAAGCAGAAGAAAGGAACTGTTTTTTCTGCAAAGCGTCAGGACATACAAAGAAATTCTGCACTAACTATCATGCATGGTTGGCAAAGAAAGGTATGTCTCTTGCTTTAGTTTGTTCTGAAGTTAATTTAAGTTCTGTATCTAGATATACTTGGTGGATAGATTCAGGTGCAACGACTAACATCAGTATGTCGATGCAGGGTTGCCTAAGCCATCGCAAGCCAAATGAGGCAGAGCGCTACGTTTACGTAGGAAATGGCAACAAAGTAGAAGTGAAAAGCATAGGAAAATTTAGATTATTATGTAAGACAGGATTTTATTTAAGTTTTGATGCTTTAGTGGTTCCATCTTTCAGAAGGAACCTAATTTCTATATCTTATTTGGACAAAAATGGTTATGTATGTTCATTTGGTAATGGAAAATTCAGTTTGTGTCAAAATTCTAAGCTTCTTGCTTCTGGTATCCTGTCTTCTTATGATAATCTTTATTTTCTAGATATAGACACTTCACATTCAGAGGCACTGCATGTAGATAATAGAAAACGTAAATTAACTTGCGAGAAATCTCCAACATTATGGCACAAGCGATTAGGACATATCTCTATGAAAAGGATAGAACGTCTAGTGTCTAATGATATTCTCCAACCTTTAGATTTTACAAACTTAAGTGATTGTGTGAATTGTATAAAGGGAAAACAAACTAATAAACGTAAGTATGATGCAAAAAGATGTAATGATGTCTTAGAATTGATTCATACGGATATCTGTGGTCCTTTTCCAAAAGCTACAAGAAATGGTCACCGTTACTTTATCACATTCATAGATGATTATTCAAGATATGGTCATATTTACTTAATAAAAGAAAAGGCGGAAGCATTAGACGTGTTCATAAAGTTCAAAACGGAAGTTGAGTTACAACTTAACAAACGTATAAAGTCCATTCGTTCTGATCGTGGTGGTGAATACTACGGTCGTTATGATGGATCAGGAGAACAACGTCAAGGTCCCTTTGCAAAATAGTTAGAGGAATGCGGAATTGTGCCTCAGTATACGTTGCCAGGTTCGCCTGCAATGAATGGTGTTGCTGAACGGCGAAATCGCACCCTTAAAGACATGGTGAGAAGTATGATTGCTCGTACAACTCTACCTGAGAATTTGTGGGGAGAAGCCTTAAAGACTGCAGCATACATACTTAATAGAGTGCCTACTAAAGCAGCTAACAAGACCCCTTACGAGTTATGGGTTGGGCGCAAGCCTAGCTTGAATCATTTGAGAGTTTGGGGATGTCCATGTGAAGCTAGGCCTTATAAGCCAAATGAAAAGAAACTGGACGAAAGGACCATTAGTTGTTACTTTATAGGCTATTCTGAACGATCTAGGGGATACAAATTCTATAATCCAACAGAACATACAGTTTTCGAGTCAGGAAGTGCGAAATTTTTTGAGGATAATGAGTTTGTGGGGGGAGATATGACAGAAGATAATATTTTTGAAGAAGAAGAGACGAATGCGAATGAGACTATGGACCAAAGTCCTGGTTTTGTTCAAATTCCGATTGCATTTAGAAATGAGACTATGGACCAAAGTCCTAGTTTTGTTCAAATTCCGATTGCGTTTAGAAATACATCTTCTGACAATATGCAAACTTCATCATCACAAATAACTCAGTTAGAAACTCAACATGGAATAGAGAACACAAATGGACCTGAACCCAACCCAAACCCTGACATTGACATGACAAATGTTGATGGCCTAGGGCCTATGGGAGATTCAGAAATTGATAATGATGTTCCTCCTCCTGTTGAAGATCAAGTTGTAAATGAACCTCAAGAAAATCTAGTACCTGTGCCAATTAGGAGATCTACTAGAGAGAAAAGATCTACACAATCTAAGGATTATGCATATCTTCAAGAACATGAGTTTGACATTGGCATGTTTGAAAATGATCCTGTTAATATCAAACAAGCTATGGAAAGCTCTAACTCTCAAAAGTGGATTAATGCCATGAATGAAGAGATGAAATCTATGTATGACAATGACGTTTGGGATATCGTTCCATTGCCTAAAGATAAGAAACCCGTTGGTTGCAAATGGATATTTAAGACTAAGCGGGATTCTAAAGGCAATGTTGAAAAATACAAGGCACGTCTTGTTGCGAAAGGTTTCACACAGAAAGAAGGCATTGATTATAAAGAGACTTTCTCTCCAGTTTCATCGAAAGACTCTTTAAGGATTATATTGGCGCTTGTAGCACATTATGATTTAGAACTTCATCAGATGGATGTAAAGACGACGTTTCTCAATGGTGACATTGATGAAACAATCTATATGAAGCAGCCAGAGAACTTTGTATCAGGTGATGCAGGGTCTATGGTTTGCAGACTTAAGAAATCTATCTATGGGCTAAAACAAGCATCTCGACAATGGTATCAAAAATTTCACAAAATTGTTAGCTCATTTGGTTTTGAGTCTAACATAGTAGACGAATGCATATACCTTAAGTTCTGTGGGAGTAAAATTATTTTCTTGGTTTTATATGTAGATGACATATTGCTTTCCAGTAACGATAAGGACATGTTGCACCAAACTAAGAATTTTTTATTTAAGAACTTTGAAATGAAAGATCTTGGTGATGCATCATTTGTTCTAGGGATTGAAATACTTAGAGATAGATCTCAAGGTATTCTAAGGTTATCCCAGAGGAACTATATCGATAAGATTCTAACAAGATTTGGCATGGAAAACAGCAAACCAGGAGATACCCCTGTATCAAAAGGAGATAAGTTTAGTCTGAAACAATGTCCCCAAACTGACTTAGATAAAAACATCATGAAAGATATTCCCTATGCCTCAGCCGTGGGTAGCATCATGTATGCACAAGTATGCACGCGTCCAGATATTGCGTTCATCACTGGAATGCTAGGGAGATATTTGAGTAACCCAGGTATGGAACACTGGAAGGCAGCCAAGCGAGTATTGAGATACCTAAAGAGAACAAGGGACTATATGCTCACGTATCGGAGATCGGAACAGCTCGAGGTCATTGGATATACTGATTCTGATTTTGGAGGATGTGTCGACAGCATGAAGTCAACATCAGGATACATCTTTATGATGGCAGGCAGTGCCGTGTCATGGAAGAGCGCTAAACAGTCATTGGTGGCCTCCTCCACTATGGCAGCTGAATTTGTTGCATGCTATGAAGCATCTAATCATGGCGTATGGCTGAAGAACTTCGTCACAAGTCTGAAAATTGTGGATTCTATTCAGAAACCACTCAAATTATTATGTGACAACAATTCAGCAGTGTTATACGCAACCAACAACCGAAGTTCGTCAAAGTCAAAGTACATCGATATTAAGTTTTTGGTTGTAAAAGAGAGAGTGCAGAATAATGAATTATGTATAGAACACATAGGTATAGACTCCATGATTGCTGATCCTCTTACTAAAGGATTACCACCCAAGAAGTTTCACGAACATGTTGCCCGTATGGGTGTAATATCTATTTAGGATAGTTAGAAAATGTGGGAGTCTGAATATGTTTTAAGTTTTGTTTTTGATGTTCTATGTAATGCAATTGTAAACAATTTTGATGATATATACAAGTTGCATTCAGTTTCGGTTTCATTATTTCTTTCTTTAAAGTTTAATTTTTGACCTCATACAGTAAAGTAAAGGTGACTCAATTAGAAATAGGCACGTATAATCACACTTGCGTGTAATTTCTAAACTATATGTCCAAATCAGATTCATGTCATTCAGTTATGTTGGCAGCGTGATTTATGTCGGTTTAGTTGCGAATAAATGTGACAAGTGCTGCTTAAGTCCTTTGTTAGCATAGTTGATGGACGGAATTGTTTAAGAAATACGATAAGAAAGACAGAAAAGTTGCATGCAATAAAGTTAAGGATATATAATCAAAAGGTTGCACTTGTCCATGTGGGAGATTGTTGGATTTAGAGACATCTAAATTACAATAAATTAAGTTGGACATACGTGCATTATGATTATGATATCAAATACTGTCGAAAGATTACATCTATGTAATGATTAAAACATGCCAAACAATGTGATTAATTAAGACATGGCATTATACGTATTTAAATAAGGATTTGGATACAAATACATATAGAATAATGTTAATCAATTATAATTGTTAATGGACCGATTATAGTTGATTAAAATAATAGCAGTAAATTGAGCTAAATAAGGAAATCAGAATTTATTCTGATTTATTTCAGTTTTTTCTGAAGTTTCCCGATTTGAAGTTTTTTGTAAAATCGGAAACTCCAGATTTCTTTTGGACTTGTTTCCAAAGTATTAGCTAAATTTCAGCAGCCCCAGGATTAGAATCTTTTTCTTTGGCACTGCTATAAAAGGGCTGAGTCTCCAAGGCTTGCAATCATCCAGAAAAATTGTCTGCTCCATTGAAGACAGGATACTCTCCAGAGAAAAGGATTGCAAGTTCTTGGAAGGATTCGAGAGCCAACAACTCAAGTCAAGACCAGAAGCTGTCCGCGACCTTTGAAGATGGAAAGTAAGTACCGCTGTGCATTAAACTTAATTTCTAAGTTCCGCTGTGCATTAAGTTTAATTTCTTGCATAGGAGTAGATCTTGGTTAGGGTTTAAAGCAATTAGTAAAAACCCAACATCAAGAACTTAATCTTGAGTTATTGAAGAACATGCTACTCATATTAAAGACTTCAGGAGTGATGATATTTAATAAAAATTTCCATTGATAAGGTGACATGAACCCCATTGCACTAGTAGAGATATACACTCAAGCAACAATTCTCTTTCTTTATACTCCTGTTAAAGCCACTAAAAAAGGGGGTGAAAAGTTTTGTTGCAACATAGGGGAACAATTTCAAGAGGTAAGTGCTGCCACACAAGGACCAACACTTATGAAACTTGTTGTTCTTACACAAGAACCAACTATCGGAAGCTCAATTATAACCGTGTCTTCTCTTCAAGGTTTTCAAGAATATATTGTTTGAGTCGAATGAAGATATCCTACCACCCAATTTTTAAGAGGGATACCTAATCACACAAGTTCATGCAGATTTAGTTGCGTTAGGATACAAGGTTGCATGAGTACATGCAACATATTAAGTTGGGGGGAGATGTTGAGTCACAAAATTACCATATTTTCACATGATTTTCCCTTTATTTTTAAACCCTTCTCGTTTACCCATAAACCTATTTTATTCCATTTTAATGATTTATGTGAGATTAGGATCAAGGTTTTCCAATGCATTTATTTTAGTATTTTAAATGAATTTATGATTAAATATTGGAAAAAGAACATAATCTCACTTGTCTTTCAAAACTAGCTCAGTTTGCTAGTAATTACAGGAATTGGTAGTTCTTATAAGTATATAGTTTTTTGGTCTTGCTCCAAATCCATGGGTCAAATTTGAATTTCCTCTTCAACCATTGAATATTTTCTATGGATTTGGGATCATCATTCAAATATATTGGATATAGAAGAATCTTGGCTCTCTTGATAAGATTTGTTAGCAAAGATCTTGGAGATATTATGAGCTTATTTTTTGTTGTTGATTTTTAGCAAGTTGTTGAACCACATGAGAGATTTGTGGATCTCACTTTATTATTATTTATTTCAGTTTCTAGGAAATTTCATGTATAAAAGAGAGTTCCTTCTCCATTCTAGAAGAGGGACTCTTGGAGCATATGTCCAACTTATGATGGAATAGAGTAAAAATTCTTGAGATTTTATTCTATGCAGTTTCTAATTTTATAGTTTTGATTTAATTTAATTTTATGATGTTGTAATTTAATTTGCTACCATGAATTCTTAGGAGAAGGAGCTCACTCCATGAGAACATGGTGGTCTTTATATTTCTTTTATTTGTTTTGTGCAAATCGATTTCACAATAAGTTTTACATTGATGCAAGTGTGGTGTGTTTCTTTTCCCGCAATGCCATTTAGTTTTTATTAGAACTTGTCAACAACGAGAATGATGATTTATGGAAATGGGAACTACCCAAATCATGCAAATAGATAACTTGTTGAAAACAAGTACCTAGTAGCATGATTGAAGCTCAAAGTACAAGATCGTTGCTAAGGGTGATTGAGTCAGTTTTTATAAGGTACGATGTATTTCCTTTCCAAATTTGTAGATTAATGATGCATTTCTATTTCTTAGAAGCATATTAAATAAACTAGTGCAAGTTAAGAAGTGTATCCTACACATACAGTGCACAACATCTTGCAAGTTTACAAACTCTAGATTGATAATTAAATATAATAGGATTTAGACGTATAAATCGACTGACAATCCCCTTGGGTACCTCCCTAGGTATCCCATATTATCCTCCCACTAGAGTCATTTTGAGGTCTAAAATGGGCCTCATAAGAAAAAGAGTCATTGATGAGTTGGAATTCAAAAACCAAAATAATTTCAAGAAAATGAATCAATGATAATCGTTGAATTGGCACATTTCTCATAAAAAACTATTGTTTTAATTCGTATATTCAACTTATCTCCATGGTTTCAATCAAATTTTGAGAGGGAGCACTCATTAGATGCAGAATTGAATTTTGCATCCAACAAGTTCTCTTGCTCGAAATTTGAGTAATACCATAGATAGATAAGTTGAAAATACAAAGAAAAAAATACTTTTTTTTTTTCTCTTTTTCTCCAAAATTCATAGCTCTTATTTTATTATTTTAACTATTATTTTATTATTTTCCTTAAGAGGCCCATTTTAGACCTCAAAATGACTCTAATGATTACATTCCATCCCCCTTTGAATGTTTTTTCTTGGAAACATGTGAGGAAGCCATATAATATGATCTACTAAGTAATGTAGTCAATTAGTACTAAGCACAAGCATCCATCCATCCTAGTGAAATGTGGACATGGGATCCAACTACTTCCTTCCACATCGATCTCAATTTCATCGCTTCTTTGGTTCCAAGTTTTCATTGTGCTACATTGATATCTACATGCATTCTTTTTAGTTCTACATGTGCCTCCCTACTGGTTGCATTTTTGGTTCCATATCTTTCATTGCTCCCAACCTTACCTTATGATTGTTTTTTCTCATGGTAATGTGAGTGGTGATATACAACAAATTTAGCTATCGATTCTTCTTTATTTGACTCTTCAACCTATGGTTCCTTTAAGTTGTGTATCTCCTTAGATTCTTGTTCATTTTTATACCCTTCCTAGTGTTGTGAGGAATTTTATCTAACAACTAGGTCTTGGTTGCCAACAGAGCAATGGAGATATTTCCATTACTATTCCCCTAGGCTATTGTTCTAAACTCAATCTATTTGATGAAATAAATTGAAACAAGAAAGGAGATTAAGGAACATGTATTGTGTTGGTTTTCCTCGATATGTCTCTTCCTCCAACGTTTTAATGTAGTATGGCTTCAAACCTACACACAAATAGACAAAAGACCTTCCTCAAATACTTTTTGCACTATTGAGTTGCAAATAAAATCACAAACATGAAACATAAACAAATTACCTGGGTTAACCTATTAGGAGGGTTAAGCATTTTACACCGATGAAAATCAAACATGATGACAATCAAATTATGGGGGGGTAGATAATAGTGTTAATTTTTTATCACCAAATCTATTATTCTTGTTCACGATAATTTTTATGCCCGGGAATTTGTTCTAAAATTATAAATGAAAATACACTAATATTCATAAATATTGATGTAGCAGAATAAAACAAGAAATCAATCACACATTTGACAAACTTGTTTACCGTGGAAAACCCTTGCAGTAAAAAAAAACATTCAATGATTTTATTAATGATAAAATCTTGGGATCCTATCCTGGGATAATGTCCCACTGGGGAATAAAACAAAGGAAAAATGATATCCTATCGCACCTCAAGATTAGTCCTTAGATCTTGTTGGTTTCTAATCCCTTTGTTGTTGCTTGCTTCTTTCCTCTGACCCTACCCCTACACACTCAGATGAAAGTCCTTCGCCACCCAATCAATGAGATATTACTCACTCTATGTGATTATTTTGTCTTCTCCTCTCCTTAGGATTCCTTTAATAACATCTCAATGACCAAAACCCTAACCCTCAATATCCAAATTGATCGATGGTTGAGTTTAGATCTCAAGCCTCACTTAAGATCAACAATTGTGACTTAATCTTAAATTCACTTTTAGTCATTATCCAACATTAAGTTAATTGATGTGATTTTCCTAAGTTAGACTTAGGAAATAGATACAAAAGTCACTTTCTCTACTTAGCAAGTACCTAGAGAGGTAATATGGATGACTCTTGCATGCTTGACACTTGGCCTATGCAGAAGTACATGTCTGAGCAACAATCATCAACACTCCCTCTTAGCGAGGAATGTACTTATCAAAGAGACACCTAGAACTAGTTCTCCCTCAGAACCTATCACAATAATGCACAAATCATCCTACACACTGGAATCCTTCCAAACCTATTGGTCAACTGCTCCCTAATCACTGGAAGTCAAGGAATCAATGACATTATAAATCAATGCCATGAATTTTGGAAACTTCGTCAAGGACTTTCTCTCCCTCAATGTGCTCCTAGAATCCTTCTCTTGGTCCTAAGCATCCATCAATCTCATATCATACCAACTAAGTATCTTGGAAGAACTAGAAGGGTATAACTCCCTCTTCCTCTATGAAGGTTTATTCCCCACATAGGAATTCTATGAACTCTACTCAGCCTTTGAATCCTTTTTCTCCTTGACCTCTATCATCGACATCGATCCATGATCCAAGATCCCCTTGGATCCAATTACATGATTTCCCTGTAACCTATATTCTTTTCCCTCTCTAGCACCAAGAACTCATGATAAGTCTATGCCAAATCCCTTTGGTCTAATGAGAACCCAACCACTCTCAAAAGAGATGGTTTATCCACTGTCCTCCAATGCTGAAAATGAGATCAAATTCATCTTGAGCTCCAATACATACAACACATCTTTCACCTCCAAATATCCTCCTAACTCTAGTTGAAACTTGACAATCCCAACTCCCTTTATAACACACTTGGCATGGGTTCCAAGCTCCACATGAAAACCTGAGTGTGACTCTAAAAACCTAGTGAACAACTCATGTGTCATCGTCATGTGATGAGAACCCCATTATACATGAACTAGACACTACCAGAAACTGTCCCAAAAAGACAAGAGACAAATGAGAAATCCTTCTTGAACATCTCAACAAAATCCTCAGACTTTAGCTTCTACATATGTTGCTACCTATTGAATCTTAACCTTCCCTTTATTCCATTTTGTACATTGTGAAGCATAGTAGACACACTTGTGGCACACAAAACAATTGAATTTGCTCATGTCCTTCTTCTTCACCACCTTGACTCTCTAATTGCACTTTCCTTGCTCCTCTTTACTTAACTAGAAAGGGAAACATTATCCTCATCGGCACCCTTATGTTGGCCTCCATATAGAGATTCATCTCGAATCTCCTCTTAAATTAAGTCATCCCACAACCGCTCCCAATTAGGAATACGCTCCCATGCAATGATCCCTATGACGAAGGGTTCCCATGGCTTGGTAAATCCATTCAAAGCAATCCTCACCAATTTTTCTATCTCCCATTGTCTCCCTAACTGTAGCAAAATTATCACAAACCTGTGTGATCCTGGAAAAATAAGAAGCTACACTATATATCTTGGACATCTTGGTGCTCACGAGCTCTTTCTTCAACACCATATTCCTATTGTGGTTATACTCTAGTATAAACCCATCACAACCTCCCACATTTCCCTAGCTAACATCTTCTTAGCTATGTGAGGGATCAAATGATCCTTCACCACGTCTAAGATAATCCTCCTTTATTTTACATCCTTCAAATTGTTGGTGGCCAAGTCCTTTGTATTTGTCGGTGGGGTCACCGTGGAGTTAGCAAACTACCACAACACGTTATCCATGAGAAGCACACTCTAACATATCTTCATACCTCAAACCAACCTTTTCCATCTTCAACTATTGAATTGTTGTTAAGATTTAATATGCTAAGACAGAAAATAGCAGCATTACATTCCATTTCACAATAATAGCATATACAGGATCACTGAAGAAACGACAAGCATAGCATAAACACAAGAGACACAGATTTATCCTGGGAAACCCTCATGGGGTATAAAACCCAGTAAAGCTTCCTCAATATAGATGACCAGCAATATACAAAGATGCAAACCAAAGACATGATCTCCTTCTCCACCGTAGCAGACCTCTCCTCCAAAAGTGTGCCTCCCTTGAATGAGTGTGTGTGAGTGTCAAATGAGGAACACACCTCCTCTATTTATACACTACACTGACATGTATTTTACATAGGTACACGTAGGCTCGTATTTAACCAATGGGTTAAATACCCCACTACAACTGACTGGGCCGACCCCTCTAGGGTGGTCTAACAACCCTTTGACCCACATAACACATAAAGGGCCGACCTCCACTAGGGAAGTCTAATAACCCAATTTACCACATTCTGACGGACGAATAAACATCTCCGGATATACAATAAGATCTTTACGGAGGAATGAAACATCTCCGGAATAATAAAGTACAATTATAATATTCTTTGAAGTTACAATATCTCAACACTCCCCCTTAACGAGAAGGATATTATAACAGCATCTGCACGAGCAAGGAGTCATCAACATCATACATGATACATCTATAAATCATTGGAAGCTTTCTCAACATCATCAGTAACTCAACTAGTTACTGGAACATCTTCAATACTGGAACATCAACATCATCAGAGTTGATAGTACTCAATCATCAGCATCGTCAACACACGATCAACACAATCATCAGCATCATCATCACACGATCATCAGCATCGTCATCACACGATCATCAGCATCGTCATCATACGATCATCAGCATCGTCATCATACGATCATCAACATCACGATCAACATCGTCATCATACGATCATCAGCATCGTCATCACACGATCATCAGCATCGTCATCACACGATCATCAGCATCGTCATCATACGATCATCAGCATCGTCATCAGCATCGTCATCACACGATCATCAGCATCGTCATCACACGATCATCAGCATCGTCATCATACGATCATCAGCATCGTCATCATACGATCATCAACATCATGATCAACATCGTCATCATACGATCATCAGCATCGTCATCACACGATCATCAGCATCGTCATCATACGATCATCAGCATCACGATCAACATCGTCATCACACGAACATCGTCATCATCAAGGAATGATGTAAACCAGTCATGTACCTTTTGAACCGAAGTCCAGGGACGATCCAGTCCTATCATGTTCTCGGAGACCTCACGTCTACGGCTCTTCTTTCGGACTGAAGTCCAGGAATGATCCAATCCCTTCATGTTCTCGGAGACCTCACGTCTACGGCTCTTCTTTCGGACTGAAGTCCAGGAATGATCCAATCCCTTCGTTATCGGAGACATACGTCTACGGTTCTTCTTTCGGACTGAAGTCCAGGAATGATCCCAATCCCTTCATTCTCGAAGACATACGTCTACGGTTCTTCTTTCGGACTGAAGTCCAGGAATGATCCAATCCCTTCATTCTCGAAGACATACGTCTATGGCTCTTCTTTCGGACTGAAGTCCAGGAATGATCCAATCCCTTCATTCTCGAAGACATACGTCTACGGCTCTTCTTTCGGACTGAAGTCCAGGAATGGTCCCAATCCCTTCATTCTCGAAGACATACGTCTACGGCTCTTCTTTCGGACTGAAGTCCAGGAATGATCCCAATCCCTTCATTCTCGAAGACATACGTCTATGGCTCTTCTTTCGGACTGAAGTCCAGGAATGATCCCAATCCCTTCATTCTCGAAGACATACGTCTACGGCTCTTCTTTCGGACTGAAGTCCAGGAATGATCCAATCCCTTCATTCTCGAAGACATACGTCTACGGCTCTTCTTTCGGACTGAAGTCCAGGAATGATCCAATCCCTTCTTTCTCGAAGACATACGTCTACGGCTCTTCTTTAGGACTGAAAGTCCAGGGATGATCCAATCCCCTCAACTGTCCACTAAGGACTTCATTCTCGGAGACCTCCCGTCTACGGCTCTCTTTAGGACTGAAAGTCCAGGGATGATCCAATCCCCTCAACTGTCCACTAAGGACTTCATTCTCGGATACCTCCCGTCTACGGCTCTCTTTAGGACTGAAAGTCCAGGGATGATCCAATCCCTTCACATGTTCATCAAGAACATGTATCCTCATCATCATAACGTGTATCACCACAACATGTATCATCATCATCAAAACATGTGTAACCACAACATGTAGAACATGTATAACCACAACATGTATCATCAACATCAAAACATGTATAATCACAACATGTATCATCATCATCAAAACATGTATAACCACAACATGTAGAACATGTATAACCACAACATGTATCATCAACATCAAAACATGTATAATCACAACATGTATCACCATCATCAAAACATGTATAACCACAACATGTATCATCAAAAGCATGTGTACATCTAACCATCAAAAGCATCTATCATCAAAAGCATGTATACATTTATCATCAAAAGCATGTATACATCTAATCATCAAAAGCATCTATCATCAAAAGCATGTATACATTTATCATCAAAAGCATGTATACATCTAATCATCAAAAGCATATATCATCAAAAGTATCTAGCATGTATACATCTATCATCAAGAGCATGTATACATCTAACCATCAAAATAAAGAATATAGGAGTCCTAAATCTAAATAATTCTAGGTGAGTAAGTGCAGGAAAAATAGGTAACCTCATCATTGATGAGATAGGCTTGTCTGTCTCATACTGTGCTACTCCCCCTTTCGAGGAGGGTTCTTCTGAACTACACCAAGCTTGTCTCGGAAGTGTTCAAACTTTACTCGAGACAGAGGCTTGGTCAGGATATCAGCAATTTGATCCTCAGTGCTTATATACTCTAGCTTGATAGCTCCTTTCTGCACCATATCTCGAATATAAAAGTAACGGATCTCTATGCGTTTTGACTTATCATGGAATACAAGATTTCCTATCATCTTGATGCAGCTTTGATTGTCACACATAATCATAGTGGAATCCATTTCTAAGTCAAACACTCCATATAATAGCTTCTGAAGCCACACTGCTTCACAGCTGGCAGAGCAGACAGCTATATATTCTGTTTCAGTAGTACTGAGAGCCACACTAGATTGTTTCTTGCTAAACCATGAGATCATGGTAGATTCAAGACTATAACATCCACCTAAAGTACTCTTTCTGTCTGAGACACTTCCTGCCCAATCAGAATTTGAGTAACCATGTAAACGGAGTTCATGACCTCCAAGATTATATAGACCAAAATTAAAGTACCTTTTGAGGTACCTCACTACATGCTTTGTAGCTATTAAGTGAACCTTTCTAGGTTCTACTAGATACTGACTTATGGTATTTACAACAAAGCATATATCTGGCCTAGTATTTTTTAAATACATCATTGGCCCAATGATTTGTCTATATAGGGTTAGGTCCACTAAATCCGATGAGTTATTAACTAATAACTTCAAGTTGGAGTCCATGGGAGTGGCCATGGCTTTACACTCCAACATATCAAATCTTTTTAGAAACTTCACAGCATACTTACCTCGATTTAAAAGATTCCTTTTGGATCATGCCATACTTCTAGACCTAAGAAGTAGTGCATTAATCTGATATCTTTCATTTTTATTTCTGCAGCCATTTTCATGATCTGTTTCTCATTCCTTGTCAGAAAGAGATCATCGTCACATAATAATGGTATGATAGGTTTATCATCCACAACCTTTAGGTAAAGGTTAGGATCAGCTTTACTTCTGGTAAGGCCCAAGCTTTGTCATGAAGCTGTCAATTGTCCATTATTCACACTCTGCATTGAGTGATCTTCTGCATATCTATCTGTGCCATCTCTCGTCAGATGGGTCTACTAATATGAGCCTCAAAGTCATTCGAACTCTATGGTGAGTTTCTTCTTGCATCCATGTCATATGTGTATAGAAGCCATATTCAACCTTGTAGCAAGGGTTGAGATCCACATCACCCATGATGATCATTAAGCTCATCAATTGACTACCGATCCTGGGAACCCATACAGAACCTGATTACATTATTAAGAGAATGGTCAAAACATCTCATCATGATTCTCTTCCTCTTTCTAAGAGAATCTCTTAACCATAAGCTTTCTATAGTGTGTTTGATTTGTAAATCCTTTTGTTGAACATCCATCGCTTGTTCATCATTCATCATGATTTTTCCTACAAATCAAAATTAAGTACAGGATTAGTAATACTTCATAATCATCAAATCATATTGACATAATAACCTATTATGCATACAGATATCATTTACATAGTTATGCAACTAATTTGACCAATACTTTGGCACAACACTTTCCCATATCTTGTATGCATACAGTGGCTATCTAGATGCCTTCCATCTCTACCAGAACATACTATCGAGAGTGTGCACAGCTCTCGGCATGTCAGCAAAGAGGTTTTATTCTAGACAAGCAATAATGGAATGTTTGTCCAACTTACCAATCATATGCACATTAGTAGTATACTGTTCAATGCTCTATGAATGTTTATACTCAGCATTATATATTCTAGGAATACAAATATGCATACAACCTATTACAGGCAATATCATTATTATTTCAAATAACAACTCAAATACTTATCTTTTATGTTTGTGTGGTTGCCTCCCGCTTGATCTTTTGTATGTCTTTTGAACTTCTATTCATTCTGTACTACTGTGCATGCTCAAGAGTCATCCTCATGATCTCATGCACAAACATACACTCATTAGTATATTCTAAATGCTATCAAAACATTATAGTACTAAATAATCTTGAAAAGTTAATAAACATTAGTATTCAAGATTTCAGGGAAGTCTTCTTTTACCCATGCATATCATCAATCAAGATAAAAGATATAATATGCATAATCCCTTGATTACTAACTTTATGAATAAGCATAACCAATCATTCCAAGTATACTTATATAAGGGATCCTAACACAAGGTAAGATTCATGGGAAACATACCTGGATTAGTATACCTACTTGGTTATGTACAACACACCTAAACAATCTGTTCAATGATTTAGAGATCCTGAGCTAGAACCTGCATGTCTCATAGGTTAAGCATAATATAACAAAGTCATACATACCTCGTAAGTAGAACAAAGATTATGGATGTTTTCATGGTCATGGAACCTGATTTGTCTTTTGTGATGTACCTGTATCTTGTTAGCAGACAACATCAACCTCACACAACATCATAATGCATTAGTACAATCATAAGTGTCAACACCCTAACCAATGAATATGCATTCATAATTTTGTTAAGGTTATACGACAAATCTAAAATCAAAATTGTACTAACTGTAATAACCTGAAGACAAACATACCATAAACTTAATCATGGACAAATATCGAAACATACCTCGATGAGTCATACCTGTCGAGATCGCTTGTATTCTTCTTATGTAAGGCCTTATCCTCATCTCCCCCTGAGACAGGAACTTCTTCACTTATGCAGGTGACCAATCCATCTTCTTCTAGGATTAACCCAATCCACTTGATTTGCAAGAACTGGACCTGGAGCTGGATATGGGTTTGTCAGAGAAACCCAAAAATTCAAACTTTGAATTTCAGACTTTCGAAAGGATAGAAATATGCGCCTTGACGAGCTGATCAAACTGGTATATTCAGAATTTGAAAACTGCAAAGTTTTACTCCTCAATTTTGCCTTTGAAACTTTCGGATTCACTGGACGTGACCCTAAACTAGGGTTTGATGAAGCCCACTCTTTTGCCCCATCAAAAGGTTTGATCCAAAGCTCTAAGCTTTTATTTTTATGAGGAGCTTCCAGCCGTGGTCACAGATTTCAAAAATTCCCATTTTTACAGAAGCCCTAATTTTCCACTTTTCTGATCAAGGTCCCGAACTAGGGTCTAATCAAGCCCGGTCTTCTGCCCAACCAAAAATTCTGATCTTGGTCTCTAAATTTCTATTTTGATGAGTAGCATCCAGCCGTGGTCTCCGATTACAAAAATTCCAACTTTCTTCAAAGCCCTAAATTCCGGAAGCCATGAATGAAGGTACCAAAAAATAATTCTGTTTTGACAGAAATATGTACCTGATTGTTTCTGGTGTAACTCCGAAATTTTTGATCCACAGGGTCTGAAAACGTTTTCTGAGATAGCCTGACCTGTTAGCTTTCCATCCTGACAGGTCTGACCTCAATTGGATGTTCTGAGAGAGAGTTATGCCAAATGTCGCAACGTGACCTGTTTTGGGAAAATACAGGAGAGCGAACTTGTACGGCGTGCCACGTGTCACTGTTTGACCTTCGGCCTCTGAAAAAGTTTTCTGAGATAGATCGGCCTGTTATCTTTCCATCCTGATAGGTCTGACCTCAATTGGATTTTCTGAGAGAGAGTTATGCCAAATGTCACAACGTGACCTGTTTATGGGATAATACAGGAGAGCGAACTTGTACGGCGTGCCACGTGTCACTGGTTCAACTTCGGCCTCTAAAAAAGTTTTCTGAGATAGTACAGTCTGTGTACTACCTGTCACTTTTCACGAAATTTCATTTGGAGCTTCCTATCCCAAGTTATGACCTTTTTCCCAAGGTCACCTGATTTTGACTCAGATCTGGAAGAGGCAGAAACCCTATATTGTACAGATCATAAATCACAAAGTAAAACGAATTAGAGGTTGTCCTTTGGACACAAGGTACCTGGAGATTTGAACTTCGTCCTGTAACAATTTCAGATCCGAAAACTTCGCCAAAACAGATTTATAGCGAAAGTTCTACGATGACTGGTTTTTGCTATGTAAAACCCTAACCTTCAAATTGTCGTAAGTAAAGCAAGTGTCTTTAGTGCCATACCTTGTCTTCCTTCAGGTTAGCTCTGATACCATGTTAAGATTTAATATGCTAAGACAGAAAATAGCAGCATTACATTCCATTTCACAATAATAGCATATACAGGATCACTGAAGAAACGACAAGCATAGCATAAACACAAGAGACACAGATTTATCCTGGGAAACCCTCATGGGGTAGAAAACCCAGTAAAGCTTCCTCAATATAGATGACCAGAAATATACAAAGATGCAAACCAAAGACATGATCTCCTTCTCCACCGTAGCAGACCTCTCCTCCAAAAGTGCGCCTCCCTTGAATGAGTGTGTGTGAGGGTCAAATGAGGAACACACCTCCTCTATTTATACACTACACTGACATGTATTTTACATAGGTACACGTAGGCTCGTATTTAACCAATGGGTTAAATACCCCACTACAACTGACTGGGCCGACCCCTCTAGGGTGGTCTAACAACCCTTTGACCCACATAACACATAAAGGGCCGACCTCCACTAGGGAAGTCTAATAACCCAATTTACCACATTCTGACGGAGGAATAAACATCTCCGGATATACAATAAGATCTTTACGGAGGAATGAAACATCTCCGGAATAATAAAGTACAATTATAATATTCTTTGAAGTTACAATATCTCAACAATTGTTTCCCTGATTTCTGTTGCTCGGATCTTTTCCCATTGTCCATATTTCTGCTTATTTCCCAGACCCCTTCCCAAGGCTTCGTGAGGCTTCCCACAATCTTATGTTGTTTCCCACGGTATATTTAGGTCTTCCAAAACCTCTCATCTCGTTGCTCGTCTTTTTTCTAGATTGCCCAAATTTTTATAAGCCTTCCCTCAACCCGCCCATAGCTTCCCAGACTCTTCCCTACTGCCCTGGGATATTTGGAAACTGCCGTGTGGTGGCTTGTTGACTATTGTGTTGGATGTTGGGTGAAAACTGACTAGCGGTTGTGCCTATGGCTGCATCCCACCTCCATCACCTCTTTTCCCATGGATCCTCCAACCGTTTTCAGCACGTTCTATTAGCAGCTTCTACCTCTACCTGCCGCCTCTTATCGCCCCTGCTAACGACTTTATCTGCACCCTTTGGTAGCCTGCACCTAATCCTTTGCAGCCCAATATCTATGCAGGGCCTTATTTCTCCACTAGCGACTCTGTCTTCCCCAGTGGTCGTTGCTCTGTTTCACCTGACTCCTCCTCCAAACATCCCATCCCTTCTACCACCCGCACTATTGTTCATGCCCTGTTATTTGTCTCCACGTCCACCCTACGACCCAATGTTGCTACAATAGTTGCTTCATGTAACAGCCCTACCTCCTCTAGCCACCTGTGTTGTCACCCAGTTGGTGGTTGTTCCTGCTTACCTCATTTGTCAGTCGCTTCCCCTGTCAAGTCCAGCATCCACCCCCGTGATGCCTTTCTCTAAGAAGATACAACTGCTTCTTGTGACCCTAAATGATCCTTGTAGTTGCAACTTGTTGCTCCATGAACCTGCAATCTTGGCTTCCAGCTCTGTGCCCAATCTCCCTACTATCGACCTTCTCTAGCTCGCAACGTTGCTCACAGCCTCATCCCACATCCACTCTGCTAGCTCTATCCCAACTTCCAACATCCCATGTTATCATACGACTATGCGGCAAGCATACGGTCTTTTTTTATTGATGTAAACCTCACATCAAACATATTTCCCTCAAATTTGATCTCAATCTGGCTCTGATACCATGTTAATTTTTTATTACCAGATCAGATTCTCGTTCATGATAATTTTTATGCCCATAAATTCATTTTGATAAACAAAAATACACTGATATTATTAACTAATGATGTAGCGGAATAAAATAGGAAATCAATCAGACATTTGACAAACTTGTTTAACCTAGAAAACCCTTGTGGGAAAAACCAACATTCAATGATTTTGTTAATGATAAAATCTTGGGCTCCGGTCCTAGGATAATGGCCCACTAAGGAATAATACAAAGTCAGAATTATAGGCTATCACACATCAATATCAGTACTTCAATCTTGTTGGATGTTAATCCCTTTGCTTCCCCTTGCTCCTTTCCTTTGACCCTGCCCCTACACACTCGAATGAAATTCCTTCTCCACCCAATTAATGAGATCTCACTTACTCTATGTGAATGTTGTGTCTTATCCTTTCCTTAGGCTTCCTTTTATAACTTCTCAATGAACAAACCCTAAACCTCAATCTCCAAAGTGATTGATGGATGAGATTAGATCTCAAGCCTCACTTAAGATCAACGATTGTGACTTAATCTTAAGTTCACTTTTAGTCATTAGCCAACATTCAATTAATTAATTTTCTTTTCCTAAGTTATAATTTGGGAAAAAGATACAAATTAAGTCACTTTCTCTCCCAAGCAAGTACCTAAAGAGGTAATCCGGATTACTCCTGCATGCCTGACACCTGGGCTATGTAGAAGTACCTATCCGAATGACTATCATAAACAAATAGATCTTTATTGATATTGATGACAACAACATGTATAAGTATATATATGATCATGATGTTGGCACTCCTGGAACCAAACTATGGATCCCTTTGCAGCCTTGAGCCACGCATGCCTACCACTCCCAAGACTCCAACCTTCTCTTGCATACAAGGAAGAGGCCACATGATAACCTCAACATACAAATGGGAAGATAACTGAGAGGCAAGGATATTTGAGGGGGGAATCAAGCATAAAATCTCTTCTAGCATAATCATAATCTAGATTTTCTCTCCCATCCTCATCACTCCCATGCATGTTTTTTCAACGAGTGTTTGGCATGGTTGAGATGGTTAGGAGGTAGTTATGATTGGTTACCATCGAGGAACTACTCTTCCAATTGTGTGATTTTGAATTTTTTTGCGAATTTTATATTTTTTGATGCATTTTCCAAGGCCCACATGCCCTGCAAGAAAGAAAGGCGTGTGGTCATGCACCTTGCTCAAGGGAGAAGTATGTGGGGCTCAAAATTGTTAGTTGTTTGGTGAAAAATGAGTTGGGAAAAACTGAATTTGTTTCCTAAGGTGTTGACCATCATTTGTGCTGACCTTAATTGTGGAATTCAAGGTTATCAAAAACTATTAGGGGATTTTCCAATGATTAGGGACACTTGGATCAAAATTAGGAACAATTGGATGCTTTTTGTGATGCTTCAATGCCATTAGGGTGACCCTAATGTTGTTAGGGTCATTAGGGTCACTATGGTGCCAATTAGTGCTTTAACACCTAGGGATTGTTTTCATGTTCTTTTTTATCTTTTTCTAGTTCAAATTCAACCTTGGACTCTTCACCTTATGTGTTAGCAGGGACTTCAATTATTTGACTTACAAGGACTAGATCATGTGCCCCCTTGGGCCCTTTTTGTTTAGTAAGAGAAATATAATGCAATGAAATTTTATTTTTCTATAACAAATGTTCATGAATTTCTTTTGCACATTAATATTAACTATACCACTTGGGTCCATCTAAGGACATCCCAAAAAAATATCCACATCAACCATATTGATATGAAGAAAATACAAATGCAACACATATTTATCCATGGTATTCTTCAAATATTTAAAAAGTTAAACATTCTCAGCGTCAACATGTATGCTTTGAAGATGCTTTGTAGGGACTTGCAATCTTTTAGCCACATTAGCATTTATGAAATTGTGCTTGCTATCAGGGTTTACAGGAACAATGACCTTCTCTTGTAATGTACCTAGGGAGGATAATCCATGGTACGTAGAGAGGTACCCAATGGGATAATGTATGTAATGTGGCCATAATCATGGATTAGACCCACGATACATACATTATCCACTTGGGTATCCCCATAGGTGCCCCATATTATCCTCCTTGGTACAATTATGGAGACATTGCATACATTATCCCCTTAGGTACCTCCATACCCCATATTATCCTCCTAGGTACATTCAAGGTTCTATCACAAAGTAGAATGATTTTAAAAGGAATTATTAATAAATTTGGAAAAAAAAGACTCTTGCTATGTTGTTGAAGGAGTTAATAGCTATCTAAATGGACAAGAAATAATGTATTGAATATTTCAATCAACATTTCAATACCATTCTAAAAAAATTCCTACTGATTCCCAATCGTCTTATGAGGTGGTAGTTGAATACTATACATTTGCATTGCATGAATCTATTTCCATGTTTGTTAAGAGGGCTGGTAAAACTAGTCTAGCAGATAATTTTGAATAAGCTATTATGGTTTAAAAGGAAATTTCCATTTAGTAGAAAATCCAGGGGTTGAGGATAACAAAACTTCCACCGCAACTGAGAAACCTCTTTTACTGACTAAACCTTCAAAAAATGATCCCATAGACCTGGAAGGTGTTCTTAATATAGTGAAGAAATTGTCCAATGAAGTTGTTGATTTTAAAAAAAAACTTTGGTGAAGGTACCTCTAATAAAAAGCCTTTAGATCTTTTCACTGAAAACTTGGCACATCCTCAAAACCCTTAGAATGTCCCAATCTTAACTTGAATCTAGGGGAAGTAGGGATGGATAATTTATATGCTTTTCATCAAGCTAATCATTCATAGTAATTTTCCCTAACTGGATTAACTCCATGAACTTAGTGATAAATCAATTTCTTAATCAACAAACACATATTGAGAAACCCTACCCAAGAAACAGAGACTGGAGAGGTTGTGGAAGAGGAAGAATCAATTGGTGAAGCACCTATGTTTCTTTGGAATGATCTCTTGATCCTAAAGAGGATGTAGTAGGGGAAGTGTAAGTGGGAGAATTACATGCCACCTAGTCAACTCCTAAATATTTCAATTTGAGGAGCAAAGGACCCATGTTTATTGTTAATCTCCCTACCAAAACCAATACAGTAGCCAAGAGAATTGTAGTATCTCCTCAACCTCAATAAACCACAATCCCAAATTAGCCCAAAATGGCATCATTCCTATCAAATTTTCGTATGTACTCCTTTGGGAAGAGATTTTTTTTTTCGTCAAGTAATAACAAGTTATACAACTTGACGACAACCCGACATTGTTCTCATTTTTTTATGGTCAATTTTAGTAGTTGTTTTTGCCTCCATTTCAGAAAGTATGTATACTGGTAGCACCGTTTTTCATTTTGAGCCATTTTTTGTGATTTTGAAACTTAATGGTCATAAGAAAACTACAACTTTTATTTACAAGGGCGTTTTTTAAAAGTTTACAAAAAAATCTACATTTAGTAGCTAGTTATAATGAAAAAATACACATTTTTTTGAATTTTTGTTATTTTTAGAAACCATTTAGAATGAAAAATATATATATTTTTCAAGTTTTTTTTAAATTTTTCTCTTAAATAAATCATTTTATGAGCAAATTTGTAAAAAAAATTAGTCATTTCAATAATTTTTTATGCATTTTAGGCACTTTTATGTGTAGAACTAAAGTTTTTTTTTTAAATTGAAAAAACACAAAACAAAACAAATAATTAAATACAACAAAATTGTAAAGCTTGAAAAAAAATCTAAAATTTAAAACTAAATTTGAAAAAAAGAATTCAAAACTATAAAAAAAAATTTAATTAAAAAAAAAATATATATATATATATATATATATATATTAAAACAAATTAGAAATTAGAAATAAAAATTATAAATTATATCTAAAAATTAAATAAAATAAAAAAACCAACCCTTACCCCACCTGCCCCCTCCCCTCCCCTCTCCCCCCTTCCCTCCACCTCCCCGTCCCCCGTGCCCTTATCCCTATTGCCCCCTCCCCCATCCCCCTCCCTGCTGCTCGTGTGCTGCCCAGCCAACCCCTCCCACAACATGTCATGATTCCAAGAATCGCGCCACCGCGTAGAGGCGACGCTTGGGCGGAAGAAGGAGCGACGTTGTTCCTTCTTCCGCCCAAGCACTGCCTCTACGTGGTGGCGCAATTCTCAGAATCATGGCATGCCATGGGAGGGGCTTGTTGGGAAGTACGTGAGCGGAGGGGAGAGGGACAGGGATGGGGGAGGGGGGGAGGAAGGGAGGCAGGGAGGTGGAGGGAAGGGGGGAGAGGGGAGGGGGAAAGGGGACGCGAGGGAGGGGAGGAGAGGAGGTAGGGGCAGCGGGGAGGGGGGTAGGAGAGGGGAGGGGAGAGGGGGTAGGGAGGTAGGGGAGGGGGGTAGGTGGGGTAGGGGTTGTTTTTTTTTTTAATTTAATTTTTTTTATAGTTTTAAATCTTTATATTTTTTAAATTTTAAATTATTTATTTATTTATTTATATTAAATTTTAGTAATTTAAGTTTTTTTTTTTAAATTTTTTTTATTAAATTTTCTTTTAATTTTTTTTAAAATTTTGTTTAATTTGAAAAAAAAATTAGAAAAATTAAAAAAAAATGAATTGAATTTGATTTGTAAGTTTTTTTTTTTAATGTTAATTTTTCGTTATTAAATTTGTATTTTTTTTTAAATTTTTGTTTTATAGATTTTCTTTAAAGGTTGTATTTTTTTTCGTTTTTTTCTCCAATTTTGTTTTTGAATTTTTGTAATAAAGTTTGAAGTTTTGAATTTTCACTTTTTATTTTATTTTATTTTAGGAGGTCCACTTTCCAATCTGAGGTCAGTTTAGGGTTTCGATTACAACAATATCACCCATGGTTCAATTTGAGGTTGTTTTTTGGTGTTTTTGATGCAAAAATAAGAATTGTTATAGCTCGAGTTATTGTTCTTTATAAATAGTTGTCATTTTAGACTATATTGCATTTCCTCTTTCTCCCTTATGCCCCCCAAAATTATAACTTCTACATTGTATGGTTTAATATATAGTTTTATTATGAATAATATCACAAATTCTTTTATTTTATATGAAAAGTGTGGTGAAGTAATTTCTTGAATAATTTGTGTTTAACTCAGTGCTAGATTTATATAGTGTTACTGCTAGATTTATATAGTGTTACTAAGAGATTTAATGAATACAATTTTAAATTATGATACAATGATATTATAATGCCACGTTTTGAAAAAGTGTGCTACCAGTAGCATTAGTTTTCAATTTAGGGCTTGATTTTAAGGTTTTTGTAAACAACAATAAGGATTGTTTTGGTCAATGTCTATATTTTTAACCACATAAAAAAGTGGTGCTACTAGTAGCACCACTTTTTGATTTGAGGTTTTTTTTGGTATTTTTTATGCAAAAATATGAGTTTTTATGGCTAGAGTTCTCGTTTTGAGTATAAAGTTCTCGTCAAGCTGTATAACTTGTTTAATATGATGCCCCACCTAGGGAAAAGGATCCCAACAAATTGGTAGGTATATTTTGTTGGTTCAGTTGAAGTTGTGAAATGGTATCCAATAGTGAAGCCTAAAACCATGTTTATAATATCCACATCTTGAGCCATCTATTCCTTGAACCCATCAATGTGTGCCTTGAATCCTTGAAAGCACCTTCATTAAGGAAGCCATCTAATGTTGTAGGTTATTGTGGACATTTTGATAGTATGAAGTCACACTTGATATCGATACAATGTTTAGTTCTTATAAGGCCTCATCCATTGCTTGGCCTTCTACCTCTTTCCATGATCATGACATTCGGTAAGTGTGCACTTACCTAGTCTCTAGGGTAGAGAGATTGAAATCTAGTGTAGTATGAATATTTAGAAAAAAATAGAGAAAATATGGTTTTAAGAGGTTAACTTACAAGGGATGTACCGACCTCACTAGCTCAGATTTGGATCTGAAATTTATGAGAAGATAGATCTACTTTTCTTCCTCAAATCAACTCAATTTTGACTTGAAACAAAGCTGTGTTTAGGAATTTATGATAATTTTGTCACATGTTGCCTCTACGTGCAATAGAACCTTTCTAGGACCTAAAACTTTAAACCTTCAACTCTCTGCGACCCCAACTCTAAATGACTTAAAAGTTTGCATAAATATTCTACTCTATTTTCTCTTTATTTCATTTTTGAATCTTTTGTTTTGGGCATCCCAATCAAAATTTATGTGCAAATTCACTTGACCTACTTATTTTTACCCTTGTGTAATGATTGGAATACATGGCAACCTTGCGTTGACACTATTCTTGTGATTTTTTCTCCATTTTTTGTGAAATCTAATTTTATAGCAATTTGAAATGTTTTCTCCCAAATGCAATTGGTCTCACATAATTTGGGTCTTCCAAATAATAGTTATGTAAAATTTGAGTTTTTGTGAATGGGCATTGTTGCTACATCTCTTCTAAAAAGTAAGGTATTACTAGCTATCCAAAAGAGGTGGAAATAATGTCAAAGAAGCTCTAAATTAAAGATAGGGTATAAGCCAAGGAAGGGGGGGAGTTTCAATTGAAAAGCATTCTCACCCACAACTTTGGTTATAGTGTAAGGTCCATATCAGAGTGGTATGAGCTTCCTATGGGGATTGTGATTTGCTCTTTCCACGAGTACAACCATACCATGTGATTGACTTGAAACTTGCATGGAACTCGATGTCAATCATGTCAATCCTTCTACTTAGATTTTGTTTTTTGCAGAATATATCATGAAATAGTTGTTGGATGTGTTGGATACATTCAACAAATTGTGTTGTGTTGTTTGCATCATTTTGAGCATGAGAGGACTCTTTCTACACTGATGCAATGTGAAGAGCTACATAAATTGGGGGAAATGGATAGAACCCCAGCTACACCTAAAAAGGTTTGTGGTCGATAAATGAATTGTGAATAGTTTTGTTGTATATTTTTTTAATATAAGGAAGGATTTCATTCTATGTACATTGATGCTTGGAGTTGTATTCCAAGGATATGCACAACAATCATGTTGACTACCTCTATTTGTGCATCTGTCTAAGGATGGAAGGAATTAGATTTGGTTAGTTTGTGTCCATCATGGACCAAAGGCTAGACCAAAAATAGTTAGGAACTTGTTGTTCCTATTGGAAAAAATGGTCTTTGGAAACCCAAAATGAACCCAAACATGCTCGAAGATGAGATTGGGAGTTGATTCTATTGTGACACTTGTCTTACAAGGTGAGAATTTTCATCTTAGAGAATTAATCGACAACCTTAAAAACACTATGATCGTAATATTTTGCTAAGGTCATAATAGGGATAAAATCCATGGACACTAGTACCAAGGTTTATTTAGAGCGGGTAGAGGAGTGTACAATCCCTATTTTTCTATTGCGGGTTTAGAAATGGAATAAGTAATGTAGGATTTGATATATCTATTGACATATTGTCAGATATTTGGCTAATAGAAAAATTTCTACACCATTGTCATTATTTTATCCATGTCGAAAGGCCCTACCACTCGGCTATAGTGTGCTTCCCAAATAATCTTCTCACTCTCCCCTGAAGGAACAGACGAAGGCCCAAACGGTGAATAAGTCCATCTTGGAGGTGAAATTTTAAAACTTGTTTACTTGTGGCTAGTGTATGGTATGTAGAAGTGAAATCGGGATCACTATCATACAATGGGGGCCACTTTGAAGTCGCATGTAACAAGAATTAAAGACTATGGTTTTGCCACATAGGAGGTCCACTAAGGTAGTCTACAACATGATCGGTGCTTCCCTTTTTGTACTTGATCTCAAGAAAAAAAATTGAAGGTATGTAGACCAATTTTGATGTTAGTGGTTCTGCAACTTTCCCTATGTTTGCATAGATTGTAAAGGCATATGGTCAATGTGGATGGTCATTTCCTTTCCCACAAAATATTGTTTCCATTATCGATTGGCCTAGACAATGGAGTAGGGCTTCTTGTCATAGGTGGGTATTTTTGAATTGTGTCAAAATGATTCTCTTTTTTATAGGAAATCAGATGTCCATATTGGGTGAATCTTGTATCCAACAACATAATCTGAAGTGTCTATATTGAATTCAAATGGTTATGCAAATCTATTAGAATCAAGAATAGTGTCATGCAAAGGAAACATTGTAGCCCCTCAAATGATTGTTGTTGTGACTCAACCTAAACAAACTTGGTCTTGGATCCACCCTTAGTCACTTGGATTCGTGGCCAAGCGATATGAGAGAACCCCAACATGTACCCATGGTAAAATTTGGCAAGGCCCAAGAAGTTGCGAAGCTCCATTAGTGTCTTCGGGGTGAGTTAGTGGGTAATGACTTGGGTCTTGGTTGGACCCACATGTATAATATACTCATCCATGATGTACCCTAGATATTGAATTCTTTGCATGTTGAAAAATAAGTAGGTCTCTAGGTTTTCAAATAACTTGTGTTGTTGTAGGGTGCTTAACACTAGTTTCATGTGCCTCAGATACTTTTCTCAGGTTCTACTAAAGATGACAATGTAGTATAGGTATACGAACACAAAAGAATTGGTGAATGGTCACAAAATGCCATCCATCATCCTCGTGGACATCAATAGCACATTATTCAAGACAAAGGCATCACCAACCACTCGAAGAGACCTTCCTTAGACTTGAAGGCTATCTTCCACACATCAATTGGATTGGTTGTTACTTGGTGATAGCTTGACTTAAGATTAATCTTGCTAGAAAACTTGGAACCTTTAATATGATTGAATATATCATCAATTTAGGTGATGGGGTAGATGTTCCTAATTCTGATTTTGTTTAAGGCTTTGTAATCAATACAGAGTCAACATGTACTCTCCTTCATATGAACCAACACAATAGGGATCCAGTGAGGTGAGGAGCTTGGTTGAATGTGGCATTTCTATATCTTCCCTTGAATCCAATATTTGATCTCCTCATTATCCAGAAGACAATGTTGCATACGGGACCATTGGGTAGAGCAGAACCCAATGTGAAATTAGTTGCATGCTTTACCTAACAGTTTTGGGGTACCCCTATGGATGAGGTGAAAATATCTTTGTATTCTTCCACCAACTATTCCACTTGTTTATGCTACATAGAGGGACCCATTACGAAATCATTGGCAGTCAAGGTGAATTGTTTTTCTCCCTATGACCAAACCATGAAGAGGACAAACCTCCTAGTCTAAGAGGTTATATCGTTTCCCTACTTCTTATTAATTAGAGAGACTATGTTATTCGGGGCTACCTTTGTTATCCTCTAGAATTGATCCCAAAGAGTGGCAATGACACTATGAATCCTAGATGAGTAAGAAACATGATGCTTCGGCCACATATATGGGTGTCCTAAAAGAGTATCACAAACTTCAAGTGTGATAACATTACATAATGCCTCATTTTTTAAGGCTTAAAGTTATATTATAATGTATTGTCCCTATCTCAATGAATCAATGGTGTATGGTTGGGTGTGCGACGCCGTTGGAAACATCATCTTCTTAATTACCTCAATTTAGATCATGTTCTTTTGGCTACCACTATAAAAAATGAAATGCAATGTTGTCCCCTTCACCACATCTATGAGTGGAAGAGGCCCTCGCCTTCCTCAAGCTCCTCTAGTTGGAACTTGCATTAGTGATAGTAACATTGGGTTATGTATCAATGATCATTTCCTCCCTATCCATGGAATCCTGTGGTGTTGACATTGCATTAAAGTTCAAGACTTTTAACTGGGCCAATAATGATTTTTGGGTGTGACATTTGTCATTTTGTGCCAAGGACTTTTGTGGTGGTCACACCATTTTCCCATGTCATTTACTTTCTCATTCTTCTATTTTGCATGTAGCTTTAATTAGTTGTATTGGATTTGCTTACCTTTAATCTATCCTTTGTTTTGGGAGTTAGGGAGACCTTTAAACTTCTTGTGTTGTGGTTGATTTTAGACCCCAAACTCTTTCTCACCCTTCTACAAAATTGTTTTCTCAATCTTAACGATATAACGATAAGCATCTCCCAATGAAGAGGTGTCAAGAAATTCCATTTATGTTTGGATGTAATTGTATAGGTTGATACAATATATTACAACCAAGAGTCGTTTAGGGTCCCAAATACCCAATTTTGTAAGAGGGGTATGAAAGGCATCTATGTACTCCAACAAAATTTGGTCTTTACCTTGTTACAAGATTGCCTATGTCATTGGTTTTCAAATTTTTCAATAGGTAAATACTCCTTGGGTGTGTTGACAAATTCCTCTCATGTGGATTTTGTTGCATATAGTTTAGAATCTTTGGCATATTGTGCACAATAAGATCCCACCAATATTTAACACGGGGAAGAGTCTTTAGGAGTGCAAAAGTAATGTTTTCATGATTGGAAATGTTGTGAATATAGAAATAACCCTTTAGTAGATGTAACCATCTCTCTAGTGTCCATCTTGCCTTCGTATAGAGGGATATCAAAATTAGCTTGTACCTTGAATGGTGTTATTGCTCCAAAATGACTCATTGTCAAAGGTGCCTCTGTCACTATTGTGAGTTGTCAAAGGATCTGGGAAAATAGTCCATCAACTTATTTCTTTGTTGATCAAGGGCTCCCTACAACAACTTGACAAGATCTCCTGGTTTTTCATCTTTCTTTACTTCATCCACCATGGGAGGGAAATTAGATCAACAAGAAAAATCTGCACCAAGGTTGATTATTTCAAGGCCCAACTTGTTGGAAATGTTATATTCTTTGCATATGGATCGACTGTCAAATTCGATAGTCGACTGGTATATGTCAACTGTAGTCAAAAGTGACAGACGAGGGAAGTCTAGTCGACTGACCGACACAAAAAAAGTTGTTTGGTCGAAGGAAAATGACTTGGTCGACGAGAAGTTGATAGAACAACCAAAAGTATCAATGGGAAATCTATCGAAGTTGACCCAATAAAGGTGACTGTAACAAAATAACTAAAAGTGGTTAGGAAGTTATGGATTGTCATTAATGAGCAATTGGTTGTATTGCATCTATAAATAAGATGTAATGGCTATGCATGATATACTGTAAGATTGTAAGCATATACTGCGAGGGGTATAGTGTGTAACATGATCATGTAATGAATTTTGGTTTGTGGTTTAGTAAGTCATGACTGTAAACACTTGTTTCTGAGTGTTTGATTAATAGATGAGTTGAAAGCTCACTAGTCTATTGGTTTTCTCGAGATCGGGTTTCTAGGGTAATTTATGTGTTATGTATTGATGTTATTGTGTGCCATTGTCTTATATGAATCAAAAATCAATTTGTAAACCCGTTATAATTAGTATTAAGGACCCAACAATTGGTATCAAAGCTATATTTGGCTGCAAGGGGATGCCTTTGTTGCTGAGGGTTTTAGCTTGGTCTTGGATCTGAGGAGTACCTGTTATAGTGGGAATATTTTAGAAGCATTGATTCATTGTTATAATGTCTAGCACATCGAGGATATAAATTGAAAAGTTTAATGGGAAAAATTTTGAGCTTTGGAAGCTTAAAATGGAATATCTCCTTGTGGATCGAGAAAAATGGATTGCATTCAACCTAGGAATGACTCTGATGGGTGTGTCAAAGGAATACTGGTAGAAGATCAAGGGAAATGAAAGGAGTACAATCCAGGTTTGTTTATCATATTCTATATCGTTGAATGTCTTAAGAGAAGACACTACAAAGACGCCATGGGAAAAGTTAGGAAACTTGTACTAGTCGAAATATCCAGTGAACAAGTTTTTTTTAGAAGAAGTTGTATCTTCTGAGGATGGGAGAGAGTGACTCAGTTACAGAGTACCTAAATGCGTTCAACATTGTTATCAGTTAGTTGTTGTCGATGGATATTAAAATCACCAAAGAGGAAAAATGTATCAATCTATTGTGTTCTTTGTCAGATTCATGGGATATCCTGGTCGTGGCTATTGGAAGAAACAATACCACATTGAAGATCAACGATGTGGTCACATCTCTACTATCAGAAGAAATGAGATGAAAGAACATGGAAGGTTCAACCTATGAATCCTTGACGGTAAGAGGTTGACCAATAGACAGAGGAAAAGGCAAAACCTCCAGTCAAAGATCGAATTCAAGGGGTAGATCTAAGACCAGATCCCCTGGTCCAACGACGAAAACTTGTTGGGGATAAGATAAAGTTGGACATTATCAACGAAATTGTAAGCCAAGAAAGGTAAATCGACTGAGGAAGGTCAATCAACTGATGGTAAATTCTTCACAAGAGGAGAAAGGCGATGTGTATTTGGCCTCCTCAAGTACATAGTCAGACCGCAATTCTTGGTTGATCGACTCTGGTGCATCACATCACATGACACCACGTAGAGAGTGGTTATGTGAGCATGATAAGATTGATGGTGGTGGCGTTCTGTTGGGAGATGACTCGCCAACCAGACTAGTTGGACAAGACAAAGTTCAACTGAAGCTAAAATATGGAAGAACATGAACACTTCTAGGAGTACTACATATCCTAGGTTTGGGTGAAAACCTGATCTCAATAAGTAAGATGGGGAATGCATGAGTACAATCTGTATTTGAGAAAGATATGTGCAAGATGGTGCAAGGAGCAATGGTGCCAATGAGAGGTGTTCGGACTAGAACCTTGTACAAACTATTGGGAAGAACAAACACCAACGAAAGTGTTAATGTGGTATGTCCTGGGTCCAACAGAACATATGTTTGTCTAATCGACTTGACCATGTTGTGGCATCAACAGATGAGAGATATAGGAGAAAAAGGTCTTCATGTTATGCCCAATAAAGGTATGGTCGAAGGCCTCCCTAATTGTCCTGAAGAAGTCGATTTTAATGAACATTGTATTTATCATAAACAGAGTCATGTAAGATTCTCATCTGGTGCTACTAGGGATAAAGAAATACCGGAGTTAATACATAGTGATGTGTTTGGAGTTGTGTCGGCACCTTCACTAGGAGGATCTCAATATTACGTGTTTTTCATAGATGAATTCTCCAGGATGATATGGTTGTATTTTATGAGGAAGAAATATGAATTTTTTGAGAAGTTTCAAGATTTCAAAGCTCTTGTGGAGAATCAAACTGGTAAAAAGATCAAGGTGTTGAGAATTGATAACGAAGGAGAGTTATGTGGAAAAGCATTTGACCAATTCTACAGATAGCACGATATAGCTCGACAAAACACAACTCCATACATGCCTCAGCAGAACGGTCATTGAAAGAATGAACAGAACGTTGATGGAGAAAGAGAGGAGCATGCTCAGTGGTGCAAGAGTCGCATAAGATGTATGGGCTAAGATAGTTGACACAACATGTTACCTAGTGAATAGGTCATCGTCGACAGCTCTGGTCAACAAAACTCCATATGAGGCATGGGATGGTAAAAGGCTCTCTCTTACACATGTCAGAGTATTTGGGTGTGAATCCTTTGTGCATATCCCAAAGGAGAAAATAACTAAGATCGACAACAAGTCGGAGAAGTGCATATTCATCGGGTACAAGGATGGAATGAAAGGATATAAGTTGTTGAACCCAACGACGAGGAAGGAAATTTATAGTCGAGATGTGATCTTCAGGGAAGTCAAAGGCACTTCCAGGACTAAAGAGGTTGAAAGAGAAAAGGAACAAGAAAAACAAGAGTTTGAAATGAACGACGAAAGTCTGGATTCGGAAGAGTCAACTGAACCCAACGAAGAGGTGGAACAATAGAGTCCAGATGTCAGGAGGTATGATCGAGCAAGGAAACAACCATAAAAGGTGCAATCTACGCAACTTTCACTTTTTTTTTGCGTTATCTGCCATAAACTATGATCCCAGGTCGGTAAAGGAAGCAATCAACTCGGTAGAAAGTAAACTCTAGAAAAGGGCCATGGAAGAAGAAATGGAGTCCTTGAAGAAGAATGAAACATGGGATCTAGTTGAGTTACCAAATGGAAGGAAGCTCGTCGACAATAAGTGTGTGTTCAAGAAAACATTGAATGCAACAGGTCAAGTTGAGAATTACAAGGCTTGACTGGTAGTGACAGGGTATTCTCAAGTTGATGGAGATGGCTTCGGTGAAATTTTCTCTTGCTACTAAGTTAGCTTCCGCAAGGGTACTAATGTCTTCAGCTTCAGCATTTGATCTTGAAATAGAACAGATGGATGTAAAGAGAACATTTCTTCATAGTGATATTGAAATAGAACAGATGGAGGTAAAGAGAACATTTCTTCATGGTGATCTTGAAAAAGAAATCTATATGAAGCAACCTAGAGGGTTTATAGTGGATGGAGAAAATGAGTTGGTATGTAAGCTCAAGAAGTCTATCTACGGTCTAAAGCAATCACCTAAGATGTAGTATAAAAATTTCAATATGTATCTCCAATAGCCGGGGTTTGTAAGAAATCGGGCTGATCACTGTGTATATGGAAAGAAAGTCGGTGATCACTTTGTATATGTGGTTTGTATGCCAACAACATGTTGTTGGTCGGAAATAACATGTATCTGATAAAAGTGGTGAAACTACAGTTATCTTCTATGTTCAACATGAAGGATCTCGGAGCAACAAATTTCATTCTTTGAATGGAAATAAAGAGAGATCGAGCAGGTAGAAGACTTTGGTTAAGTCAGAGAAAATATGTTGAGACGATTCTGAAACGTTTCAACATGCAGGAGAGTAGACCAATCAAAGCTCCTATTCCCGTGGGAGTTAAGCTATCTGTTGAACAGTGTCCAAAGACACGGGAAAAAATGAGTACATATTATGTGTGCCCTATGCTAGTGTTGTTGGTAGTTTGATGTATGCTATGGTCTGTAAACGACCATATATTGCCCATACAGTGGGAGTATTGAGTAGGTAAATGTTGACATTTAGAAAAGAGCACTGGACCACAGTCAAGAGAGTATTCATGTATCTACATGGCACGGCGAATTTTAAAATCCGTTATGGAGGAGAGCCCAACGACAACAAGGAAATCAATGTACATGGTTTTTTCGATTATGACTGGACTAGAGACATCGGCTACAGACGATCGACTAACGGATATGTGTTCAATATAATCGGCGAAGCATCCAGTTGGATGAGTAGGAGGCAGTCATTCATTGCATTGTCAACTACCGATGTTGAATACATGGCAGCTACTCATGCATGAAAAGAAGTTGTCTAGTTGCAGAGATTGTGTTCAGATGTTGGGTTTGGGAAAAATGTTGTTAGGTTGGATTGTGACAGGCAAAGTGCAATTTTCCTAATGAAGAATCCAGCATACCATTCGTAGACAAAACACATTGATGTTCAATACTATTTTGGGAGGGAGATGTTGGAGAACTAGAAGGTGTTATTGGAAAAGGTAGACACGGTGAAGAATGTTGCAAACTTATTGACCAAGTCGGTAAACACAGAAAATGTTTCCTGGTGTAGGGAAATGATAGGCTTGGAAACCCTGCTTAAGTGAACGAAATTTCTAAATATCATGTATATGCAAAGAAGAAAACAAGTGGGAGAATGTTGATAATGTTATATTCTTTGCATATGGATCGACTGTCAAAGTCGATAGTCGATTGGTATATGTCGACTATAGTCGAAAGAGATAGATGGGGGAATTTTGGACGACCGACCGACTGGAATAAGTTGTTTGGTTGAAGTCAAATGGCTTAGTCGACGAAACAACCAAAAGGATCAACAGGTAATCAATTGAAGTTGACCCAATCAAGTCAACTATAATATAACAACCGGAAGTGGTTAGGAAGTTATAGATTGTCATTAATGAGCAGTTGGTTGTATTGCATCTATAAATAAGATGTAATGGCTATGCATGATATACTATAAGAGTGTAAGCATATACTACAAGGGGTATAGTGTGTAACCAAATCTTGTAATGAAGTGTGATTTGTGGTTTAGCAAGTCACAGTTGTAAACACTTGTTTCTGAGTGTTTGATTAATAGATGAACTGAAAGCTCACTGATTTGTTGGTTTTCCCGAGATCGGGTTTCCAAGGTAATTTATGAGTTATGTATTGACGTTACTGTGTGCCATTGTCTTATATGAATGTGTTTAATATATGAATCAATTTGCAAACCTGCTATAATTGGTATTAAGGACCCAACACAACTCCTTATACCCTAACCTTATCGAGCTCATGCACAAAAAAATAGGGTGTTGAACTTTGGTTGTCATTGATGTCAACTTGTTCAGTTAACTGTCATTGATGTCAACTGATGTCAAAGAGGTTTCAATATTCCTATGCCAGTTTGAAGAAGTATATAGAAAGGCCACTTTGAAGAAGTATATAGAAATGCCACTTTGAAGAAGTATATGCGCAAGCAAGTTGAAGAAATGTATGGATGCCATTATGAAGAAGTATATCCAAAAGTGCATCCAGTTTAAAGAAGTACATAAGGAATACATCCTACAACATGTGGTACATGTGCAGACATCAAGTCCACCAAGTCACACTCCTTCAAGGTGAAAGCTAAAGTGTTGGTTGGGCAAAGGTTCGGGAGTGCGCAAACAAGTCAAAGAGTGTGCAAGCAATAAAAAGCATTGGTTGGACAAGGTTTGGGTTTGCAGAACAAGAAATGGTCAAGCAGTTATGCAAGTCCTGAAAGCGTGCAAGTCTCACCACTCAGAAGAATCTTTCAATTTTTATAGCGCACACAAGTTCCAAGAAGGGTGTAGCGGTTGAAGATGGTATATTCGCAAATTCCACAGTTAATGATACATCAAGTGCGCAAGACCCGCAAGTGATGGTACCACAAGAGTGCAAGTCCCACTAATTCAAGGACCATGTATGCGCAAGACCCACAAGAGATGACACATCAGTAGCGCATAAGATGACATGTGGCAGAAGCATAAACCGTGAAGCAAAGAAAAATGAATGCCACAACCAACTTGTGGACATACAATCCATGTAGGACATGTATAAATAAGAAGCAAGTTGGAGATTTGAAGTAAGCTTGATAGCAAGGATGAAGAGCTTGTAAGTGGAAGATACAAATTTACATTCAAAGCATCAAGGACTCGTGGAATCAGAACATGATGATCTAACAAAGAGCTGAGTGCACACAAGCAAAAGAATATGATAGCTGACAGTGCACAAAATGATGTTGTGAATCTGTGATGATTGCGCAAATACAAAAATGCATAATTACAGAAGTATGCACAAGTGCGTGAGGACCAAATGACAGTATCATAGATAGCACATTGGCAATCACAAATGTTCTAAGCTAGAAGCACAGAGACAGATCTGAAGCATATCAAAAGATGTACGAAGTGAAGAATTTTAACTGATGCACGAGGATTGAATAGAAGTGTGCAAAGTAAAGAAGTTCATCAGATGCACAAAGATAAAGTTGCATTAGAATCAAGGATGTGCATCATGATGAGGATGATCTGAGACAAGTGTGTTAAACTGAAAGGACGAATCATATGATGCACAATAGGTCGCAGATTGTCTGAAAGACTGTGGCACTTAAAAGGAACGGACACATCACAGAAGGTGCACAGTTCTATCTGATACATGTGCGCAAACTAATAACAACAAGTTATCAGTTGATGCGCAGTATCAGTTGAAGAGTGCAGTAGCGCAGTAGCAGAACATAATATTGATCCTTGGCACAGACTGCAGAATTTGATGAAGCAACACATGGTATATGGAGTGCGACGTCAGTTAAAGTGAAGTGTTGAAGTTAAAGTGAAGTATTGAGTGGAATGAGAAGTCAAGTGATGTATGCAACAAAGTGACAACAATACTACAGCATACAAAAGGTGCGCACAGCAAAACGGACATCTGAAGATCTGAAGTGTGTGCATATCAGGAGTACTGCAAGGCAATATATTATTTTGTATATCTTGGTGGCAGGACGGAGCAAGGAGTAGGGGGTTGTAGCCTCCTTCAGTTGTTGCTGGGGAACACAGGGAGTTGTAGCTTCCTTCAACTCAATGCTTGTAAAACCAGGGGGTCGATGCCTCCTTCCAGTAGGTGCTGGTAAATACAGGAATTCGTTGCTTCCTCGAATGTAATCTTTTTCATTATAAAATAGCATTATGTGGTTTTCTCCCGTTTGGGTTTCCACGTAAAAATTATGTGTGTGTGTGTTCTGTGATTTGCGCATATGTGGATGAATGTTTTGTTTTTTATGAATGCATAATTAAATATCAAGTTTAAGTTCAGATTAATCTGTTAAAGAAGTAAAAACAGTTCATAACTGCGTTGATATTGATTCACCCCCCCTCTCAGTATTAAATAGATTCCAACATAGAGAACATATTTCTTTGATACCATTAATCCATATTTGATTGACAATTAAATGAAAGAACATGTAATATTGTAGAGAGAAAACAAAAACAATATTGAAAGCAAGTACTACAGTGAATATCAACATCTATTAAGGAATAAATTGGTGAAGAACACTACAATATGTGTAGCAATGCAAAATAGCTAGAAAATAAGCTCTCTGGAAAAAAAGGGTAGCCTTGTTAGGATCATTTTGGATCTTCTTTAACTTGTTAGAAATAACATTAACAAACTAAGTCAGGCCCATGGTAGTTGTATATAATTGCCTCGAAAAATGCATGTGAAATCCCAAAAAAAGGTGCCAAAAATTCATGATTCGAAAACTACTAGTATCAAAACCATTTTTGAGATGGCCCTAAATGGCCACCTAGGTCAACAATCCCTTCGGAAAGTAAAGGGAGTATAATGATTACAAGGACATTAGTCCATTTTTACTATGCAAATCTTTCTTTCATGGAAGAGTTCACCTCCCCAAAGAGGGTATAGGAGACAACATACATGACATGGAGCCATGGGTGGCCATGGAGAATGTTAAATAAGGTAAAACTATTCCACTTTCTTTTTTTAAATTCCCACTAGAATTGGGATTTTATTTTTGCTAAAAGAGAATTGAGCATCTCCTCTTATTAACTTTTGTTTTGATCCAAGGTAATGGACAGATCTACAAGAATTCAAAAGGGGGTTTCCAACTTGTTGAAGCCTGTCAAGGCCAGGAGTAAGGTCCAAATTTTGAGGCCAAAACTTTGATCTGATGTGAAAGACACTGTATTTGCAAATGCAATACTTAATTTGAAAATAGTGTTTACATTTATCAAGTTGTGTTATATTTCTTCTTGCCAATAGACACTAATGTTGATATTCATACTCGTCTTTCAAATTTTCAGTGTGATTGAAACATACATGGAACATAAATGCCCGTTAAACATTTTGATAATTCCGTTACACCTCCGGTGTCACAGCATTTCACATGGTCAAAATAGTAAAATACTCACTGTGGGTGATGGCGAGCATTCAGACAAGAGTATTCTCAATGTATTTTAATGAGGTATTTTCACATATCTTTGGTAAGCCTGATAACTCGCATTTGTTAAAACAGGCTACAGCTGTGCATTCAACACAGATTTTGAATTTTTAACTATTTAATGCAGTCCTTTTTAACTTTCATGAATGCACTATGCTCATGAAAGGCTTCAAATCTCAGATTCTGATCTACTCTTACTGTTGCATATGCCATTCGATTTTTTTAACATGAGCATACCTATGAGCCATATTGCACTTGAGGGTTTTTTCAAATGGAACAAATTAATACTGTAAGATATTCAGGCTTGTTTTGGCAGTCAGCCTTTTAGAACCAGTGTTTTATGATGCTTCTCTTCTTCTTGTACAAAATTTAGATCTAACTGCAATCAGTTGGGCCAAGCAACATATAAACTGGAACTCCAGAAAAGATGAACCAAGAAGAAAAGCTTAAAGAACAATGGTATCATTAATTACAGTGAATAGCTAGAAGAAAAATTGCTTATATTCAATATGATGTGATGGTTACCGCTTACTCAATGAATACTCATGATAAAATAAGGGTCTTATCAATGAAATACATAATGAGGTCCCGGAAACAGGTCACCAAGTAGATGCTAGTGGCCTGATTTGATTTCCCGTGCTCTTTCAGACCCATTTTTGGGGGATGACTGCATGATTCTTAGTGGATCCAGTATCCCCTCACAACTTCGTTATGTGTACAAGCATTTTGACTAAATACACAACTTTATCCGTTAAAAGGACTTGATGCTTTCATAGCACAATATATCCTGTCATCCATAGAATCTGAGGTTCCCAGCTAGCTCAACTTTATCTGTATGATGCCTCAATTTCCTCCAGAGTTCTCCCCTTAGTTTCAGGCACACACAGCACCACAAAGATGAACGTAAGAACAGTGAAGAAAGCATACAGTAAGAACGTTCCTGTGACAGACAACAAAAGATCAACTTTAGTTTGGAATCCCAAACCGATGATTATAAACGGTTTGAAAAAACAATCCTAGATGCTGCAATAGAAAATTGCAATATAACCCGTTTTTGAAAACCACAAATTTTACCTACAGTGCTCCATTCTAAAAGCAAATTAATAGTCATTGTTACTGCCCAGGAAAGGGACCAGTTCGCCAAAGTTGCCACACTACCCGCGACTCCCTTGACATTAACAGGAAGTATCTGCAATAGAGTAAAGTATGAAACTTATAGTTGATGGGATACAGAGCATAATCAGAAACAGTAACTGACGGGCATTCGCATAACCGAGATGCTTATTATACAGGGAATGATGGAACAGCAACGCAATCTATTTGGCAGTAAGCTCAATTCTCAGAACATCATAGAGGCCAAAGTTCAACATTACCAGTTACATCCTAATTCCATATTTTGTTTGCATGTGATGTGATTCTTCGAGAAATGGAAGTCGTGATCACTGGTTGACAAGTGCCACCAGTTTACCACAGGACCACGTCCACTTCTTCGATATCACAAATAGTTTATTGGGGTAAGCCTCAATTTTCTCAATTGAAAATTACCCTCATACACATACAATCTGAGGTCCTTTCCAAGAATGCTTCTCAATTGAAGTTGGACAAGGTACATTACCTCAGACATAAGAATCCATGGGATGGCTCCCATACCAAGAGAGAAGGAGATAATGTAAGCCTGCGAAGGAGCACCACCATTTGACATTAAGTCGAGAAAACCAGAAGGCATTTCTATGATGAAAATTATGACTGCAGTGAAAACATTAACGTGCAAGATGGTAGTAACTTGAATCTAAAGCCTACCAATAGACCAAGTAAAGCCAAAATACTGGCGATATGGGAAGCCGCTAGCATGTGGAGCTGCAAGATGCAACGAGGCAATTACATCAAACTTATATATGACGATCTAGCACCGACCCAGTTTTCATATTCGCTCAAAATACATATTCAGACACTTAGAAATAGCAAATCATTTTCCCCTCTCTAATCCCTCTGAATAAACTAGAGAGTTTTATTTTGATAAATGTCATCCACCTGCATAAGTGAAGTAGCCAGAACAATACAAAATATCTAGAGGTATTACCCTATTACCTTCATATAGAATGCAAAAGCAATGAGGAGGAGGCTGATAGCCATTCCGGCAGATGAGATCTGTTTTTAAATCAAAATAAGATCATGTCATTGAGTTACAAATCTGTTTCTGTGGTGGTTATGCTCTGCATAATATCACGTAATTGAGTTACAAATCTGTTTCTGTGGTGTTTTCTATGCAGTAGCAGCGCATTGACGGCAGCAATTGTTTACTGACCATGAGGAGAAGACGTCTACCCGCTTTGTCCATCAACCATGCAATGAATCCAGTCATGACAACCTATAGAGAGCAAGGCTCAAGAGTCAAAACCAATACTTGTGTAGGAAAAAATAAACGATGGTTTTGATCAAAACAATGAATCAGATAGTTCACAAATTGGTTGGATGTTTAGGGGCCAGATAAGCACCTGAACAGAAGCCAATCCAAGGGATGCAGCATTAGCAGATGTGATTCCTGTTTGGTTTATGACAAATTAGTTTCATTGTTTGACACATTCTGGATTATACATTTATTTCTAATGCATATTATACCTGACAGCCATCTTTTGATTGTCAGTAAAAAGGAATTGATCAGTTAAAATTCAAATATTTATCTGCACACTTCATCTTTGCTAAAGACTATGTTAGTGAGGATTTTGTGCCATGAAATCTGGATAAGTTTTGAGATTATCCTAGCTTGAATGAACCAAGGCTACTGGCAGTATATGGAGTATAAACTGGCAAACCATGGAGGTAGACTGGTGCTATATGGAGGCAGGACAACATGGTAGCCAATGTATCGATGCACAAAGAATACAAGGAATTAACTAAGGTATTGTAGAAGAAAGTGCTTTAGAGCAAAAGATGCAACAAGGATGACTAACCGTAAAAGAGCTCACAGAGCAGAGCTAAAAGTAATGTCATGGCACTTAGGTGCTCACCAGGGCATGCAGGACTTCGTAATACATGATTGAGACACACAGATTGTGGACCAAGACACATAGTCATAGACAGAACCACAGGATTTAATGTCCCAAGCTAAATCTGGTCTGATTTTTAGTTGACTGTTTATGTACCTTTTGAGCTTGGACTTTCATCAAACACTTGACCAATACTGTTCAGATACCCCTGTAATGTCTCCCAACCAAATCTGAACTGACTTTTGACTAACTGCTAGTGTACTTTGGTTTATAACTTTTGTCAAACACATAGGCAATCACAACTATGATACTTCTGTAGAAGTTTTCTTCCAAATAAAATCTGGTTTGTATGTTGATTGTTGCTTGGGATTACAAATGATGTTTTAGATCACATATATAACAATATTTAACACGTTGAAACATACCAAACTTGGATATCTTCAGCATATAATGCCATTAACAACTCAAAACACACAAGTATCTAACTGAGCCTTTTCTAGCAGATGCTACAGTAATTTAAGATGACTAAATAATTCAGACTTACAGGCATAATTCAGATCTGTGGTTAAAGTAGGAGTGGCTGCTCATAAAATGCAAAGAATGCCCTTCTCCTTAGCATTCCCTGTTAGACATTATAACTCTGGAGGTCCTTGTGTTTTTGTGTTTTATCATAGGGGCATAAGTTGTATTTTTCCTAGGCAACTTTATAATGTAAAGTGACTTTATGTTTTAAAAGTGAGTTTGTACTTTATCATTTAAGTTGTGGGTCACATATTTTAAATGTGCATTTAATTATTATCTTGTATTAATTAATGTGCATTAAAAGGCGAACCCTTGATCATAAGATTTAATCCTAGCCATTAATGAGGTAGTTAATGGTAGTTAGGATTAGTTGAGGAGAAATACAGTATAAAAAGGGTCCAGGGAAAAGAATAAGACGCCAAGAGAAAAGAGAGAAGAGAGATTAGATTTCTGGAGAGGGAAGAGCACAATTTCTAAGAAAAATCAGATTGCACAGTTCCCAAGACAGTCCATACAACAAGATTTTCCACAGTAAGTGGGTGCAGATTTCAAGGTTGAGAATGGGCACATTTCCCGAGGAAGACTGAAGGATTCTTTTTGCAGAAATCCGTACCAGTTCGGACCTGTCTTCTGGCACATTTCTCGAGAGAGAATTTGCTGTTATTATTTCTGGCAGGCCGTACTATGTCAGGCAGTACTGTGACATGAGTTTCCAGATAAAAATCAGGCTGCTGTTTTCTGGCACGTGTGGGCAGTTTTTAAACTTGTTTTCTGTTGGCACTGAAGAATATCAGTGGCAAAAACTAAAGTTTTCTTACAGAGTTTTTGTCAAACACTTTGAACCCAACTGAGGTTTGAAGAAGATCAATGTGCATTTAACAAACTGAAAAAGCCAATTATTGATCTTGAACAACAAACACTAGCATTCAAAGTACAGGATCTCAGAAACTGGAAATGAAAAATTGACACAGAATTTTAGGGCAATGCCCAGGGAAAAACCTCAATAGAGGAAAACCCAGAGAAATAAATTTTATTATGAGAGGAAAAACACAGAAATTCTACACTTAGAATCTCTCTTACAAGTTACAACATCAAGGAAAAACACTTTAGAAACCCACTTATCTGCAACCTTCAGTCTGCATAGAAAATCGTGCCAAATTTTGCTCACAGTCAGCCCACACGTGCGACTGCAGTTTCTTGGATTTTGTGCCAAGTACGAACTGTACTTCTGCTGTACGGTTTCTTCCCAGCATTAAATGCAGAACAGTCTTGAGATTCGTGCCAGAATGTGTAATGTCCCCATTCAAATAAGTGCATAGTAAGACAATCCCATCAATCCTACTAGTTTCCTAGGTTGGATGGGAACATGTGGGATGGTAATAAGGAAGCTAATAAATGATATTTAGACATTAGAAGGGTTCAAGTATTTAATAAATATGATGAATAAATAAATTCAAGAGAAATTCTAGGTGGCAAGTGGTTTTGGAGACATATGGAGGTGGTGGGACCCACACTAGCTTGATTTTTCAATGACACATGGCAGCTCTCTCTTGCCAATTCGAATTCATGGGAAGGTGAACACTCTTGGGTGAGTTGGTAAGTCATAACACATGGCATTGAGCATCTTAGGTCGAAATGGGATGGAATAGTAACCTCCATGGGAGAGGAAGAGTCAAATTGGAGACTAGTGGACACTTGGGCTAGATTCCCTAGTTTTATGACAACAATAATGAAGCATCTATGACATTTATGACAAAATTCAGACCTGACTTCTTACACCTGACCATTATGACATGTCAGCCCCAAAAATAGACTCAAGGAAGGCGCTCATGGAGTTGGAGGAATCCAAAGAGGCTCAAATTCGAATTTGGGAGAAGATGGAAGGTTGGAACTAGGAGACAAGTGGCAAATGAGGAATATTTCCTAAATGGAAAATTATTGAATCTATTGAGAGGATTTCGACCCCTTGAAGGCTAATGTTGGTTATAAAATGTAGAAATGAAGTATGAGAATGGCTTTTGATGATTTGAGAAAAATTGCATTTGTGAAGAGAGAACTAGTGGATGACTAGTTTCTTGCCTTAGCCAATTTCGAGGGTGAAAGATTCCCATCCAAGTTGGTGTTTGGAGAGGCCACTCAGGTCTTTCATGGTCCTTTAATAGAGTTTTATTTGCAGGTAGCAGCTACAGGAAGTTTCATGGTTTGGTTTAGTGCAGCACTTTCTCTCCACCATTTCCAATTTTGAAGGCATATTCGGGCTCCTTGAAGGATTGCGCTTTGGGTGAGATCTTGCACTCATTGGGAGAGCTTCATATGATATTTTTCTGATTGTAATAGCTTCATATCCTCTGTTCTTCATACTCAGAAACTCTCAGGTCGAAATACCCATTGAATGTATGCAAAATCATTGATTAATGAGCAAACAATGTCCGTTTCCCCAATGCTTTGATGTATGACACTATAAGGTTGATTATTTCGAATGGATGGATGATTCTTTGATATATTTGTGATTAATATACTGCCATGGACATATTATACAAGTTTCATGTACTGTACTTGAGCACATGAAGCATTTTTACTCAGTTTGTTTGTATTGAGAGGTGAAATAGTGCCATTTCCCCAAGGGTCGAATTGGGGGTTTTTGCTGTTGAATGTGAGAGAGTTAGAACAGTAGTAAAAATCAATTTATGGTACATATGAGACCTTAATAACATACTTAACACATTACATACCTCTGTTCACAAATTCGTGGGAGTTTGGAGGCATTTGGAAGGCCATTTGCAGTATTACCCCGGGGGGATTTGATGCACAAATTACTAGTCAAAATTACCTATATTGATCAGAATACAAATCAAGTTTGCAGCAGTATTTAAAGGGCCATAAAACATCCCTGAACCTATTATTCAAGTCTAAATACCATTCATACACTCTTACAGAAGATTTGGGAGCATTTGGGTTGATTTGGAGGTCAAAACAACAAAACTAGTCAAAGGTCGAAATTGGGGAAAAAGTGGAAAAATTGGCATTTTAATAAATTTTTGAAAAAGGGTCATTACAAGTGGTATCAGAGCATGTTCTTGGCACCTGATGGTCCTATCAAGAAGTCAAAAGAATAATCCACCACCCTTTGAACCAGTAGTTGAAGAGGTTTTTGTTGAAGAAGAGGTAGTAGAAGAAGAGGAGTCTTTTGCTGAAACCATGGGTAGAGAGGAGGATGACAAATTAAAACATAAGGAGGAACTTATTGCAACCTTAGATCCCTGTTTCTCTAAACTTTCAGCAAACATGGATAGGATAGGTGATAAATTGTTGCAAGGATTTGAATTGTTGATTAGCCAGCTTCAAAGCAAAGGGATAATAGGAGATAATAGCGGTTCACACTCAGGGGAAAAGATGAAAGGGAATGAGCATATTTTCTCAAGTACAGGACCTCATAATAGACCTGATGAATTTCAAAGCACACAAAGGCATACTGCACCTAAATTTCTCACACCCAAAGAAGAGCCCAATCTTGCATTGGATTACAAGAAACTAGTAAATGATTGGAATGATTTGAATGAAGAGTGTAAAAGAGGTGTACCACTTAGTGACTACATTGATGCTATGCAAAAGATTAATAGGAAGGGAGACAATATGAGTCCATTCCAAAACAAAGAACTAAATAGTGCTATTGGAAAAATGTCACTTCCTACTTTTGATGGTTCTTCTCAAAATTCTGCTAACACTTGGGTGCAAAAATTGGATGTATATTTTCAGCTGAATCCTATGTTGGAAGAGGATGCATTAAAAATGGCCATTTTGCATTTGGAAGGAGATGCCAATGAATGGTGGTTTCATGGGCTGAAAACCTTGGGTCATAATCAGGTTAAAACATATGGAGAATTTGTTGACAGGGTACTAGAAAGATTTGAACAAAAAGATCCAGAATTGCCTTTCAAAGAACTAGCTCAATTGAAGCAAACTGGGTCCCCTACTGAATATATGTTGGACTTTCAAAAATTATCAGTCAAGGTGGCTGATGTATCTATGGGAAGATTAGTATTGCTGTTCACTGAAGGTTTGGCTGAACCCTTAAGAGGTTTGGTCAAAGCCCACAAGCCAACTACATTAAAAGATGCAATGAGCTTGACTAGGGATCTCCAGAATGTGCTTCCTAGAACGAGATTTCCTCCTAAGCCTAGCTATAAATTTGAAAAGAAACCTTGGCAAAGGGATGGATATGATAAGAAACCTTGGCAAAGAGAGTCATTTGAGAGGAATAAAAAAGAGGGACTAAACAGGGATGAACTTAGAAAAAAGAAACTATGCTTCACATGCTTCCAACCATGGACACCGGGGCACAAATGTACCAAAGGAAAGGCTCAATACATAGAAGTATTTTCTGATAATGAGGGGTATGATGGGGGAATGGATGAAGATGGACATATTTCAGATCAAGAAGAGGCATATGAGACAGCAGTAGAAGAGGAAAGACAAGAAGAAAATCAGCCTTCACCGGACAAAGCAAGAATGGCAGTGCTTTCAGCAGTACCTCGCTATCATACTATCCGCTGCAAAGGTGTGGTACAAGGACAAAGAACTTCAGTTTTGGTAGATGGAGGAGCCACTCATAACTTCATTGATGCAGAGATGGTAGAGAAAAGAAAGATACCTATTGAACCATTTGATGGCTTCACAGTTGTCATTCCCGGTCACAACACAATGCAATGCAAAACATGGGTTCCAAAGCTGCAAGTCACCGTAGGTAACTATACTTTTGTTGATAGTTTTTATGTGGTTGATGTTGCTGATACTAATGTGGTTTTGGGAGTGCAATGGTTGTATTCAATAGGAGAGCATACAGTAAATTATCAAATTCCCGAAATGAAATTCCAAGATTCAAAAGGAGTACAAAGAGTTGTGAGAGGGCAACACACTTATCCAAATCAAGTAGTGACTTGCAATAGCATGAGATCTATATTGAGGCATGGGGATATAGAATGGGCTGCTGAATGTCATATTACATCTCCCAAGCCAACTATAAATATTGTCAAACACCCAAAGGAGATAGAGAGACTCTTGCAAAAATATGAAAAGGTTTTTAGAGACCTTCCACATGGTAGGCCACCGGATAGGGGGGTTGAGCACAGTATTGTTTTGGAGGAGGGTACTTCACCCATTCAGATACCACCTTATAGACATCCTAAAAGGTTTAGAGATGAGATTGAAAAAGCTATCCAAGAACTCCTAGAGTTGGGACTCATTAGACCAAGCTCTAGCCCTTATGCTTCTTCAGTTGTGCTAGTGAAGAAAAAAGATGGAACATTGAGAATGTGCATAGATTTTAGAGCCTTGAACAAAAAGACTATAAAGAATAGGTATCCTATTCCTAGGATTGATGAGCTCATGGATGAGCTGCATGGGGCCAAATACTTCTCAAAAATTGACCTTAGATCAGGGTATCACCAAATTCGAATGAAAGATGAAGATGTGCAAAAGACCGCTTTTCGATGTCATTTTGGCCACTTTGAATTTCTTGTCATGCCTTTTGGGTTAACAAATGCTCCAGCCACCTTTCAAGCATGTATGAATAGGATATTTTGCAAGCAACTAAGAAGGTTTGTTTTGGTTTTCTTTGATGATATTCTCATTTACAGTAAAACATGGGAAGAGCATTTGCAGCAGTTAGAGATTGTGTTGAAAATCTTGCAAGAAGAGTCCTTATTTGCTAAATTATCAAAATGTGAATTTGGAATGAAAGAACTACTGTATCTTGGGCACATTATTGGGCAAGAAGGAGTGAAGGTACACATGGAAAAAATCAGGGCTATCTTGGAATGGCCATCACCAAAAAATATTACCGAATTGAGAGGCTTTATTGGCATATGCACCTACTACAGAAAATTTGTGAAAGGGTTCTCCAAGTTGACTTCTCCACTCACTGATTTGACTAAGAAGGATGCTTTCAAGTGGAATGAAGAGGCTGAAAAGGCCTTCCAAAAAATGAAAGAGGTAATGAGTAGTTGTCCCATACTTGCACTTCCTGATTTTACTAAACCTTTTGTTGTGGAATGTGATGCTTCAGGTGGAGGAATAGGGGATGTCCTAAAGCAAGGCCAACACCCCATAGCCTTTGAGAGCAGAAAGTTGCAGCCTCATGAAAAACTTTACTCCATCTATGATAAAGAAATGCTGGCCATTATGCATGCATTGGCCAAATTCAGACAATACTTGGTGGGCAGCAAGTTTGTGGTGAAAACTGACCACAATAGTCTAAGACACTTTCTCACCCAAAAAGATCTAAATGAAAGGCAACAAAAGTGGGTAAGCAAGATTCAAGCTTATGATTTTGACATTGAATATGTCAAAGGAAAGAATAATATAGTAGCAGATGCTTTGTCAAGAAGGCCTTCTTTTTCTCTCATGGATATTGCCAAGGATTGGAAAAACATGCTACTAGTTGAATATGCCAAAGACAAATTTGCTTGTGATGTGTTGGATGGAATCAAAGGGGATGATAATTATAGGATTTTGAATGGGCTGATATATTATAAGGGAAGAATTTATTTAGTTCATAACTCCAAGCTCAAGTACCGAATTTTGCAAGAAGCACATGATTCCCCACTAGCGGGCCATCCGGGGATCTTCAAAACTTATAGACAGTTGAGGCAAAGATTTTTTTGGAAGGGGCTGAAGGAAGATGTTCAGAAGTATGTGAATGAATGTAAAGCATGTCAACAAAACAAATCAGAACTTACATGTCCATCCGGCCTATTACAACCATTGCCCATTCCGGAGCAAAAATGGGACAGTATTTCCATGGATTTCATCACCGGATTGCCTAAATCCTTGGGTAAGGATTGTATCTATGTGGTAGTTGAGAGGTTGACAAAATTTGCTCATTTTTTTGCTATTACATCATCTTTTAGTGCTGCACAAGTGGCTGATATTTTTTTCAAAGAAATCTTCAGATTGCACGGGCTTCCCAAGAGCATTGTCAGTGATAGAGATAGTAGATTCATGGGTGCTTTTTGGAAAGAAATTTTTAGATTGGTAGGCACTCAATTGACTCCAAGTACCAGCTATCATCCACAAACTGATGGACAAACAGAGAGGGTAAACCAATGGTTGGAAGGATACCTAAGAAACTATGTGGGAGGCAGCAAAAAGCATGGGCAAAATGGCTACACTTGGGTGAGTTTTGCTACAACACCACTTATCATATGTCAATAGGAATGTCTCCTTTCAAAGCATTATATGGTTATGATGCACTTACATTTGCTGACATTATATTTGGTGATAGTAGAGCCCCAAAGGCTAAAGATTGGGTGGAAGAGAGCCAAGAAATTTTAAAGCTTTTGAAAGACAATTTGCAGGTTGCTCAAAATCAGCAAAAACAATATGTTGATAGACATAGAGAAGAGAGAACCTTTCAAGTCAATGATTTAGTATATTTAAGGTTGCAGCCCTATAAACAAACATCTCTCAAAAAGAATGGAGCAGAAAAATTAAAACCAAGGTACTATGGGCCATACAAGGTAGTGCGGAAGGTTGGAGAAGTAGCATATGAACTAGAACTTCCGGAAGGGAGTAAAATCCACAATGTATTTCATGTTTCTTGTCTTAAGAAAGCTCTTGGTCAACAAATCATCACTTCAGAAATACTTCCTCCTTTGGATGATGAAGGTCAGCTCACACTTGTTCCGGAAAAGATTTTGAAGACACGGGAAAGAAGGTTGAGGAGTAGAATCATCAAAGAATATTTAGTGCAATGGAAGGACTTACCAAATGAAGATGCCACATGGGAAGAGGAGAAGATTTTGCAGCATCCAAATTTGAAATTGCTTGAGGACAAGCAATCTTGGGTGGGGAGGACTGTAATGTCCCCATTCAAATAAGTGCATAGTAAGACAATCCCATCAATCCTACTAGTTTCCTAGGTTGGATGGGAACATGTGGGATGGTAATAAGGAAGCTAATAAATGATATTTAGACATTAGAAGGGTTCAAGTATTTAATAAATATGATGAATAAATAAATTCAAGAGAAATTCTAGGTGGCAAGTGGTTTTGGAGACATATGGAGGTGGTGGGACCCACACTAGCTTGATTTTTCAATGACACATGGCAGCTCTCTCTTGCCAATTCGAATTCATGGGAAGGTGAACACTCTTGGGTGAGTTGGTAAGTCATAACACATGGCATTGAGCATCTTAGGTCGAAATGGGATGGAATAGTAACCTCCATGGGAGAGGAAGAGTCAAATTGGAGACTAGTGGACACTTGGGCTAGATTCCCTAGTTTTATGACAACAATAATGAAGCATCTATGACATTTATGACAAAATTCAGACCTGACTTCTTACACCTGACCATTATGACATGTCAGCCCCAAAAATAGGCTCAAGGAAGGCGCTCATGGAGTTGGAGGAATCCAAAGAGGCTCAAATTCGAATTTGGGAGAAGATGGAAGGTTGGAACTAGGAGACAAGTGGCAAATGAGGAATATTTCCTAAATGGAAAATTATTGAATCTATTGAGAGGATTTCGACCCCTTGAAGGCTAATGTTGGTTATAAAATGTAGAAATGAAGTATGAGAATGGCTTTTGATGATTTGAGAAAAATTGCATTTGTGAAGAGAGAACTAGTGGATGACTAGTTTCTTGCCTTAGCCAATTTCGAGGGTGAAAGATTCCCATCCAAGTTGGTGTTTGGAGAGGCCACTCAGGTCTTTCATGGTGCTTTAATGGAGTTTTATTTGCAGGTAGCAGCTACAGGAAGTTTCATGGTTTGGTTTAGTGCAGCACTTTCTCTCCACCATTTCCAATTTTGAAGGCATATTCGGGCTCCTTGAGGGATTGCGCTTTGGGTGAGATCTTGCACTCATTGGGAGAGCTTCATATGATATTTTTCTGATTGTAATAGCTTCATATCCTCTGTTCTTCATACTCATAAACTCTCAGGTCGAAATACCCATTGAATGTATGCAAAATCATTGATTAATGAGCAAACAATGTCCGTTTCCCCAATGCTTTGATGTATGACACTATAAGGTTGATTATTTCGAATGGATGGATGATTCTTTGATATATTTGTGATTAATATACTGCCATGGACATATTATACAAGTTTCATGTACTGTACTTGAGCATTTGAAGCATTTTTACTCAGTTTGTTTGTATTGAGAGGTGAAATAGTGCCATTTCCCCAAGGGTCGAATTGGGGGTTTTTGCTGTTGAATGTGAGAGAGTTAGAACAGTAGTAAAAATCAATTTATGGTACATATGAGACCTTAATAACATACTTAACACATTACATACCTCTGTTCACAAATTCGTGGGAGTTTGGAGGCATTTGGAAGGCCATTTGCAGTGTTACCCTGGGGGGATTTGATGCACAAATTACTAGTCAAAATTACCTATATTGATCAGAATACAAATCAAGTTTGCAGCAGTATTTAGAGGGCCATAAAACATCCCTGAACCTATTATTCAAGTCTAAATACCATTCATACACTCTTACAGAAGATTTGGGAGCATTTGGGTTGATTTGGAGGTCAAAACAACAAAACTAGTCAAAGGTCGAAATTGGGGAAAAAGTGAAAAAATTGGCATTTTAATAAATTTTTGAAAAAGGGTCATTACAGAATGTGACCCCAACTGTCTCGAAGTATGTGCCTGCAATCTGCCTTGAAATCTGAGCCTGTACGGTCTGCAATAGTGACTGTACGATCTGGTTGTACAGTTCAATGTACTGCAGCAAATGTTCTTGGCAATCGTGCCCTTGTTTTTCCTTGGTGAACAACTCTCACAACCAACAGAAACCTTCTCCAAGATTTTATTTCTCTCTCTCTCTCAAATTTTTTCTTCTTTCTTTCTTTTTTCTCTCTTCCCTAAGCATGTATTTGTACTTTTCATTTCTCAAGAAAACCCTAACTTCCATAACTAACTTTGATCAAGGGTTAGTATGAGTTAGATCTAAGAGCTCTCATTAAATGTGCATATAAAGCTCACTTTAAAAATAATAATGTGCACATTAAATACTTTGCTAATTTATTAATTTTCACTTAAATGAAAATTAATAAAGTCACTTTGAAAACATAAAGTCACTTCATTATAAAGTTTGCCTAGGAAAAATACAATTTATGTCCTCTCCATGTAAAAAACACAAAATCATGAGGAAGGACATCCAAAGTTAAATTTCAACACTCCCTCTTAATGAGGGAGGTCCTTTCGACACTACTTATACCTCCTCCACCTAGATCTCAGTTCCCTGCTACAGCTCCCTCTTGCTTTGGAATATGATCCGGAGATAAGTGTCTAAAACCAAATCGGAACTCTGAACTCTAAGACTCTGCTTGAGTCTCCTGAACCTACTCATCATCCTCATACTGGCTGAGCCTCCTACCAGTACTACGAAGATGTCATGTCCCCAATTAAATGATTTTCAGATAAATAATTAAGTTGGCCTACCCAAGTCCTAAGGGTTATGTGGAAGAATTAAAATATTGACATTTAACCCCAAGGTCTATAGTTTCTCATGAAAATTCAATATTCTAAATTGAGGGTGGAAAAATAGGCCAATAAATTATGGAATAAATGTTAAATGCTCCAAAATGAAGTGGCATTAGGTCCTAGTTGGACTTGGGGGCACATAAGTGGACATGTGAGGTCCACATGAGAGAATATTCCTCCTTTAAACATGGAGCCATCCCCAAATTCAAGTTGGAAGGGAAGAGGTAACATTCATGAAGGAAGAGGAAGAGTCATAGGGCTAAAAATAGGCAATGACAGATTCTATGACAACTATGACAAGCTTTATGACACTTATGACAGATTCTATGACACCTATGACACTTATGACAGATTCTATGACATCTATGACAATGTAAGAGCTAAAAATAGACCAAGAGGGAGCATGAGAGGAGTTACACATCTCCAAAGCATCCAAAAGATTCCCCAAGTCGAATTCTTGGAGTTGGAGACAAAAGATGAGTCCAGTGTCATGTGGGGCCAACGAAGGGTCATAACCCCCACTAATTCGAATTTCATGAGTAATTAGGAGATAATTTGAGTTCGAAGGAGGTAAATGACTCGACTAAAGTTATTAAAAGGAGGTCAAGTCGAAATGGAGTAGCTTTTGATCATTTTTTATTTGCATCTTTGCAATTTGGAGAGCTTCAAGCTTGTCCTTGCACGGTGGATGTTCATCCTCCTTGCCTTAGTACCAATTTCAAGGGTGCAAGATTCCCATCCAAGTTGGTTGATGGAGAGGCCATTCAGACCTCTCAACAGAGCTTCATGGAGATGTTTTGATGCAGGATCAAACCCCATCTGAGTTCAAGTTCATATTCTCTCTTCCTTCTCTACTATCATTCTCCTATCTTTCTCTCAATGTTCATGTAAAGTGAGATAGCGCACTCTTTGTTGCATATAGATAATGGAAGGCTGTTGTTTCGACCTTATGAACTTGTTAATGGATGCATAACTCTGTAATGGATAGATCATGAGAGCCACAGCTCGAAATACTAAGCACTTCATGTACTATTTCTCCAAGTAACATTGATATTCAAGCTAGTTTCCTCTTTCTCTCAATGTCATGTAAAAGTGTGATGGCGCACTTCTTGTTGCATCTAGCTAATGGAGGATTGTTATTTCGACCTTATGGACAAGTTAGTTGCTGCATAAATCTGTAATAGACATATCATGAGAGCCACAACTCGAAATCCCTTGGACCCTATAAGAAAACTCAAGCAAAAACCACCATTTTGAGCCATTGCGCCCTTGTATACATTTATGAAACTTTGAGCATTTATATATAAGTTTTACACCAGACTTCTTCTAAGTTTTGTAGCTGTTTTAGAAGCCTATTATTTACTGTACATGTGACATAAATGTTATGCAGACCCATTTTTGCATTTGCTTAGAATTCCAAGTAAAAATATCTGCTATATTGCTCACAATTTCCAAGCAATGAATGTGTTTTGTAACCTTCTGTTTTAAGAGTGCCTTAGCAAGCTATAAATCTGAATCAATGTTGCACCTAGGTTGTTTTGGAGGTCCTTGATATGATCCAAGTGTCTGTTCTGAATGTTGGGAGGGTTGTACAGCATTTGGGAAGCCAAAAGAGTCATCTACCCTTGGGGGTTTTAACATCGATTTTCCTAGTATTTTTGCCTTTCATTCTCCAGTTGTAAATGCAAGTTGTTGAAGTCTTTAGAAAGTGTCCAAGCATCTAATAGCTGCATTAGTGTGTGCTAATACACCTCAATCCACTCCAGACATAATTCGAAACCATTTGGGATCATTTGGGACAGTTTGGGGTTTCACTAGTCCAAGGTTCGAAAATTGGCCAAATTGAGTAAATTTTCAAATTGGGGATATTACAGAAGAGACTCACTCTCTTCATCTGGAAGCATCATCTGGCCACCTGCAGCTTCTACTCCATCCTCTAAATTTGTTTTTTATAGCCAACCACCTGATCCTGGATGCACAACCTCACCCCGCAACACATACAGCCTGTCCCTCATGTCTCTGAGAAGAATAGTAGTGTTAACTACATCTCCTACCCAATATAGGAAAACATGTCCAGATTTGACAAATAGTCCAAATCCATCGTCCTCCAGGAATGAAACTGAGAATTTGCTGACTCTCATCCCTGGGACAAACAAGACCTCATTCAACTCCAGAAACTCTCAAGGTCCAATTGGAACCGCACTGTTCCAACTCCCCATACTGCTACCCGATGACTGTCTACATCAGACTGCACAAAATATCCAAAATCCAACTCGGTAATAATCTAAAAGACACCATACAACCTGATCATGTGCCTAGTTGACCCACTGTCAACTATCTAGGTATCATGAAAGGTCGAACTGCCCAAATTGGAATCGAAGGATGCTAGGGAGAACTCCTACTCAAAATTAGCAGCATACTCCTCCACTGAGGTAGATGCTGCAACATCCTTCTCGTTCTTCCCTTTCTTCTTTGGACAGTTAGAGGCATAGTGTCCATATTGATTTCATTGGTAACACCTTACTTTGCTAAGATCCTTTTTGAAACCTTTCTTAGCCTTTCCTTTTGCCTTACTCAAAAGAGCAACATTTTCCTCACTATTTTCACCCTGTCACTGTTTCCCTTCAAGAGCTTCATCACGAATATCTTCTTGAACAAAATCGTCCCAAACCTTTTGCAATTAGGTAGGTTTTCTCTAGACACAACACCTTTCACAAAAGTGTTCCATTTTCCTGAAAAACTATTTAGGGCTATCCTCACCATTTCTACACTAGTCATAGATTCTCCAACTGCACTCAACTCATCTCTGATCTTGGAGATTCTAATAAGGTAAGAGGCTACTTTTTTTGTTTCTGTCATTCTCACATTCCTCAATTTTTCCCTGAGCACCATTTTCCTGTTTTCATTCGAACTCTGATATAGTTTAGTTAGTGAAGTCCACATTTCATGAGCATGTGTCTTCCCTACAATATGAGGGATCACACGATCCTTGACAGAATCAAGAATCATTTTCATGGCTTTCATGCTCTTCTTGTTATAAGCTGCATAGGCTGCAGCATCTGTAGTTGCATCAAGGACAATTACTGGTTTAGTGTGGGTACTCTCTAATATGTCCCATAGTTCATCTACCTGCAAGAACAACTTAATTCTTTCCTTCCATGAACAGAAATTAGACTCACCATCCAATCTATCTTCAAATCTTAATCCATACATGTTCAACAGAAATAAAAGACTAACTTCTGAACTTAACAAAACTTGATGTGTGACTCAATAATACTGTGCCCTACTCTGAAATATCTGTGTACTAACTGGCCTTGCTTTACCTACTGTCGGGCTCTAATACCATGAAGAAAATCAGTGGAAAAAACTAAAGTTCTTGTTATCACATATATATTAGTAGCCGGGCTACCATACATTTTTTGTCAGATTCCAGTACACTATTCAGCCAGTTCCCTTACATTGAGATGCTGAGATGAGCATCTATATTGGATCACTATCAAATTTTGGACAGTATATCTATTCCCCATGCCATGACTGAGTCTCAGGACACTCAGAGAGATGACCGATGTAGCTATTATACCATTTGTACAGAGGAGTCAGTAGTGCCAGGAGTTACAGTAGCAGTTTCAGAGGACAGATGATGGTTCAGAGAATGAGCATTCAGGTATATGACTCAGCAAGTATATCATGGTGTTGTGGTTATACTGCTTTTATATTCATTCTTACGGCATGTCTTAGCATTTAGTGTCATGATCTGGCGATCATATAGATATGTGGACCTGGTTGATCTTATTATATATATTATTGTCCCTACTCAGACTTAGAAGTTCATTATTCATACTCATTGGTTTTAACCTCCCTAGGGAGAATAGAGGTGATCATTCCACCATACCTTGGCTTGCTAGTGTTGGCTCCATTATTCATTGTCTTCATCCATCCATTACCTACCTTTTAGTCTATCACCCTGACTTACTACTTGACTAGTGGCATGGAGGACTTTTCCCCACTGTAGCCGCTGTATTGGATGAGCTTCCCTGTTTATTGTGTCTCGGCTCTGAGTTGGTGACAAAACTTACCTATGGTGAGTTGGATTTCCTTGTGAATTCCCCCTAGTCACTAAAGTTGTGTTGACTAAACCTGAAACTTTTAGTGCTGCCATAAATACAAAATCTGGAAAATGAAATGTTATATCTTGTATGAAAAGCCCGTTCATGCAATGTGTTTCTAAACACACATGAATGAAAGGCGAGCCAAATGAAAATGGCCATGAAATAAAACGTTATACCTTTTGTGAAATGTAAAATACCTAGGTAAACAAGCTGACTGTGACACACCTAGAAGTGCTCAGGTAAACAAGTGCCTTAAAAACACACCTGCAGCAGAAAGCCTAAAATAAATGTAAATCTATGCAATGTGTTTATAAACACACATAAATCAAAGGCTATGGAAACTTCAGGCCCAAAAGCAATGGAACTTAAATACTATATCAAAATAATTGTTGGCCTCATTTGTATTATGGATTGTGCGCATCTGTTAAAGGTGAATAATGTAGAATTTTCTGCTCTAAACTGTTTGCTGGTTTATGTCAACATTTTGTGGTTTTCACCTACAGCCGGTTATGCATAGGCTGTAGGTTACTTATAAAAAATTACTGTAACAATAAACACACAGTAAAAGCTTTTAACAGGCTGAAAAAACACATTTAACAATCACACCATTAAATGATAGACTCAGAGATTTTTGGCCAAAATCAAGCCCTGGAAAAACCCCCACGGGGAAAACCAGTTAAGAGAGAGAGAGATTTTATTATTTCTTCAGCAAGTATTTCTGCACAAATTATTACAGTCAAACATGTACTTATCTGACCAACCAAAGTCACCCTGGGTGCTGCCTCGATTTCTGTGCCTCACTGTGCCTTGATTTCTGCACCACTATCTCGATTTCTGTGTCACTGTCTGTCTCGATTTCTGTGCCAGCTCTGTCTCGTTTTCTGTGCAGAAAAATCACCTTGATAACAGTGCCAACTTTCTCGAAAACTGTGCAACAGAAAGTGCCTCGAAAACTGTGCAAAAGACGGACTGTACGGATTAAAAAAATCAGTCTGTAATTTTTAGAAATGCGTGCCCAGATTTCTGCATAGAAACTCGTGCCAATCTTCCTTGGGAAATGTGCCCATTTTTCTGCATAGAAACTGGTGCCAATCTTCCTTGGGAAATGTGCCCAGATTTCTCCTCAAAAATCGTGCTGTACGGACTGCATTAAATGCAGCAGTACGGTCCCTCGATTTCTGTGCAAACTGAGACTGCCTCGGGTTCTGTGCAATACTGAAGTGAACCTGCTGATAATAAAAATGCCAAGTCTGTGCCTTGAAAATCGTGCCAAAAGATAATGGTTGTCTCGATTTTCGAGCTGGTGCCCTAGCTCTCTCTCTCTTTCAAAATCACAAGAATGATGTGAAATGAGCCTCCCTCCTCTTTTTGTCTAACCCTAAGTGGTTTATCTAATCCAACGGTGGACATGAATCCAATCCAAGGGCTGAGATTTGATGAGAGTAAAAAATATCACTTTATTTAATTCACTTAAATAAACTTTTACTCACCCACTTAACTTTAGCAAAAAAAAGTGACTTTCATTTTATAAAGTCTCATTAAAGTGCTTTTAATGTGAGGGTCACATTTTCCCCCTTATTAGTGACTTAGGCTAAAAATCACTAGGGGAACACTTCCCTAGGTACAAAACTAACAAATAAACCCTCTTTGAACAACTTATCCATTTGTGAGACACCGCCATTCCCTGTGTTGTTGCTCATTCGGTATATACTATGGTGTGTATTCCCTTTCCCATATCCAAAGTGTCACAGTGTTGAGACAGTCAGTCATCCTTTAGCCTAGCTAGTTTATTTTAAGCCTTCACCCTTCACTAGCAAACTGATCACAACTATGAAGTGAATATGGCCTTGAAAGTCTAGTCTGAGTCATAATAATAATTAATGACACTATATATTTGGATTTAGATCGCTAGTAATGATTACTTTTTGTTATAATTGTTATTTGAATTAGTTGTAAAGCATGCATTAACCTTTAACACTTTGCAACAGCTTCTGATGATAGTCTGAGTTATATTTGGTCATGTTGACTTGGTCAAACCTAGTTTGACCAAGGTCAACCACAGGGCATGAGATGGTTGGACCTTGTGATGATACAGATAGATGATATATGGTCTATGTACATATACATGATGGTTCTATGCATCAGATACAGGTTTATGATGATGATTTATGGTTTTTCAGCATTATTTGATATTTTATAGATTATTATTATTTCACATGTTCGGGTATATTGGATATATTATATGATCACGCAGAGATCCATATGGTGTATGAGTACACATCTTGGATAGATTTGGACCTTCTGAGTCCAATGAGACAGTCTACTTTCAGTTTCGGGTAGTTACAGTGATGATTGAGCCTCAGTAGGCTATCCTAGTGCAGTTTTGGTCTATCGGAGACCTTGTCAAAGCAGAGATGGATTTTATCTAGTTGACCTAGGGCGCTGTGCATGGAGGGGGTGGTCCAGCCACTTGTTTTTACCATATTAACTCCCTCCCAAACACACTGGTGCCCTCACCTTGACAGCGCAGGCACTCCAGGAGGCAGTTTGGGGCAGTTTCATGCTTCCTGAGGTAGGTCAAGATTGGTAGAAATGGCTACAGAGGAATTCGATTTGGGCTACTGAGGCAAAGTTTTGGCATGGGATGATCAGTGATGATGAGTGGGATGCCTTCCACACCATCTCCAGCAGTTTCAGCTTCATCGGGACCCACATCCATCACTTATGGCATTTTCTGATGATTTCTGAGGCCTCCTAAGGCCCACGATTTGTCCATAGAGGCACGATTTGGTACTTTGATGACTATTTTATTATTATTGGTGCTATGGGGATTGACCAAGAGTGTCTAAAATTACCCCTTGGACCCACCATGAGCTAGTTGTTATATTTTGTCATCATGATTTGGTGGGATCCCCTCTCCTAGGGCGATTTTGTCCACTTATTGTTATATTTTATTAGCGATCCATGTATTTTATTGTTGAGCTCATCTCAACCATTGATTAGATCTTTTGATCTTTTAATCTTAACCACTCATTCAAAAAGTGGTTAGATTGTGGACTCTCTCCCTCCTATTTAAAGGAGAGAGCCTCTCATTGTAAAGGGGACTGGTGGCTCTGGATTATTGGAATAGAAAATTATTATTGCATCTATCTCCAGTGTTGTGGTGAATGTCTTTGGTGTTCGTTCGTTGATTCTTCCTTTGCACTAAGTTATTGGAGATATTGTCTTGCCATATTTTTGTACCATTTTTGCATCTACAGGTGGAGGCCGAATTCATCTAAGGAGGACATATTGGCAGGGGAGGACCCTCCCTACTTCTTTGGGTTTCGTCGGTAACAGGGAGTATTACTGTCCCAGGACCTTCTATTTCATGTTACTATTGCACTTCGCTTGTATTTCCTCCATACTTGACCTTTCTGATTGAAATCGCTTTCCTTGGATTGACAGGCAGAGGAGGTTGCACTTGTGGGCTAGGGCATCATTTCGGCAAGCAAAATCAACAATCGCTCATTTGATCTCCGCGGGAGTCTTCCTCAACAACAAGGCATCTCATTCACATCACTCAGGTATGATCTCAAGGTAATTTCTTTTCATGATCTATCCATTTGTCTAAGTTACTTCAAACCCTAATTAATCAAAACCCCCATTTTTACATTTTTTCAGATCTACTAAGATCTAGTGGCTTCTTGGGTAAGATATTTAAAACCCACCTCTATAGTATCCACGGCATCCCGAATCTATAGTTTGGTGAGGATTGGCCTCCATTTGACCCCCTTCCCAAGGCAACTTAGCCTCTCCAAATGAGGTCGCACTCCTTGGTTTGGGTGAGTTGACCTAGATCTAGTACATGGGTAGTTGAGATTCCTCTTGATTTGCAATCTACATATCCAATAACCTACCCCTAGACTATCACTTTTGTGATTTCCACCTTGTGGGCCCTATTCCCAATTTTAAGGGATTAAAACCCATTTTGGACCACTTGGTATCTCAAAACTCAAATCTAGTAAGATCTAACCCTTGGATTGCCTTGATTTTCTAGATCCACATTGTCACTTGCTTAAACTACTTGGATCTAAATTTTGGATGCCATTGGACTTGTCTTGATCCCATTTATCACACTTTTAACCCTCCTTGGTCAAAGTCGCACTTCTTGGGGAGATTGAGTTTGTCCACTTGTAGGACGTGGGTAGTTGAGATTTTCGTGGATACCTTGAAACCTAGGTCTAGTAGGTCATTTTGTGAAATCTTGCCTTGGGGGTAGCATTCCTTGTTTTAAGGGATTGTGGTCCACTTAGGTCACATCATGAATTATTAGATCTAGATAGATCCATCCATCAAACTTCTAGTAGCCCACTTGTCTTATGTTATAGGGGTCATGATCTACAAGTTAACTTCACTTTGACTCCATTTATCCCAATTCCCAAGGCACTGATCTTTCTCCAAGCTCATTTGACTTTCCTAGATTGTTGAGTTAACTTGTGGTTTGATTCTTGTTTGGGTTGCATGAATCCCTTGATGTTGTCCTATCTCATGATCAAGCTTATCTCATGTACTGGTTAGCCCCAATTCAATCCCTAAACTACCCTGCATTGGACACGGTTATTGACCGTACCTGTCCCCGTATAGAACTAAAATGTAACTCATGTGTAAACCCATATATTTTCCACCGCCACTTTGGTCCTGCTTCCTCCCCTAATACTATGGAGAGGATTTTCCCTAGGCAGTGGATTTTCTCACAATTGATTAGTACTTTAATCCTGGATCTCATTTCAAATACTATAAGTCACTCTCACATCAACAATGAACCAAAGCTATACTCATTAAATCCCTTACTTATCTGGTGACTTCATCCTTAGGTCTAGGATATACCATACACCTTACAATACTTCACTCATACTTAACTTTGATTTGGTGTTTTGGTTTGATCTCTCCTGTCGGGAGTAGATCTAGGTCTCCCCCTTTGTTGTCTGGGCTAGATAACATAAAGTGAAGGTTGCCTCGATTGGCATGACAACCATCTATTGGAAGTCGAGGTGATTGTGGTTGCACCTTTTGAGTTGCCTTTTCCTACTGCCATCCATTAATGGATACATCCATAGGGGTAACTACAGTTTAGGTGATAACAGTTCTCTTACAGATTTTTTGTCAAACACTTTGAACCCAATTGAGGTTTGAAAAAGATTATTGTGCATTTAACAAACTGAAAATGCCAATCACTGATCTTGAACAACAAACACTAGCATTCAAAGTACAAGATCTCAGAAACTGGAAATGAAAAATTGACACAGAATTTTAGGGCAATGCCTAGGGCAAAACCTCAACAGAGGAAAACCTAGAAAAAAATAAATTTTATTATGAAAGGAAAAACACACAAATTCTACACTTAGAATCTCTCTTACAACATCAAGGAAAAACACTTTAGAAACCCACTTATCTGCAACCTTTAGTCTGCATTGAAAATCATGCCATATTTTGCTCACAGTCAGCCCACACGTGCGATTGCATTTTCTTGGATTCTGTGCCACATACGGACTGTACTTTTGCTGTACGGATTCTGCCTGGCATTAAATGCAGAACAGTCTTGAGATTCGTGCCAGAATGTGACCCCAACTGTCTTGAAGTCTGTGCCTGCAATCTGCCTTGAAATATGAGCCTGTACGGTATGCAATAGTGACTGAACGATCTGGCTGTACAGTTCAATGTACTGTAGCAAATGTTCTTGGCAATCATGCCCTTGTTTTTCCTTGGTGAACAGCTCTTACAATCAACAAGAATCTTCTCCAAGATTTTATTTCTCTCTCTCTCTCAAATGTTTTATTCTTTCTTGTGTTTTTCTCTCTTCCCTAAGCATGTATTTGTACTTTTCATTTCTCAAGAAAACCCTAACTTCCATAACTAACTTTGATCAAAGGTTAGTATGAGTTTGATCTGAGAGCTCTCATGCATATAAAGCTCACTTTAAAAATAATAATGTGCACAATAAATACTTTGCTCATTTATTAATTTTAACTTAAATGAAAAAGTACAAAGTCACTTTAAAAACATAAAGTCACTTCATTATAAAGTTTGCCTAGGAAAAATACAATTTATGTCCTCCCCATGTAAAAAACACAAAATCATGAGGAAGGACATCCAAAGTTAAATTTCAACAGGCACGAATTCCAAGAAAGGTTAGCAGAGGCAGATATAAGTTGCATTTGCATTTCTGATTTGTTGAGTTGGAAATCAGAGAAATTTTCTGAGTTGTAAAAGAAGTTTCAATTTTGCTCTTCCTTAATAGAAATAATCTCTCAAGGGTTTTCCCAGTATGGGTTTTTCCTTGGTCATTGGACCTAAATCACTATGTTAATGATTAATGCTCTAAATATTTTTAGTTGAGGTGTTTAGTACATGTCCTTTAGCTTTCAGAATCTTTAAGGGTTTATAAGTCTAAAACCTCAGAGGTACTAAATGTTTGACAAAATGTTTACATGAGAAGTTAATTATTTTGTCATAAAATTTCTTCATTGTATCAGAGCGTAGAAGAGCAGGGCAGTGAGCAGAGGATTTGAAACAAGTGGTTTCAAATTTGGTCAAGAAAGTTTGTATTGTACTTTCAGATTAGTGCTGAGAGGAGCACTGATTTCGAGGTGAGAAATCTTACAAGTTTAGTACAGCAATTTGTACTATTGTACAGTAGTTATTGCACAACAACCAAGAAAGAGATTAGTCTTCTTCAATTCATACAACAGAGGAGTCACAGTCATTCAGTTTAGATTTAACTGACCATACTGTGCAAGATTGAAAGTTTGTACTGGTTTATAGTGCACAGATATCAAGGTTTGAAATTGACACTAAACTAAGGATTTATTATTGCTTGAAAGGTTGTCAGTGAAAGATGACTATTACCGAGCAGGTTGAATTCTCTTTCGCTTCCAATTTTGGTAGCAACAGTTATGAGTATGATCGTACTTGGACAGTTGACTGTAGGTCAACCAGTCATATGACAGGGATGTGGGATACATTGCTTAGTATTTCAGAAATTGGTCTTGGTCACTTTGTGAATGAAACTCCTCAAGTGAGGGGAGTCGATAGTGTCAGATTTCTACTTGATTTTGAGACTCTAGAGATAGAGGGAGTCTTATTTGTTCCAGGGCTGAGGGTTAATCTCCTCTCAGTCTCATCCCTGGAGGATGCAGGGAATGTGGTTACTTTTGAGCGTGGTTATGTTCACATTCATGCAACAAATGTAGATCCTATCAGAACTGTTCTAATTGGAGAGCAGAGAGGCAAAGTCTACATAGTGCTTGGACAGCCTGTGTGGGGAAGGTCTGGGTGGTTAACAAACTCAGATGAGGAGCAAGAAGCTCATAGGATTGAAGGTGCACCAAGAAGACAATCCTTAGTTCAGCAGAGAGAGCATGGAGCTCTATATAGTACTGGCAGGAGACTCAATCAGTACGATGTTGGTGAGCAGGTACAGGAGACGAGAGCAGAGTCTCAGAGTTCAGAGTTTCGAGTGGTCTTCAGACACTTATCCCCGGGCCAAATTCCAGAGCAGGAGGGAGCTGCAATAGGGAATAAGGACCCGAGAGGAGGAGATACTGATAGTGTTAGAAGGACCTCCCTCATTAGGAGGGAGTGTTAGAAATTATAACTCTGGAGGTCCTTATGTTTTTGTGTTTTATCATGGGGGGACATAAGTTATATTTTTCCTAAGCAACTTTATAATGTAAAGTGACTTTATGTTTTAAAAGTGAGTTTGTACTTTATCATTTAAGTTGTGGGTCACATATTTTAAATGTGCATTTAATTATTATCTTGTATTAATTAATGTGCATTAAAAGGTAAACCCTTGATCATAAGATTTAATCCTAACCATTAATGAGGTAGTTAATGGTAGTTAGGGTTAGTTGAGAAGAAATAAAGTATAAAAAGAGTCTAGGGAAAAGAAGAAAGATACCAAGCAAAAAGAGAGAAGAGAGATCAAATTTATGGAGAGAACAACACAATTTCCAAGAAAAATCAGATTGCACAGTTCCCAAGACAGCCCATATAGCAAGATTTTCTACAGTAAGTGGGCACAAATTTCAAGGCTGAGAATGGGCACATTTCTCGAGGCAGAGTGAAGGATTCTTTTTGCATAAATTCGTACCAGTTCATACTTGTCTTCTTGCACATTTCCCGAGGAAGAATTTGTTATTATTTCTGATAGGCTGTACTCTATTAGGCAGTACTGTGACACGAGTTTCTAGATAAAAATTAGGCTACTATTTTCTGGCACGTGTGGGCAGTTTTGCACTTGTTTTCTGCTGGCACGAATTCCAAGAAAGGTTAGCAGAGGCAAAGAAAATTTGCATTTGCATTTCTGATTTGTTGAGTTGGAAAGCAGAGAAATTTTCTGAGTTGTAAAAGAAGTTTCAATTTTGCTCTTCCTTAATAGAAATAATCTCTCAAGGGTTTTCCTAGTATGGGTTTTGCCCTGGTCATTGGACCTAAATCACTATGTTAATGATTAATGTTCTAAATATTTTTAGTTGAAGTGTTTAGTACATGTGTTTTAGCTTTCAAAATCTTTAAGGGTTTATAAGTCTAAAACCTCAGGAGTCATAGGTACTACATGTTTGACAAAATGTTTACATGAGAAGTTAATTATTTTGTCATAAAATTTCTTCATTCCCAACGAGCTGGAAGTGACTGTAGGTGACAACAACCACTAGGAAGTGATATTTCCTTATTTCCTAGCACATACAAACACCTCCAACTTACTCTAATCCACTACACCTCACTGTTGTAGATGGTTGAGTGTATATGTGGCAGTGTTGCACATATCGGCGATATATCGGAAATATCGGATATATCGCCGAGATTTTCCCTTGTCCGATATATTGGATTAAAAATATCACGACATTTCCGATATATTGAATGTATCGCGACACAATCCCGATATTTCCGATATATTCGAAAAAATCGCCAGTTAAAGGTATATATCGGTCTGCTGAAAAAAATTGCAAAAAAATCACCCATAATTTTTTTTTAGGTCTACGGGTTGGGTTTTTGGGGTTCATTGTTTGATTTCAAAAGTGTGAGAGAACTAGAGAAGTACCTGTTATCACACCATAGTAGCAGGGCTACTATTCTTGTACAGCAGATATCTGCACATTCCAGAGCTTCATTTATTCCAGAGCATGGCTACATATATTGGATCACTCATGATCAGAGCAGTACATTATTCAGATTGTATGACCTTGTGTCAAGGCTGAGCTTTGAGAGTTCAGATTTGATGACTGATGTGACCACTTTTCCCATTACAGTTTCAGTTCAGTGCCTAGAGATTTACTTCAGCAGTGTTTCAGATGATGCATGATGATTGCTATTATGATGATGTTGTATGATCTATGGATATTGTTCTCACTGACTGTGGATTATTAGCTTGTTGATTTAATCATGATTATAGCATGTGCTTGGTATATTATTCCTGATGTGGCAAAATATTTAAAATGAACTGTAAACCTTAAAATGGACAATTGCTTGCACTCTTAGGTCATCTAACAAAACTTACTGGTATTTCACCTTACATAGACATGGTCTTTCCCGACACCTTTTGTCTGCTAGTGTAGGCTCCATATCCACTTGTCTCCATCCATACATGACCTTCCTGTTTGACTTTAAACCCTGACTTGTCTTATTTGACTTTCTGATGCTGAGGACTTCCCCATTTTTCTACCTCTGTGTTTGGACCGCATCCCTGTTTATTCAGTGTCTCGGCTCTGAGTTGGTGACAGAACTTGCCTTTGGTGAGTTGGATTGTAGGCCTTGGCTCGAACTCCCCCTAGTCACTTGAGATGTTGTTGGCTAAAACTGAAAGCTCATGTTCTACCTATGGAAATTAAATAAATTCGCCCATGGAAACAAAAAGAGGGCAAGAGCAATGAAAAGCTAAAAAATACTCCTCGAAGAGTATAAAGAAAGGTCCAAAAAGCAATAGTTCTTAAAAGCTATATCTAAACAATTGCTGACCTTGTGAAAATATGAAAAACATGCCCTGGATGCAAGCTGCAACTAGTTGTGCTTCTCAGCACATCTGAAATCCGAAGGGTTATGTAGGCCAAAAAGGCCATGGAAATAAATTGAATGATCCTAATGAACTTGGATCAACTTGATGTAGACATGATGCCTAAGTTGAATAAGCACTCTCTAAACAACTTATCCATCTGTGAGGCACAGCCATTCCCCGTGTTCTTTTGTCCAACACAGAGTTTGTAGCTTCCCCCTCTCCCAGTCCAAAGTATTTTTTGAGTTGAGTTAGACAAGTCACACCCTTGGCCCAACCTTGCTGCCTAGCCTTCATCCTTCACTAGCAGTTTGACCATGTCCAATGGGTGAGTTTGTCATTTGAACTATGGTGCAAGTGATTTATTATAACCACGGAATATGTTAATATAATTAATGCCACTGAATGGAATTTGTACTTTGAGCTTAGCTATGAAATGATTAAAAAAGCATTGTCTTAGTCTACTGATGTGATTTATCCTTGATTATATATATTCTTGGGATCCGTGATGATGTGGACCATGTATGGATGATTATTGATGATGATTTATGGTCCCACATGTTTGATGATGATATTATATGATGGACATATGATACAGATAATGTTTGATCCAGTTCAGCAGGTTATTATCATTACAGATCAGCAGATTATACATTGTCCATATATGGTGGACCCTACAGCTGGCCCATTAGGGCAACCCAGGGTGTATGAGTACTCATTCCTAGTGGATTTGGGTCTTCTGGATCCATTGAGACACTTATCTTTCAGATCCGGGCACTTCTGACAGTGATTGATGCAGTTTTACACTTGTTGACCAGATTTGGGGCTGATTTCCCAGCCTGAGCAGCAGGGGCCCCGAGAGGCCGGTTCACCTAGGGCGCTGATGATGGAAGGGGTGGTCCAGCCACTTGTTTTTACCATTTATCCCCCCTCCCGGAGAGCCTGGTGGGCTCAGTTTGACAGCGCTAGCACCCTAGGAGGCAGTTTTGGCACTTTCACAGTTCCCGAGGCAGTTAAAAAATGGGATAAAGTGGTCACTGAGGAAATCGATTTGGGCAATTGAGGCAAGGTTTTGGCATTTGGTTTTCACAGAGGTCTTCCAGGGTGATCTCACTATCTTCCAGTCAGTTTTCACCATGTGGGTATCTCCAGATTGATCACAGGAGGACATTTACTGCTTGACTGTCATGGATTCTGAGGACAGTTTTGGTCATTATCATTATATTGGGCATATTTTATTATTTTATTGTGCCTTGGGGTGAGCTAGCAAGGATTTATACCTCCTAGCCCCACCATGTGCTTATTTTATCTTGTCCTAGTCATCATGAGGTGGATTATTGTACTTTATACCCCTCTTATGGGATGACGTCACCCTCATTGTACCATTTAGTGAGGGCGCTATTGTTATGTTGAGTAATCCATGTGATATTATGTTATGGATTCATCCTAGCCATTGATTGTATGATGAGATCTTATAATCTCAACCACTCATTTGATGTAGTATTGTAGAGTGGTATAGGGTTTTGGTCTTTATTATCCTATATAAGGAGGAGACCCCCCATTGTAAAGCTCACCTTTGGGAGCTCTGGAATATTGGAATAGAAGATTTTTTGTGGAGCACATCTCTCTTGGCTTGTGGATTCTCTTGCATATTGAATATAAAGTATCTCTTCTATGTATCATTGTGGATCTATGTGTTTTTGCTAACCTTTTGACAGGAAAGTCGAATTGGAGAGAGGAGGGCGACTTTTGGAGGGTTATTGTTGGAGGGATCCACATATTCTCTCTTGGGTTGATCTTGTGACAGGGAGTATCATTATTGTATCTTTGTGACATAGTTGATGCTTTCTATTACATCTTTCTACCATTTTCATAATCATCTTGCTTGACTTGTTTCTTTGATCTTGTCTTGTAGGAGGAGGACGATTTGGCTATCTTGGAGAAGGGAGATTTGGTTGGAGCACTTGGATCTCACTCTTGAATATAAACATAGGAGAATGCTATCAACTTGCAAGGTGGCCATAAGCAAATTGAGGTAAGATCTACAAGGTATGTGCCTCTTTCATCCATTCTATCTCCATTGGTCATAAAACCCTAATTAAATCAAAATCCCAATTTTTGTATTTCTTAGATCTACTTAGATCTAGCCCTCATTTTGAAAAGATATTGAAAACCCACCTCTATAGCATCCACCCCTAGTTGGATCTATAGTTTGGTGGTGATTGGCTAAGAATTGACCCATTTTCTAAGACAAAAAGCTCTCCTTGACCTAAAGCGCACTTCCTTGAGGGAGGCTTGTTGGGCTAGATCTAGTACATGGGTATGTGAGATCCCGTTTGATTTGACAACTAGACACTTAATTACACATACCCATATCCTTACTTTGGTGAAAACTACCTTGTGGACATCTCTCCATGTTTTGAGGGGTTGAAACCCCCTTTTGATTTTCTTGGTACCTTAAAACTTAGATCTACTAAGATCTACCCATTGGATTCACTTGAAACTTTGAAGGAACATAGATCGGGGTACTAACATCCCGGATCTACATTTTGGTGGCCATTGGACTTGGTTTGGTCCACCAAACCCACTTTTTGCCCCTCCTTGAAAAAGTCGCACCCCTTTGGAGTTTAGAGTTGGACCACATCTAGGAAGTGGGTGTTGGAGATTCTCGTGGATTTGGAATGCCCATGCCTTGAAACATAGGACTAGACTATCCTTTTGTCCCGATCTACCTTGGGGATTGCATTCCTTGTTTTAAGGAATTGTGGTCCACTTTTAGTCTTCACTCAAAAAACCAAGATCTAGTAAAATCCAACCATTGGATCTCATCCAAACCACTTGACTTGGCTTCTAGGTATCCCGATCTACACTTTGACATCCTTCTTGACCCCATTAGCCCATCCAACAAGGCACTAGTCCTTCTCCAAGCAAGGCGCACTTCTTGGGATTAGTGTCAAACCCTAGATCTAGCACATGGGTAATCCTAGAACCAACTCTAACTTGTAGATCTAACCTAGATCTAGCCTATAGTACCATCTTCACACTTAACTTCACCTTGTGGGCCCACCTAGAACCATTTCACGCTTCCCAAGGCAACAAGACCCACTTGTGTAAACACATGGTACTATACTTAATAATCATACCCAATCAAGTGGCCTAAACCATACATAGGTTGAAACACTAACTATCCTTGTACCACCTTCAACCATGCCCTAAACATTAGGTCCACTTAGACTTGCATTGGTTTCCGTAACTCATCATTCATTCACCTTTGAAACCTTTGCTCGGGTCCAATCAACTGCGATTGGGGTATAGGGTCTCCCCCTTGGTCTAATTATACCTTGACCTAAAGCGAAGAGTGCCTCAGTTGACGTGACTCCCACATTGCATTGGGAATCGTGGCATCTCTTAGGTCACCTCTTTAGTTGCCTAACTCCTCTACCGTCCCGGATGGGATACCTTTAGGGGCAACTACAAGTTGTGTGATAACATCTTTGGCGCCGTTGCCGGGGAAGGTAGAGGCCTACCCTGGTACGACATATATTTTTCAAACCTCCACTCCCGTTCTCTTTGCCAACATTAACATCTTTGGCGCCGTTGCCGGGGAAGGTAGAGGCCTACCCTGGTTCGACATACATTTTTCAAACCTCTCCTCCCGTTCTCTTTGCCAACATTAACATCTTTGGCGCCGTTGCCGGGGAGGTAGAGGCCTACCTTGGTTCAACATACCTGTTTTGTCTCACTCTCTCCCTGCACTTTAAACGACATACATCTTGGTAGAAGAGTTTAAGAATCTACCTGGCGACTCCAATTCGTGACTCCGCTGAGGATCGGCCCCATTCCCATCTTTCAATTTTGTAATTTGTAAATCATAAATGAATTCAGACATTTTCTTCCAAATGACAAGGTGTATGAATGAAATATATGAGAATCTATCTCGCTATAGAGGGCAGTTGGAAGAAAGTAATGAAGGTCAGTCAACATATCAATATGGGAGTGATTATGTACATAATTCTTATGACTCTCATCATTCTTTTCATTCTTCAAGTAAAAATATTAACCCAATTAATTCAAACAAAAGTCAATTTCAACCAAGGCCTTACAACCAAAGCATTCGGTCAAATGACTCTAGTATTCCAGTTAGACATCCACAACTAATCCCTAGTAGAATGGCCAAAGTCATTAGAAAACCAGCTAAGCCATCTCCTTTTGACTTTTCTGAAATTCATGGGGCACCTCATCTTATGCCAAATAATTACTCTGAATGGTTGCCTCGTTTTTATGGAAATTTTTTTGAGTCAATTGAAAATCATTTGCAAAGATTTTGGGATTATATGGAAGTTAGGGGTGCTGATGATGAAGATGTTTATATGCGGGCCCTGGGTGAGACATTAGGTGGAAATGCCGGTTTGTGGTTTGATAACTTAGCCCCAGGATCCATCACTGGTTATGATATGTTTGTTGGGTTATTAAAGAATAAATGGGGTAGTAATGTTGAAGAATCCTTAAGCAATCACTGTGTTGTTGAGGATCAGTTTGATAAGGACCATGATAATAATAATGACACTTCAAATCAGTCCTTGAGTAGCCCTACTTTTGATCTTGAAGAAATTTCTAATTTTGTGTTTGATGAGGACCCTTCAGAAAAAGATTCCCTTAATCATTCTATCATTAACAATCATTCAATTCCTTATCACCTTTTTGAAGAAGAAGAAAGTGGGGACATTGACCAAGATCCATTAGTGATGGTTTCACATGATCATGGTGCAAATAATCAAGATGTTCTAAATAAATCTGTTAATTTTATCCCTGATCAATTTAATGACAATGATCAAGTATCCTCTTGTGATTTTAATGATGAATCAATAAAAGGAGAGGATGAGCCAGTAGATCACACTAGATGCTCTAATCTTTGTTCCACTTCTTATAAGGAGTCTTTAAATTTTTGTTTTTCTGTCCTTAGTCGAGATAGCTTTTTCTTAGAGTTAGAATCTTGTCCTCAACTTAGATTAAATCAAAAGTTTGAAGTCATTCCTAGTGCTATTTTGAAAGGCCTTTCATTTTGTCAAATTTCAAGGCCAAATCTTTCTATCCATCTAGGAGACTGCTCATATTTGCATTCCACCCTCCCTTCCCAACTCTTTCAATCATCTTTGGGTTGGTGGTCTAGTCAATCTTTTGCTTTTAAATTTTTCAATAAGAAGTATAAGCATGACTACATGTTTGGAGAAAAAGCACTTCATTTTCCTTTTCAGTCACTTTGGAACCATAATGCTTGTTGTAAATTTATCAATCATTCTAGGTGGCTAGAAAAGGTGTTTAAAGATCAATTCCATCTTTTCTCCATTTTTGAGCATCAAGAGGGTCTGACTTTGATTTTTCGTCTTCTAAGCTTTGATTTGTCTCCACTTGGTTTCTATTTGATCATCAGTCCCAAGGAGAACCGTATTGAATATGCAAGTAAAGTGCCATATGTTTTCCCTCCATCAATTTTAAACAATCATTTACACAAATTTTATGATCCTATCAATTCTTTGATGGAGGATGTCTGCTTCAGTCAAATTTCTCCTTGGCATGATTTCATTTTGCTCCATTCAAATCCTTCTTCAATTTCTGAACAAGTCAAGAAGATTGTGCTGTCAATTTCATTAAGCTTTAATCCAATCTTGACTTGTTTTATCAACAAAAATCAAAGAAGAATCATTAATTTATTTGATGAATGGTTGCACTGGATTTATGATTTTACCTAACATTTGTGCTAACTGGTTAGAGTAGAGAAGGTAGTTTCTGAATAAGCTCACTTGAGCAATAGGATTTGTGTGATTTTTCTTTTTCTATGTGTCGAGTATTGTCCCTTTTTCTTTTTCTGCCTGAGTTGAGTCTTGCTCCTTCCTAAGCTTGTCTCTTCTCCTACATACATTTAAGAAATTATAGTTAGCATTTCTATTGTTGGCTTCCTGTGCAAGTTGAGATTGCCTGATTAAAGAAGTACTCTTGTCCTCCTGCACAGTAAATAAAAATGATAAATAATAATAATATATGCCATGTTAGTTTAAATTTACATTTTTTTTGACGCATTTTTCAGTTTATGCTTTAGATTAGTTTTCAGTTTTGTTTTATTTTTATCCCATACATGCTCCATGATGGTATTCTAGTTTTTATGAGAGCAGGAACAGGTGCAAGATAAAAGCTGAAAGCAAGGATGGTGCAGTGCTGGATTGAAGATTGATGCAGAGCAGTTCGAGACCAGAGATTCTGAGGTTCTTGTTATCACACCATAGTAGCAGGGCTACTATTCTTGTACAGCAGATATCTGCACATTCCAGAGCTTCCTTTATTCCAGAGCATGGCTATATATATATTGGATCACTCATGATCAGAGCAGTACATTATTCAGATTGTATGACCTTGTGTCAAGGCTGAGCTTTGAGAGTTCAGATTTGATGACTGATGTGACCACTTTTCCCATTACAGTTTCAGTTCAGTGCCTAGAGATTTACTTCAGCAGTGTTTCAGATGATGCATGATGATTGCTATTATGATGATGTTGTATGATCTATGGATATTGTTCTCACTGACTGTGGATTATTAGCTTGTTGATTTAATCATGATTATAGCATGTGCTTGGTATATTATTCCTGATGTGGCAAAATATTTAAAATGAACTGTAAACCTTAAAATGGACAATTGCTTGCACTCTTAGGTCATCTAACAAAACTTACTGGTATTTCACCTTACATAGACATGGTCTTTCCCGACACCTTTTGTCTGCTAGTGTAGGCTCCATATCCACTTGTCTCCATCCATACATGACCTTCCTGTTTGACTTTAAACCCTGACTTGTCTTATTTGACTTTCTGATGCTGAGGACTTCCCCATTTTTCTACCTCTGTGTTTGGACCGCATCCCTGTTTATTCAGTGTCTCGGCTCTGAGTTGGTGACAGAACTTGCCTTTGGTGAGTTGGATTGTAGGCCTTGGCTCGAACTCCCCCTAGTCACTTGAGATGTTGTTGGCTAAAACTGAAAGCTCATGTTCTACCTGTGGAAATTAAATAAATTCGCCCATGGAAACAAAAAGAGGGCAAGAGCAATGAAAAGCTAAAAAATACTCCTCGAAGAGTATAAAGAAAGGTCCAAAAAGCAATAGTTCTTAAAAGCTATATCTAAACAATTGCTGACCTTGTGAAAATATGAAAAACATGCCCTGGATGCAAGCTGCAACTAGTTGTGCTTCTCAGCACATCTGAAATCCGAAGGGTTATGTAGGCCAAAAAGGCCATGGAAATAAATTGAATGATCCTAATGAACTTGGATCAACTTGATGTAGACATGATGCCTAAGTTGAATAAGCACTCTCTAAACAACTTATCCATCTGTGAGGCACAGCCATTCCCCGTGTTCTTTTGTCCAACACAGAATTTGTAGCTTCCCCCTCTCCCAGTCCAAAGTATTTTTGAGTTGAGTTAGACAAGTCACACCCTTGGCCCAACCTTGCTGCCTAGCCTTCATCCTTCACTAGCAGTTTGACCATGTCCAATGGGTGAGTTTGTCATTTGAACTATGGTGCAAGTGATTTATTATAACCACGGAATATGTTAATATAATTAATGCCACTGAATGGAATTTGTACTTTGAGCTTAGCTATGAAATGATTAAAAAAGCATTGTCTTAGTCTACTGATGTGATTTATCCTTGATTATATATATTCTTGGGATCCGTGATGATGTGGACCATGTATGGATGATTATTGATGATGATTTATGGTCCCACATGTTTGATGATGATATTATATGATGGACATATGATACAGATGATGTTTGATCCAGTTCAGCAGGTTATTATCATTACAGATCAGCAGATTATACATTGTCCATATATGGTGGACCCTACAGCTGGCCCATTAGGGCAACCCAGGGTGTATGAGTACTCATTCCTAGTGGATTTGGGTCTTCTGGATCCATTGAGACACTTATCTTTCAGATCCGGGCACTTCTGACAGTGATTGATGCAGTTTTACACTTGTTGACCAGATTTGGGGCTGATTTCCCAGCCTGAGCAGCAGGGGCCCCGAGAGGCCGGTTCACCTAGGGCGCTGATGATGGAGGGGGTGGTCCAGCCACTTGTTTTTACCATTTATCCCCCCTCCCGGAGAGCCTGGTGGGCTCAGTTTGACAGCGCTAGCACCCTAGGAGGCAGTTTTGGCACTTTCACAGTTCCCGAGGCAGTTAAAAAATGGGATAAAGTGGTCACTGAGGAAATCGATTTGGGCAATTGAGGCAAGGTTTTGGCATTTGGTTTTCACAGAGGTCTTCCAGGGTGATCTCACTATCTTCCAGTCAGTTTTCACCATGTGGGTATCTCCAGATTGATCACAGGAGGACATTTACTGCTTGACTGTCATGGATTCTGAGGACAGTTTTGGTCATTATCATTATATTGGGCATATTTTATTATTTTATTGTGCCTTGGGGTGAGCTAGCAAGGATTACCTCCTAGCCCCACCATGTGCTTATTTTATCTTGTCCTAGTCATCATGAGGTGGATTATTGTACTTTATACCCCTCTTATGGGATGACGTCACCCTCATTGTACCACTTAGTGAGGGCGCTATTGTTATGTTGAGTGATCCATGTGATATTATGTTATGGATTCATCCTAGCCATTGATTGTATGATGAGATCTTATAATCTCAACCACTCATTTGATGTAGTATTGTAGAGTGGTATAGGGTTTTGGTCTTTATTATCCTATATAAGGAGGAGACCCCCCATTGTAAAGCTCACCTTTTGGAGCTCTGGAATATTGGAATAGAAGATTTTTTGTGGAGCACATCTCTCTTGCATTTTGGATTCTCTTGCATATTGAATATAAAGTATCTCTTCTATGTATCATTGTGGATTTTGGTGTTTTTGCTAACCTTTTGACAGGAAAGTCGAATTGGAGAGAGGAGGGCGACTTTTTGAGGGTTATTGTTGGAGGGATCCACATATTCTCTCTTGGGTTGATCTTGTGACAGGGAGTATCATTATTGTATCTTCGTGACATAGTTGATGCTTTCTATTACATCTTTCTACCATTTTCATAATCATCTTGCTTGACTTGTTTCTTTGATCTTGTCTTGTAGGAGGAGGACGATTTGGCTATCTTGGAGAAGGGCGATTTGGTTGGAGCACTTGGATCTCACTCTTGAATATAAACATAGGAGAATGCTATCAAATTGCAAGGTGGCCATAAGCAATTGAGGTAAGATCTACAAGGTATGTGCCTCTTTCATCCATTCTATCTCCATTGGTCATAAAACCCTAATTAAATCAAAACCCCAATTTTTGTATTTCTTAGATCTACTTAGATCTAGCCCTCAATTTGAAAAGATATTGAAAACCCACCTCTATAGCATCCACCCCTAGTTGGATTTATAGTTTGGTGGTGATTGGCTAAGAATTGACCCATCTTCTAAGACAAAAAGCTCTCCTTGACCTAAAGCGCACTTCCTTGAGGGAGGCTTGTTGGGCTAGATCTAGTACATGGGTATGTGAGATCCCGCTTGATTTGACAACTAGACACTTAATTACACATACCCATATCCTTACTTTGGTGAAAACTACCTTGTGGACATCTCTCCATGTTTTAAGGGGTTGAGACCCCCTTTTGACCTCATTGGTAACTTAAAACTTAGATCTACTAAGATCTACCCATTTGATTCACTTGAAACTTTGAACAAACATAGATCGGGGTACTAACATCCCGGATCTACATTTTGGTGGCCATTGGACTTGGTTTGGTCCACCAAACCCACTTTTTGCCCCTCCTTGAGAAAGTCGCACCCCCTTGAAATTTTGAGTTGGACCACTTCTAGGAAGTGGGTGTTGGAGATTTTTGTGGATTTGGATCGCCCATGCCTTGAAACCTAGGTCTAGACTATTCTTTTGTCCCGATCCACCTTGGGGATTGCATTCCTTGTTTTAAGGAATTGTGGTCCACTTTTGGTTATCACCTAAAAACCTAGATCTAGCAAGATCCAACCATTGGATCTCATCCAAACCACTTGACTTGGCTTCTAGGTGTCCCGATCTACACTTTGACATCCTTCTTGACTCCATTAGCCCATCCAACAAGGCACTAGTCCTTCTCCAAGCAAGGCGCACTTCTTGGGATTAGTGTCAAACCCTAGATCTAACACATGGGTAACCCTAGAACCAACTCTAACTTGTAGATCCAACCTAGATCTAGCATATAGTACCATCTTCACACTTAGCTTCACCTTGTGGGCCCATCTAAAACCATTTCACACTTCCCAAGACAATAAGACCCACTTGTGTAAACACATGGTACTATACTTAATAATCATACCCCATCAAGTGGCCTAAACCATATATAGGTTGAAACACTAACTATCCTTGATACCACCTTCAACCATGCCCTAAACATTAGGTCCATTTAGACTTGCATTGGTTTCCGTAACTTATCACTCATTCACCCTTTAAAACCTTTGCTTGGGTCCAATCAACTGTGATTGGGGTATAGGGTCTCCCCCTTGGTCTAGTTATACCTTGACCTAAAGCGAAGAGTGCCTCGGTTGACGTGACTCCCACATTGCATTGGGAACCGTGGCATCTCTTGGGTCACCTCTTTAGTTGCCTAACTCCTCTACCGTCCCGGATGGGATACCTTTAGGGGCAACTACAAGTTGTGTGATAACATCTTTGGCGCCGTTGCCGGGGAGGTAGGGGCCTACCTTGGTTCAACACATCTTTGTGTCTCACTACCTTTCTGCACCTTAAACGACACACCTCTTGGTAGTAGAGCTTAAAAATCTACCTGGCGACTCCTAACCGTGACTCCGCTGAGGAGCGAGCTCATAGTCATCCTTACAACACACGAAGTAAATCAAATCCTATCATTATCTAGAACCCATGGGGTGCATCATTTGGTATTTAGGTTCTTGATTTTAAAAAAAAAATAATAATAATAAAAATAAATAAATAAATTTTTGCCATCCATGGCTGCTTCTGAGCGGCCTAGGACTTTCGGTCGTTTGAAAGTTTTTGACTTCTCAAAAATTATTGGGTATCCTCATCATATCCCTCATCAAGCCCGTGAAAGGTTGCCTAAATTCGATGGAAGTTATGAAATCTCTGCTGAAAGACACCTTGAACTTTTTAGGGAAATTATTAAAGATTTATCCATAACCCATGAGGATGTGTGTATGAAACTATTGGCTTCGTCTTTCAAAGAAAGAGCTGAAATCTGGTTCTTAGATTTGAAGCCCAATAGCATTTCTGGGTATGACATGTTTGAGCAAAGTTTCTTAGAAAGATGGGGAAGTGAATCCGATGATATATATTTTTCAAATCAAAACCTTCCCCTTTTTGATCCTATTGTTGAATCAATTAATAATCAAATATCAAGTGAATTGTCAACATCCGGAGATGACCCCTCAAGCCCAATTTCTTTTGAGTATAAGTCTTCCACTTTTGAGTCGATTGAAAGTCAAATCCATAATCATGGTATAAATCATAATTTTTCAAATTCCTTTTTAGGTAGCCCTAGTCCTGATCTTGAGGAAATTTCTGAGGATGAGCCTTTAGTCAACAAGTCTATTGAAGTTCCTCCTTCGGAGGAACTCATCAGTCATTCTATCTTTAGGGATCATTCAATTCCTTATCACCTTATTGAAGAAGATGGAAACATTGACCAAGATCCATTAGTGGTGGTTTCACATGATCATTGTGCACATAATCAAGATGCTTTAAATGAACTTGTTGATTTCATCCCTGACAACTTAAATAAAAATGATCATTTATCCTCAAAAGAATTTAATGATGAATCAATAGAAGGTCAAGATGAGGATGAATTAGTGAATCACACTAGATGCTCTAATCTTTGTTCCACTTCTTATAATGAGTCTTTAATTTTTTCCATCCTTAATCAAGACAACTTAGAGATAGGTAGCTATGGTCAATCTTGTCCTCAAATTGTAAATATTAAACTTAATCAAAAGATTAAAATCATTCCTACAGTAAAGAGTGCTTTCTTTTGTCAAAATCCAAGGTCAAACTTATTTATTCATTTGGGAGAATTTTCATATTTGCAATCCACCCTCCCTTCCCAACTCTTTCAATCATCTTTGGGTTGGTGCTCTAATCATTTTTTTGCCTTGGAATTTTTCAATAGGAAGTATATGCACAATTACATAATTGGAGAAAAAGCACATCATTTCCCTTTTCAGTCACCTTGGAACAATAATGCTTGTTGTCAAATTATCAATCATTTTTGGTGGCTAGAAAAGGTGTTTAAAGATCAATTTCATCTTTTCTCCATTTTTGAGCATCAAGTGGGCCTAGTTTTGATTTTTCATCTTTTAAGCCTTGATTTGTCCCCACTTGGTTTTTATTTGATCATCAGTCCCAAGGAGAATCAAATTGAATATGTGAGAAAAGTAAATGAAGAAGTTAATTTGTGTGAGAATGAATCGAATCACATGTCTTATGTCTTCCCTCCATCCATCCCTGAGTTTAACTTGCATAAATTTTATGACCCTATCAGTTCTTTGATGGAGGATGTTTGCATCAGACAGTCTTCTCCTTGGCATAATTTCATATTGCATCATTTAAACCATTCTTCAATGTTTGAACAAGTCAGGAAGATTGTGCTCTCAAATTTGTTAATCTTTAGCCCGATCTTGACTTGTTTTATTATCAAAAATCAAATAAGAATCATTAACCTGTTTGACGAGTGGTTACACTGGATTTATGATTTTACCTAACTTTTGTGCTAATTGGTTAGAGTAGGGTAGGTAGGTATTGAATAAGCTCGCTTGAGCAGTAGGATTTGTGTGATTTTTATTTTTCTGTGTGCCGAGTATTGTCCCTTTTTCTTTTTTCTGCCTGAGTTGAGTCTTGCTCCTTCCTAAGCTTGTCTTTTCTCCTGCATACATTTTTAAGAAATTATAGTTAGCATTTCTATTGTTGGCTGCCTGTGCAAGTTGAGATTGCCTGATTTAAGAAGTTACTCTTTTCCTCCTGCACAGTAAATAAAAATGATAATAATATATGCCATGTTAGTTTATATTTTGACGCATTTTCAGTTTATGTTAGTTTTCAGTTTTATTTTATATTTGTCCCATACATGCTCCATGATGGTATTCTAGTGTTTGTGAGAGCAGGAACAGGTGCAAAATAAAAGCTGAAAGCAAGGATGGTGCAGTGCTGGATTGAAGATTGATGCAGAGCAGTTCGAGACCAGAGATTCTGAGGTTCTCAAGCGCTCTCTCCCTTAGAGCACTTGTCCCAGCTGGAGCCAGATGTTATCACACCATAGTAGCAGGGCTACTATTCTTGTACAGCAGATATCTGCACATTCCAGAGCTTCCTTTATTCCAGAGCATGGCTATATATATATTGGATCACTCATGATCAGAGCAGTACATTATTCAGATTGTATGACCTTGTGTCAAGGCTGAGCTTTGAGAGTTCAGATTTGATGACTGATGTGACCACTTTTCCCATTACAGTTTCAGTTCAGTGCCTAGAGATTTACTTCAGCAGTGTTTCAGATGATGCATGATGATTGCTATTATGATGATGTTGTATGATCTATGGATATTGTTCTCACTGACTGTGGATTATTAGCTTGTTGATTTAATCATGATTATAGCATGTGCTTGGTATATTATTCCTGATGTGGCAAAATATTTAAAATGAACTGTAAACCTTAAAATGGACAATTGCTTGCACTCTTAGGTCATCTAACAAAACATACTGGTATTTCACCTTACATAGACATGGTCTTTCCCGACACCTTTTGTCTGCTAGTGTAGGCTCCATATCCACTTGTCTCCATCCATACATGACCTTCCTGTTTGACTTTAAACCCTGACTTGTCTTATTTGACTTTCTGATGCTGAGGACTTCCCCATTTTTCTACCTCTGTGTTTGGACCGCATCCCTGTTTATTCAGTGTCTCGGCTCTGAGTTGGTGACAGAACTTGCCTTTGGTGAGTTGGATTGTAGGCCTTGGCTCGAACTCCCCCTAGTCACTTGAGATGTTGTTGGCTAAAACTGAAAGCTCATGTTCTACCTGTGGAAATTAAATAAATTCGCCCATGGAAACAAAAAGAGGGCAAGAGCAATGAAAAGCTAAAAAATACTCCTCGAAGAGAATAAAGAAAGGTCCAAAAAGCAATAGTTCTTAAAAGCTATATCTAAACAATTGCTGACCTTGTGAAAATATGAAAAACATGCCCTGGATGCAAGCTGCAACTAGTTGTGCTTCTCAGCACATCTGAAATCCGAAGGGTTATGTAGGCCAAAAAGGCCATGGAAATAAATTGAATGATCCTAATGAACTTGGATCAACTTGATGTAGACATGATGCCTAAGTTGAATAAGCACTCTCTAAACAACTTATCCATCTGTGAGGCACAGCCATTCCCCGTGTTCTTTTGTCCAACACAGAATTTGTAGCTTCCCCCTCTCCCAGTCCAAAGTATTTTTGAGTTGAGTTAGACAAGTCACACCCTTGGCCCAACCTTGCTGCCTAGCCTTCATCCTTCACTAGCAGTTTGACCATGTCCAATGGGTGAGTTTGTCATTTGAACTATGGTGCAAGTGATTTATTATAACCACGGAATATGTTAATATAATTAATGCCACTGAATGGAATTTGTACTTTGAGCTTAGCTATGAAATGATTAAAAAAGCATTGTCTTAGTCTACTGATGTGATTTATCCTTGATTATATATATTCTTGGGATCCGTGATGATGTGGACCATGTATGGATGATTATTGATGATGATTTATGGTCCCACATGTTTGATGATGATATTATATGATGGACATATGATACAGATGATGTTTGATCCAGTTCAGCAGGTTATTATCATTACAGATCAGCAAATTATACATTGTCCATATATGGTGGACCCTACAGCTGGCCCATTAGGGCAACCCAGGGTGTATGAGTACTCATTCCTAGTGGATTTGGGTCTTCTGGATCCATTGAGACACTTATCTTTCAGATCCGGGCACTTCTGACAGTGATTGATGCAGTTTTACACTTGTTGACCAGATTTGGGGCTGATTTCCCAGCCTGAGCAGCAGGGGCCCCGAGAGGCCGGTTCACCTAGGGCGCTGATGATGGAGGGGGTGGTCCAGCCACTTGTTTTTACCATTTATCCCCCCTCCCGGAGAGCCTGGTGGGCTCAGTTTGACAGCGCTAGCACCCTAGGAGGCAGTTTTGGCACTTTCACAGTTCCCGAGGCAGTTAAAAAATGGGATAAAGTGGTCACTGAGGAAATCGATTTGGGCAATTGAGGCAAGGTTTTGGCATTTGGTTTTCACAGAGGTCTTCCAGGGTGATCTCACTATCTTCCAGTCAGTTTTCACCATGTGGGTATCTCCAGATTGATCACAGGAGGACATTTACTGCTTGACTGTCATGGATTCTGAGGACAGTTTTGGTCATTATCATTATATTGGGCATATTTTATTATTTTATTGTGCCTTGGGGTGAGCTAGCAAGGATTACCTCCTAGCCCCACCATGTGCTTATTTTATCTTGTCCTAGTCATCATGAGGTGGATTATTGTACTTTATACCCCTCTTATGGGATGACGTCACCCTCATTGTACCACTTAGTGAGGGCGCTATTGTTATGTTGAGTGATCCATGTGATATTATGTTATGGATTCATCCTAGCCATTGATTGTATGATGAGATCTTATAATCTCAACCACTCATTTGATGTAGTATTGTAGAGTGGTATAGGGTTTTGGTCTTTATTATCCTATATAAGGAGGAGACCCCCCATTGTAAAGCTCACCTTTTGGAGCTCTGGAATATTGGAATAGAAGATTTTTTGTGGAGCACATCTCTCTTGCATTTTGGATTCTCTTGCATATTGAATATAAAGTATCTCTTCTATGTATCATTGTGGATTTTGGTGTTTTTGCTAACCTTTTGACAGGAAAGTCGAATTGGAGAGAGGAGGGCGACTTTTTGAGGGTTATTGTTGGAGGGATCCACATATTCTCTCTTGGGTTGATCTTGTGACAGGGAGTATCATTATTGTATCTTCGTGACATAGTTGATGCTTTCTATTACATCTTTCTACCATTTTCATAATCATCTTGCTTGACTTGTTTCTTTGATCTTGTCTTGTAGGAGGAGGACGATTTGGCTATCTTGGAGAAGGGCGATTTGGTTGGAGCACTTGGATCTCACTCTTGAATATAAACATAGGAGAATGCTATCAAATTGCAAGGTGGCCATAAGCAATTGAGGTAAGATCTACAAGGTATGTGCCTCTTTCATCCATTCTATCTCCATTGGTCATAAAACCCTAATTAAATCAAAACCCCAATTTTTGTATTTCTTAGATCTACTTAGATCTAGCCCTCAATTTGAAAAGATATTGAAAACCCACCTCTATAGCATCCACCCCTAGTTGGATTTATAGTTTGGTGGTGATTGGCTAAGAATTGACCCATCTTCTAAGACAAAAAGCTCTCCTTGACCTAAAGCGCACTTCCTTGAGGGAGGCTTGTTGGGCTAGATCTAGTACATGGGTATGTGAGATCCCGCTTGATTTGACAACTAGACACTTAATTACACATACCCATATCCTTACTTTGGTGAAAACTACCTTGTGGACATCTCTCCATGTTTTAAGGGGTTGAGACCCCCTTTTGACCTCATTGGTAACTTAAAACTTAGATCTACTAAGATCTACCCATTTGATTCACTTGAAACTTTGAACAAACATAGATCGGGGTACTAACATCCCGGATCTACATTTTGGTGGCCATTGGACTTGGTTTGGTCCACCAAACCCACTTTTTGCCCCTCCTTGAGAAAGTCGCACCCCCTTGAAATTTTGAGTTGGACCACTTCTAGGAAGTGGGTGTTGGAGATTTTTGTGGATTTGGATCGCCCATGCCTTGAAACCTAGGTCTAGACTATTCTTTTGTCCCGATCCACCTTGGGGATTGCATTCCTTGTTTTAAGGAATTGTGGTCCACTTTTGGTTATCACCTAAAAACCTAGATCTAGCAAGATCCAACCATTGGATCTCATCCAAACCACTTGACTTGGCTTCTAGGTGTCCCGATCTACACTTTGACATCCTTCTTGACTCCATTAGCCCATCCAACAAGGCACTAGTCCTTCTCCAAGCAAGGCGCACTTCTTGGGATTAGTGTCAAACCCTAGATCTAACACATGGGTAACCCTAGAACCAACTCTAACTTGTAGATCCAACCTAGATCTAGCATATAGTACCATCTTCACACTTAGCTTCACCTTGTGGGCCCATCTAAAACCATTTCACACTTCCCAAGACAATAAGACCCACTTGTGTAAACACATGGTACTATACTTAATAATCATACCCCATCAAGTGGCCTAAACCATATATAGGTTGAAACACTAACTATCCTTGATACCACCTTCAACCATGCCCTAAACATTAGGTCCATTTAGACTTGCATTGGTTTCCGTAACTTATCACTCATTCACCCTTTAAAACCTTTGCTTGGGTCCAATCAACTGTGATTGGGGTATAGGGTCTCCCCCTTGGTCTAGTTATACCTTGACCTAAAGCGAAGAGTGCCTCGGTTGACGTGACTCCCACATTGCATTGGGAACCGTGGCATCTCTTGGGTCACCTCTTTAGTTGCCTAACTCCTCTACCGTCCCGGATGGGATACCTTTAGGGGCAACTACAAGTTGTGTGATAACATCTTTGGCGCCGTTGCCGGGGAGGTAGGGGCCTACCTTGGTTCAACACATCTTTGTGTCTCACTACCTTTCTGCACCTTAAACGACACACCTCTTGGTAGTAGAGCTTAAAAATCTACCTGGCGACTCCTAACCGTGACTCCGCTGAGGAGCGAGCTCATAGTCATCCTTACAACACACGAAGTAAATCAAATCCTATCATTATCTAGAACCCATGGGGTGCATCATTTGGTATTTAGGTTCTTGATTTTAAAAAAAAAATAATAATAATAAAAATAAATAAATAAATTTTTGCCATCCATGGCTGCTTCTGAGCGGCCTAGGACTTTCGGTCGTTTGAAAGTTTTTGACTTCTCAAAAATTATTGGGTATCCTCATCATATCCCTCATCAAGCCCGTGAAAGGTTGCCTAAATTCGATGGAAGTTATGAAATCTCTGCTGAAAGACACCTTGAACTTTTTAGGGAAATTATTAAAGATTTATCCATAACCCATGAGGATGTGTGTATGAAACTATTGGCTTCGTCTTTCAAAGAAAGAGCTGAAATCTGGTTCTTAGATTTGAAGCCCAATAGCATTTCTGGGTATGACATGTTTGAGCAAAGTTTCTTAGAAAGATGGGGAAGTGAATCCGATGATATATATTTTTCAAATCAAAACCTTCCCCTTTTTGATCCTATTGTTGAATCAATTAATAATCAAATATCAAGTGAATTGTCAACATCCGGAGATGACCCCTCAAGCCCAATTTCTTTTGAGTATAAGTCTTCCACTTTTGAGTCGATTGAAAGTCAAATCCATAATCATGGTATAAATCATAATTTTTCAAATTCCTTTTTAGGTAGCCCTAGTCCTGATCTTGAGGAAATTTCTGAGGATGAGCCTTTAGTCAACAAGTCTATTGAAGTTCCTCCTTCGGAGGAACTCATCAGTCATTCTATCTTTAGGGATCATTCAATTCCTTATCACCTTATTGAAGAAGATGGAAACATTGACCAAGATCCATTAGTGGTGGTTTCACATGATCATTGTGCACATAATCAAGATGCTTTAAATGAACTTGTTGATTTCATCCCTGACAACTTAAATAAAAATGATCATTTATCCTCAAAAGAATTTAATGATGAATCAATAGAAGGTCAAGATGAGGATGAATTAGTGAATCACACTAGATGCTCTAATCTTTGTTCCACTTCTTATAATGAGTCTTTAATTTTTTCCATCCTTAATCAAGACAACTTAGAGATAGGTAGCTATGGTCAATCTTGTCCTCAAATTGTAAATATTAAACTTAATCAAAAGATTAAAATCATTCCTACAGTAAAGAGTGCTTTCTTTTGTCAAAATCCAAGGTCAAACTTATTTATTCATTTGGGAGAATTTTCATATTTGCAATCCACCCTCCCTTCCCAACTCTTTCAATCATCTTTGGGTTGGTGCTCTAATCATTTTTTTGCCTTGGAATTTTTCAATAGGAAGTATATGCACAATTACATAATTGGAGAAAAAGCACATCATTTCCCTTTTCAGTCACCTTGGAACAATAATGCTTGTTGTCAAATTATCAATCATTTTTGGTGGCTAGAAAAGGTGTTTAAAGATCAATTTCATCTTTTCTCCATTTTTGAGCATCAAGTGGGCCTAGTTTTGATTTTTCATCTTTTAAGCCTTGATTTGTCCCCACTTGGTTTTTATTTGATCATCAGTCCCAAGGAGAATCAAATTGAATATGTGAGAAAAGTAAATGAAGAAGTTAATTTGTGTGAGAATGAATCGAATCACATGTCTTATGTCTTCCCTCCATCCATCCCTGAGTTTAACTTGCATAAATTTTATGACCCTATCAGTTCTTTGATGGAGGATGTTTGCATCAGACAGTCTTCTCCTTGGCATAATTTCATATTGCATCATTTAAACCATTCTTCAATGTTTGAACAAGTCAGGAAGATTGTGCTCTCAAATTTGTTAATCTTTAGCCCGATCTTGACTTGTTTTATTATCAAAAATCAAATAAGAATCATTAACCTGTTTGACGAGTGGTTACACTGGATTTATGATTTTACCTAACTTTTGTGCTAATTGGTTAGAGTAGGGTAGGTAGGTATTGAATAAGCTCGCTTGAGCAGTAGGATTTGTGTGATTTTTATTTTTCTGTGTGCCGAGTATTGTCCCTTTTTCTTTTTTCTGCCTGAGTTGAGTCTTGCTCCTTCCTAAGCTTGTCTTTTCTCCTGCATACATTTTTAAGAAATTATAGTTAGCATTTCTATTGTTGGCTGCCTGTGCAAGTTGAGATTGCCTGATTTAAGAAGTTACTCTTTTCCTCCTGCACAGTAAATAAAAATGATAATAATATATGCCATGTTAGTTTATATTTTGACGCATTTTCAGTTTATGTTAGTTTTCAGTTTTATTTTATATTTGTCCCATACATGCTCCATGATGGTATTCTAGTGTTTGTGAGAGCAGGAACAGGTGCAAAATAAAAGCTGAAAGCAAGGATGGTGCAGTGCTGGATTGAAGATTGATGCAGAGCAGTTCGAGACCAGAGATTCTGAGGTTCTCAAGCGCTCTCTCCCTTAGAGCACTTGTCCCAGCTGGAGCCAGATGTTATCACACCATAGTAGCAGGGCTACTATTCTTGTACAGCAGATATCTGCACATTCCAGAGCTTCCTTTATTCCAGAGCATGGCTATATATATATTGGATCACTCATGATCAGAGCAGTACATTATTCAGATTGTATGACCTTGTGTCAAGGCTGAGCTTTGAGAGTTCAGATTTGATGACTGATGTGACCACTTTTCCCATTACAGTTTCAGTTCAGTGCCTAGAGATTTACTTCAGCAGTGTTTCAGATGATGCATGATGATTGCTATTATGATGATGTTGTATGATCTATGGATATTGTTCTCACTGACTGTGGATTATTAGCTTGTTGATTTAATCATGATTATAGCATGTGCTTGGTATATTATTCCTGATGTGGCAAAATATTTAAAATGAACTGTAAACCTTAAAATGGACAATTGCTTGCACTCTTAGGTCATCTAACAAAACATACTGGTATTTCACCTTACATAGACATGGTCTTTCCCGACACCTTTTGTCTGCTAGTGTAGGCTCCATATCCACTTGTCTCCATCCATACATGACCTTCCTGTTTGACTTTAAACCCTGACTTGTCTTATTTGACTTTCTGATGCTGAGGACTTCCCCATTTTTCTACCTCTGTGTTTGGACCGCATCCCTGTTTATTCAGTGTCTCGGCTCTGAGTTGGTGACAGAACTTGCCTTTGGTGAGTTGGATTGTAGGCCTTGGCTCGAACTCCCCCTAGTCACTTGAGATGTTGTTGGCTAAAACTGAAAGCTCATGTTCTACCTGTGGAAATTAAATAAATTCGCCCATGGAAACAAAAAGAGGGCAAGAGCAATGAAAAGCTAAAAAATACTCCTCGAAGAGAATAAAGAAAGGTCCAAAAAGCAATAGTTCTTAAAAGCTATATCTAAACAATTGCTGACCTTGTGAAAATATGAAAAACATGCCCTGGATGCAAGCTGCAACTAGTTGTACTTCTCAGCACATCTGAAATCCGAAGGGTTATGTAGGCCAAAAAGGCCATGGAAATAAATTGAATGATCCTAATGAACTTGGATCAACTTGATGTAGACATGATGCCTAAGTTGAATAAGCACTCTCTAAACAACTTATCCATCTGTGAGGCACAGCCATTCCCCGTGTTCTTTTGTCCAACACAGAATTTGTAGCTTCCCCCTCTCCCAGTCCAAAGTATTTTTGAGTTGAGTTAGACAAGTCACACCCTTGGCCCAACCTTGCTGCCTAGCCTTCATCCTTCACTAGCAGTTTGACCATGTCCAATGGGTGAGTTTGTCATTTGAACTATGGTGCAAGTGATTTATTATAACCACGGAATATGTTAATATAATTAATGCCACTGAATGGAATTTGTACTTTGAGCTTAGCTATGAAATGATTAAAAAAGCATTGTCTTAGTCTACTGATGTGATTTATCCTTGATTATATATATTCTTGGGATCCGTGATGATGTGGACCATGTATGGATGATTATTGATGATGATTTATGGTCCCACATGTTTGATGATGATATTATATGATGGACATATGATACAGATGATGTTTGATCCAGTTCAGCAGGTTATTATCATTACAGATCAGCAAATTATACATTGTCCATATATGGTGGACCCTACAGCTGGCCCATTAGGGCAACCCAGGGTGTATGAGTACTCATTCCTAGTGGATTTGGGTCTTCTGGATCCATTGAGACACTTATCTTTCAGATCCGGGCACTTCTGACAGTGATTGATGCAGTTTTACACTTGTTGACCAGATTTGGGGCTGATTTCCCAGCCTGAGCAGCAGGGGCCCCGAGAGGCCGGTTCACCTAGGGCGCTGATGATGGAGGGGGTGGTCCAGCCACTTGTTTTTACCATTTATCCCCCCTCCCGGAGAGCCTGGTGGGCTCAGTTTGACAGCGCTAGCACCCTAGGAGGCAGTTTTGGCACTTTCACAGTTCCCGAGGCAGTTAAAAAATGGGATAAAGTGGTCACTGAGGAAATCGATTTGGGCAATTGAGGCAAGGTTTTGGCATTTGGTTTTCACAGAGGTCTTCCAGGGTGATCTCACTATCTTCCAGTCAGTTTTCACCATGTGGGTATCTCCAGATTGATCACAGGAGGACATTTACTGCTTGACTGTCATGGATTCTGAGGACAGTTTTGGTCATTATCATTATATTGGGCATATTTTATTATTTTATTGTGCCTTGGGGTGAGCTAGCAAGGATTACCTCCTAGCCCCACCATGTGCTTATTTTATCTTGTCCTAGTCATCATGAGGTGGATTATTGTACTTTATACCCCTCTTATGGGATGACGTCACCCTCATTGTACCACTTAGTGAGGGCGCTATTGTTATGTTGAGTGATCCATGTGATATTATGTTATGGATTCATCCTAGCCATTGATTGTATGATGAGATCTTATAATCTCAACCACTCATTTGATGTAGTATTGTAGAGTGGTATAGGGTTTTGGTCTTTATTATCCTATATAAGGAGGAGACCCCCCATTGTAAAGCTCACCTTTTGGAGCTCTGGAATATTGGAATAGAAGATTTTTTGTGGAGCACATCTCTCTTGCATTTTGGATTCTCTTGCATATTGAATATAAAGTATCTCTTCTATGTATCATTGTGGATTTTGGTGTTTTTGCTAACCTTTTGACAGGAAAGTCGAATTGGAGAGAGGAGGGCGACTTTTTGAGGGTTATTGTTGGAGGGATCCACATATTCTCTCTTGGGTTGATCTTGTGACAGGGAGTATCATTATTGTATCTTCGTGACATAGTTGATGCTTTCTATTACATCTTTCTACCATTTTCATAATCATCTTGCTTGACTTGTTTCTTTGATCTTGTCTTGTAGGAGGAGGACGATTTGGCTATCTTGGAGAAGGGCGATTTGGTTGGAGCACTTGGATCTCACTCTTGAATATAAACATAGGAGAATGCTATCAAATTGCAAGGTGGCCATAAGCAATTGAGGTAAGATCTACAAGGTATGTGCCTCTTTCATCCATTCTATCTCCATTGGTCATAAAACCCTAATTAAATCAAAACCCCAATTTTTGTATTTCTTAGATCTACTTAGATCTAGCCCTCAATTTGAAAAGATATTGAAAACCCACCTCTATAGCATCCACCCCTAGTTGGATTTATAGTTTGGTGGTGATTGGCTAAGAATTGACCCATCTTCTAAGACAAAAAGCTCTCCTTGACCTAAAGCGCACTTCCTTGAGGGAGGCTTGTTGGGCTAGATCTAGTACATGGGTATGTGAGATCCCGCTTGATTTGACAACTAGACACTTAATTACACATACCCATATCCTTACTTTGGTGAAAACTACCTTGTGGACATCTCTCCATGTTTTAAGGGGTTGAGACCCCCTTTTGACCTCATTGGTAACTTAAAACTTAGATCTACTAAGATCTACCCATTTGATTCACTTGAAACTTTGAACAAACATAGATCGAGGTACTAACATCCCGGATCTACATTTTGGTGGCCATTGGACTTGGTTTGGTCCACCAAACCCACTTTTTGCCCCTCCTTGAGAAAGTCGCACCCCCTTGAAATTTTGAGTTGGACCACTTCTAGGAAGTGGGTGTTGGAGATTTTTGTGGATTTGGATCGCCCATGCCTTGAAACCTAGGTCTAGACTATTCTTTTGTCCCGATCCACCTTGGGGATTGCATTCCTTGTTTTAAGGAATTGTGGTCCACTTTTGGTTATCACCTAAAAACCTAGATCTAGCAAGATCCAACCATTGGATCTCATCCAAACCACTTGACTTGGCTTCTAGGTGTCCCGATCTACACTTTGACATCCTTCTTGACTCCATTAGCCCATCCAACAAGGCACTAGTCCTTCTCCAAGCAAGGCGCACTTCTTGGGATTAGTGTCAAACCCTAGATCTAACACATGGGTAACCCTAGAACCAACTCTAACTTGTAGATCCAACCTAGATCTAGCATATAGTACCATCTTCACACTTAGCTTCACCTTGTGGGCCCATCTAAAACCATTTCACACTTCCCAAGACAATAAGACCCACTTGTGTAAACACATGGTACTATACTTAATAATCATACCCCATCAAGTGGCCTAAACCATATATAGGTTGAAACACTAACTATCCTTGATACCACCTTCAACCATGCCCTAAACATTAGGTCCATTTAGACTTGCATTGGTTTCCGTAACTTATCACTCATTCACCCTTTAAAACCTTTGCTTGGGTCCAATCAACTGTGATTGGGGTATAGGGTCTCCCCCTTGGTCTAGTTATACCTTGACCTAAAGCGAAGAGTGCCTCGGTTGACGTGACTCCCACATTGCATTGGGAACCGTGGCATCTCTTGGGTCACCTCTTTAGTTGCCTAACTCCTCTACCGTCCCGGATGGGATACCTTTAGGGGCAACTACAAGTTGTGTGATAACAGTTCTCAAGCGCTCTCTCCCTTAGAGCACTTGTCCCAGCTGGAGCCAGATGTTATCACACCATAGTAGCAGGGCTACTATTCTTGTACAGCAGATATCTGCACATTCCAGAGCTTCATTTATTCCAGAGCATGGCTACATATATTGGATCACTCATGATCAGAGCAGTACATTATTCAGATTGTATGACCTTGTGTCAAGGCTGAGCTTTGAGAGTTCAGATTTGATGACTGATGTGACCACTTTTCCCATTACAGTTTCAGTTCAGTGCCTAGAGATTTACTTCAGCAGTGTTTCAGATGATGCATGATGATTGCTATTATGATGATGTTGTATGATCTATGGATATTGTTCTCACTGACTGTGGATTATTAGCTTGTTGATTTAATCATGATTATAGCATGTGCTTGGTATATTATTCCTGATGTGGCAAAATATTTAAAATGAACTGTAAACCTTAAAATGGACAATTGCTTGCACTCTTAGGTCATCTAACAAAACTTACTGGTATTTCACCTTACATAGACATGGTCTTTCCCGACACCTTTTGTCTGCTAGTGTAGGCTCCATATCCACTTGTCTCCATCCATACATGACCTTCCTGTTTGACTTTAAACCCTGACTTGTCTTATTTGACTTTCTGATGCTGAGGACTTCCCCATTTTTCTACCTCTGTGTTTGGACCGCATCCCTGTTTATTCAGTGTCTCGGCTCTGAGTTGGTGACAGAACTTGCCTTTGGTGAGTTGGATTGTAGGCCTTGGCTCGAACTCCCCCTAGTCACTTGAGATGTTGTTGGCTAAAACTGAAAGCTCATGTTCTACCTATGGAAATTAAATAAATTCGCCCATGGAAACAAAAAGAGGGCAAGAGCAATGAAAAGCTAAAAAATACTCCTCGAAGAGTATAAAGAAAGGTCCAAAAAGCAATAGTTCTTAAAAGCTATATCTAAACAATTGCTGACCTTGTGAAAATATGAAAAACATGCCCTGGATGCAAGCTGCAACTAGTTGTGCTTCTCAGCACATCTGAAATCCGAAGGGTTATGTAGGCCAAAAAGGCCATGGAAATAAATTGAATGATCCTAATGAACTTGGATCAACTTGATGTAGACATGATGCCTAAGTTGAATAAGCACTCTCTAAACAACTTATCCATCTGTGAGGCACAGCCATTCCCCGTGTTCTTTTGTCCAACACAGAGTTTGTAGCTTCCCCCTCTCCCAGTCCAAAGTATTTTTGAGTTGAGTTAGACAAGTCACACCCTTGGCCCAACCTTGCTGCCTAGCCTTCATCCTTCACTAGCAGTTTGACCATGTCCAATGGGTGAGTTTGTCATTTGAACTATGGTGCAAGTGATTTATTATAACCACGGAATATGTTAATATAATTAATGCCACTGAATGGAATTTGTACTTTGAGCTTAGCTATGAAATGATTAAAAAAGCATTGTCTTAGTCTACTGATGTGATTTATCCTTGATTATATATATTCTTGGGATCCGTGATGATGTGGACCATGTATGGATGATTATTGATGATGATTTATGGTCCCACATGTTTGATGATGATATTATATGATGGACATATGATACAGATAATGTTTGATCCAGTTCAGCAGGTTATTATCATTACAGATCAGCAGATTATACATTGTCCATATATGGTGGACCCTACAGCTGGCCCATTAGGGCAACCCAGGGTGTATGAGTACTCATTCCTAGTGGATTTGGGTCTTCTGGATCCATTGAGACACTTATCTTTCAGATCCGGGCACTTCTGACAGTGATTGATGCAGTTTTACACTTGTTGACCAGATTTGGGGCTGATTTCCCAGCCTGAGCAGCAGGGGCCCCGAGAGGCCGGTTCACCTAGGGCGCTGATGATGGAAGGGGTGGTCCAGCCACTTGTTTTTACCATTTATCCCCCCTCCCGGAGAGCCTGGTGGGCTCAGTTTGACAGCGCTAGCACCCTAGGAGGCAGTTTTGGCACTTTCAAAGTTCCCGAGGCAGTTAAAAAATGGGATAAAGTGGTCACTGAGGAAATCGATTTGGGCAATTGAGGCAAGGTTTTGGCATTTGGTTTTCACAGAGGTCTTCCAGGGTGATCTCACTATCTTCCAGTCAGTTTTCACCATGTGGGTATCTCCAGATTGATCACAGGAGGACATTTACTGCTTGACTGTCATGGATTCTGAGGACAGTTTTGGTCATTATCATTATATTGGGCATATTTTATTATTTTATTGTGCCTTGGGGTGAGCTAGCAAGGATTTATACCTCCTAGCCCCACCATGTGCTTATTTTATCTTGTCCTAGTCATCATGAGGTGGATTATTGTACTTTATACCCCTCTTATGGGATGACGTCACCCTCATTGTACCATTTAGTGAGGGCGCTATTGTTATGTTGAGTAATCCATGTGATATTATGTTATGGATTCATCCTAGCCATTGATTGTATGATGAGATCTTATAATCTCAACCACTCATTTGATGTAGTATTGTAGAGTGGTATAGGGTTTTGGTCTTTATTATCCTATATAAGGAGGAGACCCCCCATTGTAAAGCTCACCTTTGGGAGCTCTGGAATATTGGAATAGAAGATTTTTTGTGGAGCACATCTCTCTTGGCTTGTGGATTCTCTTGCATATTGAATATAAAGTATCTCTTCTATGTATCATTGTGGATCTATGTGTTTTTGCTAACCTTTTGACAGGAAAGTCGAATTGGAGAGAGGAGGGCGACTTTTGGAGGGTTATTGTTGGAGGGATCCACATATTCTCTCTTGGGTTGATCTTGTGACAGGGAGTATCATTATTGTATCTTTGTGACATAGTTGATGCTTTCTATTACATCTTTCTACCATTTTCATAATCATCTTGCTTGACTTGTTTCTTTGATCTTGTCTTGTAGGAGGAGGACGATTTGGCTATCTTGGAGAAGGGAGATTTGGTTGGAGCACTTGGATCTCACTCTTGAATATAAACATAGGAGAATGCTATCAACTTGCAAGGTGGCCATAAGCAAATTGAGGTAAGATCTACAAGGTATGTGCCTCTTTCATCCATTCTATCTCCATTGGTCATAAAACCCTAATTAAATCAAAATCCCAATTTTTGTATTTCTTAGATCTACTTAGATCTAGCCCTCATTTTGAAAAGATATTGAAAACCCACCTCTATAGCATCCACCCCTAGTTGGATCTATAGTTTGGTGGTGATTGGCTAAGAATTGACCCATTTTCTAAGACAAAAAGCTCTCCTTGACCTAAAGCGCACTTCCTTGAGGGAGGCTTGTTGGGCTAGATCTAGTACATGGGTATGTGAGATCCCGTTTGATTTGACAACTAGACACTTAATTACACATACCCATATCCTTACTTTGGTGAAAACTACCTTGTGGACATCTCTCCATGTTTTGAGGGGTTGAAACCCCCTTTTGATTTTCTTGGTACCTTAAAACTTAGATCTACTAAGATCTACCCATTGGATTCACTTGAAACTTTGAAGGAACATAGATCGGGGTACTAACATCCCGGATCTACATTTTGGTGGCCATTGGACTTGGTTTGGTCCACCAAACCCACTTTTTGCCCCTCCTTGAAAAAGTCGCACCCCTTTGGAGTTTAGAGTTGGACCACATCTAGGAAGTGGGTGTTGGAGATTCTCGTGGATTTGGAATGCCCATGCCTTGAAACATAGGACTAGACTATCCTTTTGTCCCGATCTACCTTGGGGATTGCATTCCTTGTTTTAAGGAATTGTGGTCCACTTTTAGTCTTCACTCAAAAAACCAAGATCTAGTAAAATCCAACCATTGGATCTCATCCAAACCACTTGACTTGGCTTCTAGGTATCCCGATCTACACTTTGACATCCTTCTTGACCCCATTAGCCCATCCAACAAGGCACTAGTCCTTCTCCAAGCAAGGCGCACTTCTTGGGATTAGTGTCAAACCCTAGATCTAGCACATGGGTAATCCTAGAACCAACTCTAACTTGTAGATCTAACCTAGATCTAGCCTATAGTACCATCTTCACACTTAACTTCACCTTGTGGGCCCACCTAGAACCATTTCACGCTTCCCAAGGCAACAAGACCCACTTGTGTAAACACATGGTACTATACTTAATAATCATACCCAATCAAGTGGCCTAAACCATACATAGGTTGAAACACTAACTATCCTTGTACCACCTTCAACCATGCCCTAAACATTAGGTCCACTTAGACTTGCATTGGTTTCCGTAACTCATCATTCATTCACCTTTGAAACCTTTGCTCGGGTCCAATCAACTGCGATTGGGGTATAGGGTCTCCCCCTTGGTCTAATTATACCTTGACCTAAAGCGAAGAGTGCCTCGGTTGACGTGACTCCCACATTGCATTGGGAATCGTGGCATCTCTTAGGTCACCTCTTTAGTTGCCTAACTCCTCTACCGTCCCGGATGGGATACCTTTAGGGGCAACTACAAGTTGTGTGATAACAGTACCCTTGACGATGGTTAATAGAGACAACTACCCACAGATTTGAAGGCAATCATTTGCAGTTTTGTTTAATTTAATCTTTGAATACTATGCTTCCTATGTAATTCAATCGAATGGTGGCTTGATTGGAAACTGTGACTGTTGTAATGGAGAGATGTAGGGAATATTACAACAATGGTAGCGTGATGTAGTGTATGCATCAAAATAGATAACAACGAATGCTAAATCGACACACAAAACCACTGAATAAGAGGAACAAACCCTAATAAGTTTGGCAAGTATCCTTCCATGACTCTTTTTATGGTCAATGATCTGTGTTTAGAATTGTGGCTCTAGACCTACACTCAAACCCTTCTTTATTATATCGTAGTTAGTGGTTCTTAGCGTTTGAAGATTGTATATGGTGGTGCAATGAATATATGGACTCAGTTAGAGCTTTCACTTCAATCTCACCCCGAGTACCTCCACAACCACCTATTACTTCCAAAGGAAGAGTGGTGCCCTTTACCTGTGAAAGGGGTAGAGTGAATCGATGGTTCGGATTCCTATGATCTATCATTTTCATTGTATCATGTACTATTTAGTTTCTAGATGCCTCATGATGATTCATCTCACGAGACACATTTATTTTGAGCATTTGATGTGATTTTGTATCATCCTATCATGAACATGTTTTAGAATTTTCAGTTTAGTAACGATATGTGACCACTCGACATCTTATGTATCTTATTTACTAGGTGTATCATCATATTTATGTAGCAATGTGTCTATTTGATGTTGTTGTTGCTTTAGATGTTTAAAAAATTGAAAAAAAATGCGTATTTTTGTATTTTTTTGAGGTCTTGCAACATTTTCCGAGATTTTCCGATATTTTCCATTGATACCACCGAGAAGTTATATTTCGTACCCTCGTCGATACTTTCCCCGAGACGATATATGCAACATTGATATGCGGCCACTTCTTGCACTGAACAGTCCCCTTTTAAGCCATAGTTTGACTGAACTTGGTTGCTAGCAACAAATGGGAACAAGAGAAAATGTCCAACATTATAACACAGTCCCCTTTGCAAACAATAAGCAGCAACAACTTGTTTTATCTCTCACTAGTGAATGTGTCCCCCTTTCAAATGGTGAGTGTGCCTCTCTCAACTGGCCTGCGTCCTCCTTCACAGCCCCCAAATCTGAGTGTTACAACCCCACAATGCCTCCTCACAGTAGTCACAATTAAATACACAAGTGTGCCCTTCTTGGATAATGGTGCCCTCCTCCAACTAACTAAAAAACCCTCTTAAAATTCGCAAAATCTACACGTACACTAGTTATTCTTCTACGACATGAAGCACAATGGAAAGATCTGAGTGATCTTACCCTTTTTTCTCGGCTAAGGTGGATGGTTTCACCACCGAAACCAAGTCTTCTCCTAGGGTTTCTGTTCCAAGAGAAAAAAGTCACAAGAGCCCTCAAATTCTTTTTCGAAAATGAAATCGTCATGAATGAATGAGAGAATGAGGCTATTTGCCCTTTTATTCTCACTTTGACACTTTTTTGCCACTTTTACCCTTTTTCCCTTTTAATTTTTTTTTCATGTGGTTCACAGCCCCAGAAGAAGGAGGGCTCACTACAACCACGGTAATAACTATCATGGGGCCTCACCCTGTTGGCTCCAAGTTCGGGAGCCTAACCCTAAAGGACCTAGAGATTTGAACCTCTAACCTCGACTACTTCGGTCTTGGACTTAGAAGCTCCAACCAACTGAGCTACCCCTCAGGGCTCTTTTTCCCTTTTAATTTATAAAGAGACTTTCGCAATAGTCCCTTTACGAATCAATTCCTCAACGTCATTTCATAATGTTACTTTTGTTTGGTGACATTAAATAATTACTAAATTCCCTCTTTTTGACTATTATAGCCTACGGGAATTAAATAGGCCTAAAAGTCCTTCCTTAGAGTGATCACTCGAAAAGGGACATGACACAAGATTGGGTTGTGATGAGCATGAACCAATTAGCATACAAGTCTCAAATGAGGTCAAGCAATGCATAGGGGAACAAGTAGTCCAAACTGGTAATTAATGTCATAGCATGAAACAAGTAGCATATAGGTACCAAATGGGATCAGGCAGTTCATAAGGGGGAACGAGTAGTCCAAGCTGGTAATTAATCATTAATTGAGATGGATGTAATGTAGTTGCAAGTTGCAACAAAAATACATAATGAGGAGAGTTTGCATTTATGAGTAGTTGTGCCTATATATGTTTTAGACTAAGTTGTAGGAAACACCTATTTTGGAAATTTGGCCATGTCCCAATTCCCGAAATACTGAAATAGGTACAAAATGTTGTCGGTCATACCATACAACATTTCCAAATTTTGAAACGTCGTACAATATGGCCAGCGGCATTTCCAAGGCATTTCGGCAATTTCTAGTGAGGTTTCGGGCACTTTTTTGGAAGTTTCTGGGTCCACCCAAGTGCCCATAAGGGGGATGGGACCAAAAGGAAAATATTCCCCTGTCTATGCCAATGATCCTTTAAAACAAAATAGAGATAGGGGATTTAGCTATGAGCAATTTGTCACCTAGATAATCACCGGTAATCTATGTTGCACGGGGACTCGTCCCCCCCAAATTTCCTGCGTTCCCGCGTTCCCAGGACTTTGGAACTCCTTGAAAATGTCCCCAATTCATCGGGGACTCCGTTGGGGACTTGGGGACTTCTGAGCCGTACCCGTCAAAATTGGAGACTTCTCAAGAACGTCCCTCAACCAATCAGGGACTCCTGGACGTCCCTTGACCTGCACAATTAAAATTAAAAAAGAAAACTTAAAACTTAAATTTTTTAATTAGAAACCTTACCTTACCCTCCCCCTATTCCGCTAACCCACAACCCCCTCCTATTCCCTCTGCTCTATCCTACGTTCCTAACCTACACTCCAACTCACTGCACCCGCATAACCCTCTGCTCTACCCATCACTCCAATACCTACATAACCCTCTGCTATATGGTTCTACAGCTCCCTTGCTTGCAGTCCTACGCATGCCCCTCTCAGCTTGAAGACCACAGCTCGCAGCACCCTTTCAAGTCTCAAGCTATCAGCACATGCTCAAAGTTTGATTTCATGGCTCAACACAAGCTCACACTCACAGTGAGTTTGCCCCTTCTTAGCCACAACACACTACACAACACGGGTATTTCATATTTGATATCTTACATTTTATTTTTTATATTTTTTTGGTAAAAATCTCAACACATGCTATTATACTTTTATAAAATTATAATTTAGTATTTACAAATGTCAAATTACAAATATAAATTTATTTGTTATTTAAATTTCGAAATGATTCATCATTCATGTACACAATGTTGTAAAATTTTAAATTTTTGTTATTGTTTTAACTTTCAAGTTTGAAGTTATTGTTTAATAGTTAACTTAGAAGTTAGAACTATTTGAAGTTTTCAGTTTTTGATCTGAGACATGTATCTCGAGTCTTCATTATTTAGTTTTGACAATGGACAATGATGATTGGACAATACTTTATATTTCCTTTTGTATTTCATAATTAGTTCTACTTTTTATTTCAATATTTTTTATTTTAATATATATATATAATTCCCATCCCCAACCTGCCGTCTCCTAAAAAATTGGGGATGCACTCTAGCCATCCCGAAAACTCATCCCCACGTCCCCCGCATCACCCTGTCCCCGAGGCCAGTGCAAGATAGCTGGTGATATTAAATTCTTAAAGTAAAAGGATAGAAAAGGTGGTAGATGAAGGAAAATGACAACTTTTACTTAAATTTTTAACATCACCATTCATTGTTTAAGGATGTTTGAAAGAGGTTCCAACCTCATTGAACTTACATGGAGAAAGTAGAATTTTATATCCCATTCATAATTCAGCAGACTTAACGGTTTTCAGGATTATAGGGTTGGCAGGATTGTAGTGTTTCCACTGGATTCTATCATGCATGAGGGTATGGGATTGGCATTAGTTAAAACAACCAAGCTATGAGATTTTGCAACATGTAATCATGTATTAGAGTTATAGAAACATGGGTTTCCCTCTAAAATGTCATTTATGTGTATCATTCTTATTTTCTTGCTTACTTTCTTTCAAGATAATGTGTTATTTAAAAAAACTATGTATCTGTATTTTTTGTATACTGCATTTTCCCTACGTACCCATTTTGGGGGGCTCATGTTTCCAAGTGTTCCCATTTTGGAAACTTGTACATGTTTCCACATCTCGTGCAACTTAGGTTTTAGAGTATAAGTTATAAATGAAGAGAAGAATAGACCAATATGTAGTAAGAGCTAATTATAGCAAGCAGGACTTGATTGGCGAGAGCATTTTGTACTGTGTCCAAACTCCACAGTAATATTAAATAGATGAAGTGATGTTTTGCCCATGTTTTTTTGTTATGTACAATTTTATAATGTATAACATGTGTGGTCTACATTTCTACGTGTGTGAATTGCTGACTAACTACACTAATCTTGTGAAGGTAGATATGGTCTAATAACTGTCCATTGAAGATGTTTGATATAAAAGATGTGGATTGTAAAAAATAAGAACAAACAAATAGGTGTAGTGAAAAAACTCACCAGCAGCTTCGAAAATGGAGCTGTTGTAAAACATAACACCACTAACTCCTGTCAACTGCTGCAGGACAAGCAACCCCATACCAATCTGCACATAAACCTTTTTTCAGCAATTGGGTTCCTCAATCCTAGTTCAACATTAACAAAAGATTTCTAAGCTATTATCCTACTTAATAAAAATAACCAAGATCCAAAATGCAGAGCATTGGAACACCTTTGAATAGGTCTAGAAGATGAAGCAAATCTAAAAGAAGTAAAATAGATTAATTAATACAAAACTACTTTGGAAGGCTAACATGTTTGATGGACAAAATTGTAGAAAGGATGTATATCTACTAAAGGTTATTTAGCAGGGTGGGTAAGTTAAATTAGATAGCAAATGGAGACCCACACTTATGAAAGGGAATGAGTATATGATGACAATACATTTAATTGGAAAATCATATTCTCTGTTATCAGTGTATTGTTTGAACCAATTGATTCCCTTGGTCAGCGTAGAGAGGTCCTTCTAAATAGTGTTATCCATATTGAAAGGTATCATCTCGCTGTAGTTATGAAGCTATACAGGTCAAAAAATCTGTGTGACAGGCAATCTTGGGGTATTGTGCCTATCAATAATAGCTCAAAAAGATTAGATGGAAGAAAATCTTTGCCCGTGTATTTCTCACTTGAATAAATGGGGATAAAATTCCTCTAGGAAACAATGCCTACATGATTACTTGAGGCTAGTTTAAGAATTAAATAAAGATAGATAAGATAAGATAATTTTATTAATGTCCAACAATGGGACTATTAGGTACCAAGATGCCAATACAAAGTGGGAGCACTATGGCGCTTCCTATAAAATGAAATGTAGAAAGAAAAGTAAGACCAAAACCTAGATATCGAAATCCACAGATGGAGATCCAATCTAGGAGAGAGATGTAAAGATATAGTAGATCTAGGGCCTTGTTATCACCTATTTTGTACCATAGTTGGATTATCTGAAGAGCCGCCATTTGACAAACATGATGAATGTTTGTACTCCAATGTATCAGATGATCCAGCATTTGTGACTAGCCAGTTTTGTTTTTCAGTTGACATGACCATGGCCCCATGGGGGTTTGTAATAAAGTGTGCTAGTAGGATTTGAGTGTCTCGGTCCCCCATGACTTGATTAAGCAACTAAGGTATTCCATGGAGTTTTTTCCCTTGTCAATTATACTTTGCCTATAGCCGAGCTATAATCGATGAGGTTTTCTCCCGCTTCCTCCAAAGCTGGAATGCCTGATTTTGAAAATTTTAGCCATGGGGGGTTATTAGAGTCCAACTAATGTATATAAGCCTACTAGACACTATTAGAATAGGTTTTGGTCATGTCCGAAGTCTCTAGGACCCTCAGAAAAAAAATTTAGCGGGTCCGTCGAATTTGGGTTTTTAATTATTTTTTAAATTTTAATAAATTTCTCTATAGTTTAAATAGAGAAATTCCAATTTGTAATATGTCAGTCGTCCGGGGTCCGAATTCAGTGATTGATGGCTCGTTTCATAAGCCAAAAATCACACATGACCCATGGACTAGCTAAACCCAACTTTCGGATGTCAATTCAGCCTCATAATTAATATTTTCTCTAAAAAGCCATTTACAGAGAAATTATTAATTAAAATAATAAATTTGAATATTTTGGAGAAATCCAAATCTCTCCAAAATAATCAAAAATGAATAAAATAAAAGGCTAATTGACATGGCATCAATCATTAATGATGATTCCAATCAACTCCAAGAACATTCAATGAGATATACAGTGAGCACCAGTCATCTACTTCAAGAGAATTCGTCCTCCTTCACTAAAGCTCACGAATTGATGATGTGGAGGATGTTGAGTGGGTGGTTGAGTTGATTGATTGGCATTTATTGCAAGGTTGAGCACCCTCCTAAAGTCATGGCCATGACAAAGCATTGGCTCTTAGTGATGGCGAGTTAGACTCCTACATCAACTCAAACATTACCTCCTTCATCCTCACGTCAATCCTCATGGAGAGCTCGAATTGCCACACGGCATGAGATATATGGTGGGTGATACTTCCAAGATTGGGATAGGGGGCGCCTTGCCTAGGTGGAGGCCACCTCCCCATCCACATAAGCTCCAAACTCAAGCTTAATGTTGAGTTAGGACTCCAAGCTCGATTTGGTTGGTGTTGACATGGTTTTGATTGGATTATGATGGAGTTTTTGGCTCTCTTAATACCAAATTCGAATTAGGGTTTTAGGCTAGTGTTTTGTTGTTTAAGAGAATCCATTTGGGCTTTCTCTTCATGGAGAATTATTGTAAACTTACTCTGTGTTGATTAAGTTGTCATTGATGCCAACAGTGCCTGGTCTTGGTGCCCCTTGTGGATCCCCTAAGGGTTATTATTTGGTTTATGGTTGTCTGTGTCAAAGAAGACCTTTTGACCTTGTCCAAGCCCAAGACTGAAGCCCTTGGAGTCCTTGGGACAATGGCAAAAGCCCTGGTTACTCATTGACTTAGTTGAGTGACCCTAAGTTGTATCTTGGTCCCAATTGGGTCCATTGTTATATCCCCTGCTCCTGGTTGTCTTTTGGTTGATGGTTTCTATGCTTCTTGTACTTGTTATGGTCTCTTGATTGATTGTTGAATGAATGTAGCCCTCACACAATTGATTTGTGCCCTTACATGATGAAGTCTTTCTTTTGATGATATCCTTGAAGAGATCTTGCACTAATTAAAGAAAACAAAGTTGAAGGACCCTGCCAATGCAAGCAAGATCCTCATAGGGTGATAGCCATCGTCAAGCCCTTTTGATTGATAAGTGGAGTGTCTCCTAACTCCTTACGGTTGATGAGTTATTGTCGTTTAAAGTTGATGAGGTCATGAAGCCCTTAGTACCCTTATCTTGGGGTTTTGACGGCTATGAACCCATTTGGTAATGAAACCATTGCATATGCTTTTAATGCACCTATGATGACCTTGTGCCATTGAAGAAGCCCTTGGAAATCATGATGAAAGCCCACAAATTGGTCATATGCCCATAAGTTTGAAGAAGCCCATAATCCTTAATGATGGTGCCCTTATACCTGGAAGATTGGTCCTTGAACCCACACATATGTAGTTTGGTAATGTGGAGGCTTTGGACATTGTTGAAGACCTTGCTATAATAATGATGAAATCATTACTTATGGGGTCTTTGGTACACCTTATGGACATGAGTGACTATCCCATATTAAAGGAGTTGTGGGAATCTTGCTCCTTGACCCACAAATTTTGATGGATCTATTACCCTCCTTTGGTGGCTTAATGTACATAGTGTTGAAGCCTTTAATGTAGTCTTTTGCAAAATTAAGAAAGCCCCTTTTAAATCATTAAATAATGAATTAAGTTATCTTGAGTGATTAAGTATTTTGTGAAGTCAGCCTGTCAAGAAAGAATCATTTAAATTTAATTAATAATTAAAATAAATCACTAATGCAAGGTCGGCCAGACTTTAATTTAAAATTTAATTTAATTCTAATTACTAGGTCGGCTCAGTCTTAAAAAAGGTACTTAGATAATATTTTTTTTGAGTTGCTAGGTCGGCCAGCCTAAAATTTCTATCCTCAACGACCTATATAAATAGTACCTTGGTCAATTCAAAATGGAATGTGCCAAAAAAAAAAAAATTAGCTCTGAAATTTTCGGATTAGGTCTGAGGCTCATTTTTGCAGACCATCTCTTGCAATTTTCAGTGGTCTGCTCACAAATTCAGAGGTCTGGTTGGTGGATTGTCTCTTCATTTTTTGGGGGGGGCTACCTCCAGCATATTTTGGACTGCTCCTTTGAAATTTTCGGGCTACCTCATCTCTGCAGAATTTCGGACTGCAGAAATTCTGACTAAGACAGAAATTCGATTGGTGTTGACTGAGCTCAGAATTTCGGTTTTGACTGAAATATTTTTTTGGGGACTGTCCTATAAATTTTGGTGGTGGACTGAGGCAGGTCTGAAGCAATTTTTTTGAGGTTTGTCTTTTAAAATTCAGTGTTACATCTTTCAAGTTTTCGGTGGCTGCTTCAGCATTCAAGTGGTATAAGGTATGCACAGTAATATATGCTTTTATAATCAGCAAAGACAGTGATACATATACAGTAAAGAGTACACAATGATAGATATTCAATGATGACATGATTCACAGTGATACTTATATGCCTAAAAACACAGTGGATACAATGATGCCTACACAGTCATTACACAATGATTATTTTCAGTATGACAAAATGATAATGATACCTACAGACATTAGATAGTGATGTTTAGAACTTTACATACTCAGTGTTTGATTTGACTAGTAGCCACCACTCCTTGACTGGTTTTGTACAAAGATTGACTATCATATCAATTGGGGTAGTGTACTTTGATTGACTTTAAGTTGACTGAATAGAATTGACAGTACACTCTTAACCAAGTTTGATTTGACAATACTTCTCTTGATTGATTTGTCATGTGATTGGTTTTGGGCAATTGTTTTATTGCTTTTGATAGTGTGTGGTATTGACCGTTGACTTAGTAAGTCAGTATTGACCTTAAGTAATTGGCTCTCCAGTATTGAGAAACCATTGACTGTATTTGACTAGTTGATTATGAGTATTTGACTATGTTTATGTTTGACAAGTCATTGTATGAGACTGTATTGACAGTGCTCTTTAACTTAGTATATTGATTAGATGAAAGTATCCATAGGTGGTATATCATTGACCAAGTTGGTTGAAGACATGACCCAATTGACTTAACTAGTTATGGATTAACTGAGGTTGATCTTTATCCAGTTGATTGAGGATTATCTTTGAGGGTGGTTATGTTGAGTAAGATTGGATAAGTTAGTACTAAACTTGCTTATCTCAGGTACACAAGCAACTTGGTATTAGTTGGTTCAGTTGAGCAAAATTGGCACAGGCTGTCCTATGTGCAGTTGGTCTAACTCAGATTGGTTGAGTTGTATGAGCAGTTGGTTTGACCCAGGTGGTCTGGTATACAGTTGGTTGAACTTAGATTTACTGATTCGAATAATGTGAACAGCAGATTGATTTATGCAGACAGATTGATTGGTACAGCTTGATCAGACAAATTGATTGGTACAGCTAGATTGGACAGATTGATTGTATAGGTTGATGAACAGTGTGGCACAGTTGTGATGAGCAGTGGTTAGTTGATGAGCAGTGATAGTGGTTGTGCAGTGTGGTACAGGTGTTGGATAGCAGATCCGCAGGACCAGTGCAGTTTGTGGTTCAGTAGTTCAGTTTCTATCTTCATATCAGGGTGGTAGGACGGGGCAAGGAAATATAGGGAGCTAAGGGTTCCTTCAGGTTGTAGCCTATAAACTAGGGGGTTGTAGCCTCCTTGCAGTTGTAGCTGGAGAATTGAAGTCTTTGTAACAAAGGGGGTTGTTGCCTCCTTCAAGTTGTTGCTGGTAAATTATTATTATAAAGGCTTCCGTGGTTTTTCCCCCAGGACTTGGGTTTCCACATAAAAATATTGTGTACTTTGTTTTGCAATGCTTCCTATGTGATGATGATATGATGATATGTGATGATGAAATGTAGTTGTTAATAATGCTGATGATGATATAATGATAATGTGATAATTACGTACTCTGCATAATATTGAAAAAGCTGCCAGTGGTTGTTAAAGTTGAAAAAGTAATAAAAGCTACACACACTGTTCACCCCCCCCCTCTCAGTGTGCTCGGTGTGTACAACAATTGGTATCAGAGCAGGGCTTCACAGAAAGCCTTACCAGCTTGAAGGAGATTCTTGACACACCATGGGGTTCTCAGTGAATGGATTGTCTTGTGGGACAAATTACTTGATTTGGAAAATAAGAATGCAGGTTTATCTTGAGGCAGAAGGCAGTGGGGTATGGCAGTCAGTGCTTACTGGGTACAATCATCCAAAGAAAGTGAAAACAGCAGCCCAGAAGGAAGCAAGGAAAAATAATTCAATGGCTATGGAATCCATTCTTGAAGGCTTATCAGATTCCATAAAAGAGAATATTGGAAAGTGCAACACTGCTAAGGAACTATGGCTTAAAATAGAACATCTCTACTCCTCTAAGGAACATGAAGAAGAAGTTATGAAACTCATGACTGCAGATCTGACAGATCTCCAAAAGAAGAAAATAGGAAAGTGCAACTCAATTGAAGAATTGTCACTGAAGTTAGATCAACTCTACTCCATTAAAGAACATAAAGCAGAAGACAACTCCATAAAAAGGTCAGTACAAGATCCAGGTAAGTATGAAGGTAAGTCTATTGAACACCCTGGTTGTAATGTTTTTGAAGAAATATGTCTATCGGGTATAGAGGATAAGTACTATTCAAAATTCATAGATTGTAATACATCAAAATGTGATGAATCTCATTGTTTCTTGATAAATGATGGAAATGAATGTTTAAACAATGATATTACTAATGCTTTGCAAAAGGTTGAGAAACTTTGTGAACAGAACCAGGTATTGCAAGAGCAATTGGACAAATCTGAGAAGAGGACTCAAGAAGATTGTGAGAAGGCCACACAAACTATAGTTGATCTAAACCTCCAAGTTGAAGAAGCTACCAGAATCAAAGAAACCATATCTAACTCTCTGAATGATCAACTTGAGAAGTCAGCTGCTGAAAATAAAAGACAATCAGAAGAAATTGGCAGGCTCAAAAGACAACTAGAAGATAAGGAGAAAGAATTGACTCGCAAACTTCAAGACAAAGATAATGAGATCAGTACCTTACTTGAAAAATTGCAGAAGGAAAGTACTACCAGTCAGAAAGGAGATTCAAGGGACAAAAAGGAAATTCAGTTCAGTCATGAGATTGAAGAGAAACTAAGAAGAAAACAAGAAGTTGAAATCAAATCCTTGAAGATAGAATTACGAAAGGTATGTCTGACGAATTTTGAATTTGAAAAGGAACTCTCAGAGATCAGAAAAGAAAATCAAGTACTAAAAGGACAACTACAAAAACCTCATGAGGAAGAACAGAACTCAAAAGGACAGATGGAAGACAGTATTATTGATCTGAAAAGACAGGTAGAAGAAGTCAAGAAAATAGAAGAAGACCTAACAAGACAACTCCAAGAAAAGATAGAAATTTGTCAAAGGCAAGAATTGAAGATCCTCTCTATGAAGGAAGATCTGGACAATACAGCTGCTCAATTAAAAACAAATTTGAAGATCGAAAAGAATATTGAAGAAAGCAAGAATTTCAGGGAAAAGGAAGAAGAGACCAACAGTTATACAGAAGAAAGATCTTTTGCTCAGACATACCCTATAATGTTCCATGGTCACTGCTACAAGTGTAACAACTATGGTCACAAAGCCATCCATTGCAGAACTCATGACAAAATAATTCCAGATATAAATCAAGGTATGTTTTCCGTTCAATTTTATAATTGTTATCATTATGGTCATTTTGCAAACCATTGCAGGATGCAGGGAGAAGTTAAAGTTTGGAGAAGAAAGCAAGTTCAACCGAATGTCATGAACAGTGATCATCCTACCAAAGTATGGAAAAGAAAGTTAGTAGATTGCACCATTGATCAAAACAGAAATGATGAAAATCTTGGGAAAAACCCAATACCATTTTGAAGACTATCGATCAGTGTTATGAAGTGTAAAAGGAGCTATGTACCTGATTATCATGGATTGAGATCAACGATCACAGTTGGTTCCAGCATACAAGCAGCAACAGTTCCCGATGATAGGGGGAGCAGTATTGCTAAAGAAAGTTCTCGTTGCCATTGATGCAAAAAGGAAGAGAAATTGTTGACAGGGGGAGCATGCCCTGAGGGGGAGTTGTATTGTCAAAGGATGTTCCCTTTGCCATTGATGCCAAAGGGGGAGAGAAACTGTGACAGGGAGAGATTGTTCTGAAAAGGAGTTTGAGTGTTGTCATCAATGACAAAGGGGGAGATTGTTGATTAAGTTGTCATTGATGCCAACAGTGCCTGGTCTTGGTGCCCCTTGTGGATCCCCTGAGGGTTATTATTTGGTTTATGGTTGTCTGTGTCAAAGAAGACCTTTTGACCTTGTCCAAGCCCAAGACTGAAGCCCTTGGAGTCCTTGGGACAATGGCAAAAGCCCTGGTTACTCATTGACTTAGTTGAGTGACCATAAGTTGTATCTTGGTCCCAATTGAGTCCATTGTTATATCCCCTGCTCCTGGTTGTCTTTTGGTTGATGGTTTCTATGCTTCTTGTACTTGTTATGGTCTCTTGATTGATTGTTGAATGAATGTAGCCCTCACACAATTGACTTGTGCCCTTACATGATGAAGTCTTTCTTTTGATGATATCCTTGAAGAGATCTTGCACTAATTAAAGAAAACAAAGTTGAAGGACCCTGCCAATGCAAGCAAGATCCTCATAGGGTGATAGCCATCGTCAAGCCCTTTTGATTGATAAGTGGAGTGTCTCCTAACTCCTTACGGTTGATGAGTTATCGTCGTTTAAAGTTGACGAGGTCATGAAGCCCTTAGTACCCTTATCTTGGGGTTTTGATGGCTATGAACCTATTTGGTAATGAAACCATTGCATATGCTTTTAATGCACCTATGATGACCTTGTGCCATTGAAGAAGCCCTTGGAAATCATGATGAAAGCCCACAAATTGGTCATATGCCCATAAGTTTGAAGAAGCCCATAATCCTTAATGATGGTGCCCTTATACCTGGAAGATTGGTCCTTGAACCCACACATATGTAGTTTGGTAATGTGGAGGCTTTGGACATTGTTGAAGACCTTGCTATAATAATGATGAAATCATTACTTATGGGGTCTTTGGTACACCTTATGGACATGAGTGACTATCCCATATTAAAGGAGTTGTGGGAATCTTGCTCCTTGACCCACAAATTTTGATGGATCTATTACCCTCCTTCGGTGGCTTAATGTACATAGTGTTGAAGCCTTTAATGTAGTCTTTTGCAAAATTAAGAAAGCCCCTTTTAAATCATTAAATAATGAATTAAGTTATCTTGAGTGATTAAGTATTTTGTGAAGTCAGCCTGTCAAGAAAGAATCATTTAAATTTAATTAATAATTAAAATAAATCACTAATGCAAGGTCGGCCAGACTTTAATTTAAAATTTAATTTAATTCTAATTACTAGGTCGGCTCAGTCTTAAAAAAGGTACTTAGATAATATTTTTTTTGAGTTGCTAGGTCGGCCAGCCTAAAATTTCTATCCTCAACGACCTATATAAATAGAACCTTGGTCAATTCAAAATGGAATGTGCCAAAAAAAAAAAAATTAGCTCTGAAATTTTCGGTTTAGGTCTGAGGCTCATTTTTGCAGACCATCTCTTGCAATTTTCAGTGGTCTGCTCACAAATTCAGAGGTCTGGTTGGTGGATTGTCTCTTCATTTTTGGGGGGGGGCTACCTCCAGCATATTTTGGACTACTCCTTTGAAATTTTCGGGCTACCTCATCTCTGCAGAATTTCGGACTGCAGAAATTCTGACTAAGACAGAAATTCGATTGGTTTTGACTGAGCTCAGAATTTCGGTTTTGACTGAAATATTTTTTGGGGGACTGTCCTATAAATTTTGGTGGTGGACTGAGGCAGGTCTGAAGCAATTTTTTTGAGGTTTGTCTTTTAAAATTCAGTGTTACATCTTTCAAGTTTTCGGTGGTTGCTTCAGCATTCAAGTGGTATAAGATATGCACAGTAATATATGCTTTTATAATCAGCAAAGACAGTGATACATATACAGTAAAGAGTACACAATGATAGATATTCAATGATTACATGATTCACAGTGATACTTATATGCCTAAAAACACAGTGGATACAATGATGCCTACACAGTCATTACACAATGATTATTTTCAGTATGACAAAATGATAATGATACCTACAGACATTAGATAATGATGTTTAGAACTTTACATACTCAGTGTTTGATTTGACTAGTAGCCACCACTCCTTGACTGGTTTTGTACAAAGATTGACTATCATATCAATTGGGGTAGTGTACTTTGATTGACTTTAAGTTGACTGAATAGAATTGACAGTACACTCTTAACCAAGTTTGATTTGACAATACTTCTCTTGATTGATTTGTCATGTGATTGGTTTTGGGCAATTGTTTTATTGCTTTTGATAGTGTGTGGTATTGACCATTGACTTAGTAAGTCAGTATTGACCTTAAGTAATTGGCTCTCCAGTATTGAGAAACCATTGACTGTATTTGACTAGTTGATTATGAGTATTTGACTATGTTTATGTTTGACAAGTCATTGTATGAGACTGTATTGACAGTGCTCTTTAACTTAGTATATTGATTAGATGAAAGTATCCATAGGTGGTATATCATTGACCAAGTTGGTTGAAGACATGACCCAATTGACTTAACTAGTTATGGATTAACTGAGGTTGATCTTTATCCAGTTGATTGAGGATTATCTTTGAGGGTGTTTATGTTGAGTAAGATTGGATAAGTTAGTACTAAACTTGCTTATCTCAGGTACACAAGCAACTTGGTATTAGTTGGTTCAGTTGAGCAGAATTGGCACAGGTTGTCCTATGTGCAGTTGGTCTAACTCAGATTGGTTGAGTTGTATGAGCAGTTGGTTTGACCCAGGTGGTCTGGTATACAGTTGATTGAACTTAGATTTACTGATTCGAATAATGTGAACAGCAGATTGATTTATGCAGACACATTGATTGGTACAGCTTGATCAGACAAATTGATTGGTACAGCTAGATTGGACAGATTGATTGTATAGGTTGATGAACAGTGTGGCACAGTTGTGATGAGCGGTGGTTAGTTGGTGAGCAGTGATAGTGGTTGTGCAGTGTGGTACAGGTGTTGGATAGCAGATCCGCAGGACTAGTGCAGTTTGTGGTTCAGTAGTTCAGTTTCTATCTTCATATCAGGGTGGCAGGATGGGGCAAGGAAATATAGGGAGCTAAGGGTTCCTTCAGGTTGTAGCCTGTAAACTAGGGGGTTGTAGCCTCCTTGCAGTTGTAGCTGGAGAATTGAAGTCTTTGTAACAAAGGAGGTTGTTGCCTCCTTCAAGTTGTTGCTGGTAAATTATTATTATAAAGGCTTCCGTGGTTTTTCCCCCAGGACTTGGGTTTCCACGTAAAAATATTGTTTACTTTGTTTTGCAATGCTTCCTATGTGATGATGATATGATGATATGTGATGATGAGATGTAGTTATTAATAATGCTGATGATGATATAATGATAATGTGATAATTACGTACTCTGTATAATATTGAAAAAGCTGCCAAAGGTTGTTAAAGTTGAAAAAGTAATAAAAGCTACACACACTGTTCACCCCCCCCCTCTCAGTGTGCTCGGTGTGTCCAACACTCTGCTCATATTTGTAAAGAGCTTGTGGAAATAAAGTTGGCTTTGGAGGCAAATGGTGTGCATTTCTATTGGTTCATGAGTTAATGGTTCATTGTTGAGGTAATATCTGTGATTTTTTCATTTATGCAATTTCAATCTTGGTTATAATTTATGCTTGGATCTCTTTATTAAGAGCGTAGGGCAAGCATTTGATGGTCCAATTTGTTTGCTAGGCTTAGGCTTGGATAGTTTAAAGAGTTCAAATTGTAATCGGTCTTACTACCTTGTCTCTTTTTTCGCTCTTGTCTAACTCTCTAAGTTTAATCAAGCATTGTTTGCATAATTGTTCATGCATTGCATATCCTCAAATGGTTGAGATGAGATGAACTCGGTTGTATCTCCCTCTTCTCCACCAACAAAAAACTTTTGCTAATAGTTTGTTTTCAGGAAACCTCCAAGGAGCAAGATCTAAGGATTTGCATCAAAGCGGAAAGGTTACTTCTTCCATCAACAAAAACCTCAAACTTCAATCATTGGTTACATTGGTTCTAAGCTTATCTCTTCAAGCCCATCTCCATTAGACTAGCTTTCTCATCCATTCGTTTTACCCTTCCTTCCTCCATTCGTTTTGCCCTACTCTTCACTCATTCGTTTTTTCCATCCTCATCCTTGTCCAATCATCCCCTCATTCGTTTTTCCTCCAAGACTCCTCTCATCCACCTTCCCAAAAAGGCCCTAAAAACACATAAGACACAAAAAACGAATTGCGTAAGTGTTGTTCTTGTTAGAGCTAGTTTGTTTAAGAGTTAGTAGTTAGATCTCAAATGTTTGCATCTAGTTACAATCTCATGCATTGAAAAGGTTAGCATTATAGCATTCTAGATCTCTTTCTTGTGTTAGTATAGCTTGCATTGGTTCAAACTCTTGTTTCCATTTAAAAGATAGAAGTTGTTCATAGAAAATACTTCAAAAATTTTATGATTTAGATCTCTTTCCCATCAATTTTTGAGTATATGTTGTTTGCTGGTCCGTTTTTACTTTTATGCACTTTTTGAAAATAAAGTCTCATAGAAGTAGTTTTTGAGGTCTTTTGTAGATTCTAGTTCAAATAGTTTCAATATTTTGTCTTTTCCTAATGATTAATGGGTGCCTTGGTTGAGAATTTCTAAGACTTGTGTAGATGCTTTGAAAGGAGGAAACTTGAAAAGAGCTTTGAAGAAGTAAGATCCAAGCAAAAGAAACAAAGTGAAGAAACCATGAGAATGATCAAAATTTGACGTACTTATTCTTTGTAAAAGCAAGCAAAGACTTGTTTCTTCTTTATTTTTTCCAAGTATTATCTATCTCTCAAAAGTCCTTCAAGGGTTTCAAACCCAAGGCATTTGTAATCAGATTAATAAAAGTTCAAATGGAGGAGGCCTCCATTTTTTTGGTTTTCTTCCCCATTTGGGGAAGAGTGTTGTGGTTGGTTAGCTTAGATCTTTCATTTTTCTGCTTTAGATTAATCTTTTTACTTCACTTTTTCTCTTCCAAGTTTTGACTGGAGGTAGTATCCTTGGGATGAAATCCCAAGGGCAGGACCACATAACTTTGTGGTTACTCCTCTCTCCCCGTTAGTTGCCTTGGTCGAAATTTCAGCTAGCTGGAAAGTTCTCAAGTGCTAGCGATTCTAGTGGTCAACCTTGCTCGGAGGAAGATCCCACCTTAGAGTAAATTTGTTTGGTAGAACACTAAGTCTCTTTTTTTTAAATTTATTTTTTGCAAGTAGCATGCTAGTTGTCTTTTATATCTGTTGAGCTATCACATGGTTTAATTTCACAACTGCTTCCACTTGCAATAAAATAAACAAAGCCTCTTGAACTTGGCCAAATCCAAGTCAAGAGCACTCTCTGTCGGAGAGCATTTTTAGACTTGCATTTTCCCCTTGCATTAGGCATATTAGATTAGAAAAGTCTCTTGAACTGTGGTCTTAAGACTAAGTCAAGAGCGCTCTCTGTCGGAGAGTCAAACTTTGCTCTTTAATAAATAAAATACTTCAACTCACATTTCCCGTAATTAATTTATTTTGGTTATTTGTCCAACACCCGTATGCTCTGCCAACCTGAAAAGGTTGGGCTAGTACTCAGAAAGGTGAAGGATCTGCTAAGTTTACAAGTGATAACCTAATTAAAACTTTACCCCAAATCCAAACCAGTTCAAATCACTGAGGTTGCTTCCTGAAATAGGAGGTGTCGGGAATCCCACTGTCAGACTCGAGGGTGGTCAAGCCATTGTACACTTATCCTCTGAATCTAGGTGCTTCCGACCTATCATCTAAGAGGTTGCAAGTATTTTTCCTGGTTAGGTTTACTCTTTTGATATCCTTGTTCTTAGCTTAATAATCAAGACCATTAAAATATTCAATTTACCAAGATAATTTTCATAACGATCTCACGGACAACATTTTTTCAAGACCCACACATTCAGCATCACAATCATCTTTTCTGTGACTCCATAAGGCACTGGTATTTACAATTTATATCTTGATCAGGACCATTTGTCCTTGTGTTAATTTTCATATTGTGAATGCTTTATCTAATCTTAAGTCTTGAAACATACTGTTAGTCTTGTTATCTCATTTAGCAACGTGGATTGCTTTGTTATCTTGTGCTTATCTCATTCATAAATTGGTCTCATCATAATAAACTCCTAAACAACACCCATCCGCATCATTTCACCAAAACACTTAAAAAACATAAGAGCCTTAGTGAAACTCTTTGTTAGGGACCACCCCCCTTGGCTTCGTTAGGAGTTAGCCTAAACGGATGAGCTGGGATTCAGGTGACAATACCTGGCTCATTGCTTGCCCCCAAGGCCACACCTCTCCCCACTTCCAGTGAGGGAGACAGCTTTCGAAAGATTTCCGCTGCTGGTGTGCAATCTGGCGGACAACATCTTTGGCGCCGTTGCCGAGGACAAATCATTTTGTTCCTGGACGACCTTAGTTTTTTCTAGTTTGTTTTACCTTTTTTGATAGATTTTAAATCTGTCTGGCGACTCCACTGCCCTTTTTAGTTTTCCTTTCTTGGTAGATTTTTAGTTTAATCACTCTCTGAAATTAGACTTGGATCCACCTGGCAACTCCACTGTCAGTTAACACCTCAAGATATTCAACTAGAATAAACTCTGAAGGCTTGCTTAGTTTTATCCCTGAGCCTGAAAAGGTTTATAGGAGAAGACTAAACAAGCTTGCTTCTCGTAAAATCCTTGAGGAACTTCGATCTGAGTCTATTTTAGACATCCACTCTTTGTTTTCAGAAAACTTAGAAAATCTTGAAAATATAATAAATTGTCCTTCCGATATCATGGGTGAGTACTTTACTCAACTCAATATTTCTCAGATAGCAGGTCAACCCCATCGTCTTCCGGACAAAGCTGTTGAAAAACTTTCAACGTATACTGGCACTGATGCCACTACTGCTACTCAACATCTCAAGAACTTCTCCAAATGTATTAATGCCTATATCAGTGACCCTGACCACCACCATGACAACGTTTATATGAAACTGTTTGCTCTTTCTTTGGATGGAAAAGCTGGTGATTGGTATAGCAACTTACCAAACAACTCATTTGCCACCTTGGCTACCTTCAAAACTGCCTTCACCAACAAGTTTGGTGAGAAAAAGGAACCAAGGCATCAGTTGAATGCTTTGACCAACATCAAGAAGGACACTGAAACAATGGATGAATTCAACACTAGGTTCACCGAGTTATCAAATGATATTCCTGTTACCCATGCACCGCCTGCACCTTCCATTCTGGTTTACTACATTGAAGCACTTAGTGGCAAGATGCAGCATCAAATAAGAGATAAGGAACCCACTACTGTGCTTGAAGCTCAAAATATGGCTCTCAAAATTGATATAAACATGCAGTCATCCGATGAGTCCAACATTCAGGGTTACTTAAGATCTTCAATACCTTTGAAAAGTAATGAACCAAAAGATAAAGATCCTTTATCAATTATGAAAGAGACTTATGAAAAACAGATGATAGAAATGAGAAAGGAAATGAAGAGAAACATGGAAGAAGCTGAAGCAAAACACCTTGCCCAGCTAAAAGAAATTCAAAGTCGGGTTATAAATGTTGAAAGGACTCAACCTCAACCTCAGCCTAGGGTCTTTGCTACAAAACAGAATTGGCAGAAAAAACCTCCCAACCATGAACAGAGGCCTCCTCCTAACCAATTGGAGGCTGCTAATATGGTTGAAACATATAGACCATTTTGTAGGCCATGCAGAGATTTCCACGAGGAATCTAGTTGCTACCATGCATGCTATATTCAAGAGCATGGTTTTCCTCAAGGTTGTGGTCCTAGTGCATCAACAAGCGAGCCTGAATTCACTAATAATGTGGGAGACATCTGTGGCATTCCCAGGGTTGAACCTTACACACCATTATGTAGGGCATGCCAGGAATTCCATGAAGAAGACACTTGTCACTTTCCATACTATATCCAAAAGCATGGTTTTCCTGAAGGGTTTGTTGGTCAGTCTTCATCAAGCGAGCCTGAGTACATAAATTATATAGGTGATACTTATGATATTCCTAAAGAGAGTTGGAATCAGTCGAATCAGCCTATTATAGAAAATATAACATTTTCCCATCAGATTCCTGATGATCCTATCGAAGAAATTTATCAAATACCGAATATTGTTGAAGACCCTCCTCATGCCATCGAAACAAAAGACACTTTGGAGTGGGAAGTTTTTCAAGACTACTTCAGTGATGATGAGCATTTATGTACTCCTGACCCATCTCTAGAAGAAACCATTACAGAGATCAGCATTCATAAAGAAATCCATGAAAGTTGTAGTATGTGTGATAACACTCCCATTTGTTCTCCACATGGCAGTGAATATTCAGAAATTTTGGTCCCTTGTGATATTTTTGAAACACATTTGTTTGAGGAAGATTGTTATGAAGTTGAGGAGGATAGGCATAGCTTAAACGATGACATAAGTGATGATGAGTCCATCATGGATGACATAGATATTGGCAATGATGAATGGACCTCTTTTGAGAACCCTATCTATGCCATGTCTGAAGAAGTTAATGATGAACAAAATCCCCTTGGAAATTTTGTTAACAATCCCACTTATGAGCACGAGGATACATGTGGCTCATGAAGACTCCCCCATTTTCGGCAGGAGTATGGATTTTGAACAGTTGAGCATAGAGGAAGAGAAGGAAATTATTTCATATGAGCAGTCGGTTGAGCATACATCTTGCACATCGGAAATCCCTTGTATATTAGAACAGTTCGAAGCATGCACTTTCATGGAAAATTATTTTCAGAAGAGCATCTTGGAGGAATATGATAAGGTACCAGAATTGCCTTGTCATCCTGAATTTCATCACCCTATCCTGTTCTGGATAGAGTGTGCCTGCAGAAGGATTTCTTACTATATTGGGGAGCACTTCAAATATTTATTACATACTTATGATTCCCCATCCAGCCCCCCCATTCAAAAGATTCAAACAGGTTTGCACTTTCTAATAAGCATGCCCTTGTCCTGGTTGGTAACCGGAGACAAGGTAAAAAATTGTTTTTACATTAGTTACATGCTTAAATGGTTACATTGGATTTCTGATTATACTTAACATTTTCTTTTTTGTATTATATTAGAATAGGAAAATATTTAATTTACCTTCTGCATTTTAGATTTCTTAGAATTCATTTTCAAACAATAAAATATAGTTGGTATTTCATTTTGGTTTTTTCATAACACATGTGCTACTAAAGGTTTTCTGTCAAGTTGAGATGTTTTTTCAGGCTATATATATAAACCAGAGATTCTGGTGTTCTCGTATTCTCTCCTTGCATGAATTCCAGATCGAGCACACGTCCCGCAGTTGGAGTCATATGTTATCACCTATTTTGTACCATAGTTGGATTATCTGAAGAGCTGCCATTTGACAAACATGATGAATGTTTGTACTCCAGTGTATCAGATGATCCAGCATTTGTGACTAGCCAGTTTTGTTTTTCAGTTGACATGACCATGGCCCCATGGGGGTTTGTAATAAAGTGTGCTAGTAGGATTTGAGTGTCTCGGTCCCCCATGACTTGATTAAGCAACTAAGGTATTCCAGGGAGTTTTTCCCTTGTCAATTATACTTTGCCTATAGCCGAGCTATAATCGATGAGGTTTTCCCCCGCTTCCTCCAACACCCGTATGCTCTGCCAACCTGAAAAGGTTGGGCTAGTACTCAGAAAGGTGAAGGATCTGCTAAGTTTACAAGTGATAACCTAATTAAAACTTTACCCCAAATCCAAACCAGTTCAAATCACTGAGGTTGCTTCCTGAAATAGGAGGTGCCGAGAATCCCACTGTCAGACTCGAGGGTGGTCAAGCCATTGTACACTTATCCTCTGAATCTGGGTGCTTCCGACCTATCATCTAAGAGGTTGCAAGTATTTTTCCTGGTTAGGTTTACTCTTTTGATATCCTTGTTCTTAGCTTAATAATCAAGACCATTAAAATATTCAATTTACCAAGATAATTTTCATAATGATCTCACGAACAGCATTTTTTCAAGACCCACACATTCAGCATCACAATCATCTTTTCTGTGACTCCATAAGGCACTGGTATTTACAATTTATATCTTGATCAGGACCATTTGTCCTTGTGTTAATTTTCATATTGTGAATGCTTTATCTAATCTCAAGTCTTGAAACATACTATTAGCCTTGTTATCTCATTTAGCAACGTGGATTGCTTTGTTATCTTGTGCTTATCTCATTCGTAAATTGGTCTCATCATAATAAACTCCTAAACAACACCCATCCGCATCATTTCACCAAAACACTTAAAAAACATAAGAGCCTTAGTGAAACTCTTTGTTAGGGACTACCCCCCTTGGCTTCATTAGGAGTTAGCCTAAACGGAGGAGCTGGGATTCAGGTGACAGTACTTGGCTCATTGCTTGCCCCCAAGGCCACACCTCTCCCCACTTCCAATGAGGGAGACAGCTTTCGAAAGATTTCCACTGCTGGTGTGCAATCTGGCGGACAACAGGCCTGTGAAACAAAAGGCATATGTTTTTCATGTTACGTCCAAGCCATCTCTCCTAACATCTGTGGCTGACTGAAAGAAGTGCAACATAGAACCCTATCTAGAGGAAGAGCTGGAAGAGGAGGTGTTATCACATATATAGTAGCCGGGCTACCATACATTATTTTTCTGATTCCAGTACACTTTTTCAGCCAATTCCCTTGCATTGAGATGCTGAGATGACCATCTATTATGGATCATGATTATTACATGGACAGCAGTTTCATTCCCCATGCCATGACTGAGTCTCAGGACACTCAGAGAGATGACCGATGTAGCCATTTAGCCATTTATACAGAGCAGTCAGTAGTGCCCAGAGTTACAGCAGCAATTTCAGAGGATAGATGTTGGTTCAAATGATGAGCATTCATGTATATGACTCAACAGGTATATTTTGGTGTTATGGTTATATTGCTTTTATATTCATTCTTGTAGCATGTCTTAGCATTTAATATCATGATCTGGTGATCATATAGATATGTGGGCCTGGTTGTACTTTTATATATTTATATTGTCCCTAGTCAGACTTAGAAGTTCTTGACCTATACTCATCGGTTTTACCCTCCTTAGGGAGATTAGAGGTGATCATTCCCACCATACTTTGGCTTGCTAGTGTTGGTCTCATTATTCATTGTCTTCCTCCATCCATTACCTACCCAGTTTATTATTTACCTTGACTTACTACTTGATTAGTGGCATGGAGAACCTTTCCCCGCTGTAGCCCCTGTATTGGATGAGCTTCCTTGTTTTTTGTGTCTCGACTCTAAGTTGGTGACAAAACTTACCTTTGGTGAGTTGGATTGTAAGCCTCAATCATTGTGGTCGGTTGTCCCGATGTTTGGCACTGGCACGAAGTCCCCCTAGTCACTAAAGATGTTGTTGGCTAAACCTGAAACAGATAGTACTGCCATGAATACAAAATGTGAAAAGGAAATGTTATATCTATTGTGAAAAGCCAAATGAATCCGACAATGAAATATCAAATGTTATATCTATTGTGAAATGTAATGCCCATGTAAACAAGATGTCTAAAAAACACACCTGGAAGAAGATAGCTCAGGTAAACAAGTGCCTTAAAAACACACCTGCCACATGAAGGCTAATGTAAAATGTAAATTTATGCAATGTGTTTGTAAACACACATAGATCAAAGGCTATGGAAACTAAAGGCCCAAAAAGCAATGGAACTTAAGCTCTATATCAAAAAGATTGCTAGCCTCATTTGTATTATGGATTGTGAGCATCTGCCAAGGTGAATAAACACTCTTTGAACAACTTATCCATTTGTGAGACACCGCCATTCCCTATGTTATTGCTTGTCCAATATATGCTATGGTGTGTATTCCCTTTCCATATCCAAAGTGTCACAGTGTTAAGTCAGTAAGTCATCCCTTGGCCTAGCCATTTTATTTTTAGCCTTCACCCTTCACTAGCAAATTGATCACAACTATGAAGTGAGTATGGTCTTGAAAGTCTGGTCTAAGTAATAATAATAATTAATGACTTTATATATTTGGATTTAGATCGCCAGTAATGATTACTTTTTGTTATAATTGCTATTTGAATGGATTGTAAAGCATGCTTTAACCTTTGACACCTTGCAGCAGTTGGATGTGGCTTGAGTTATATTTTGGTCATGTTGACTTGGTCAAACCCAGTTTGACCAAAATTCAACCACAAGACATGAGGTGGCAAACCTCAGATGATACAGAGATATGATATATGGTCTGGTACAGGCCACCACGGTGGTTCTATGCAATGATTTCAGGCTTATGATGATGATTTGTGCTTTTCAGCACTTTTACAGATTATTATTATTTGGTCTGTCGGATATGATGGACATTTATTTTTGACCATGCAGAGGTCTATATGGTGTATGAGTACACATCTTAGATGGATTTGGGCTCCCTGAGTCCAATGAGATAGTTTGTTTTCAGTTCCGAGCAGTTACAGTGATTCTTAGCCTCAGTTGGCTATCCTAGTGCAGTTTTGGCCTATCAGAGCAGAGCAGAGATTTGATGAGTTCACCTAGGGCGTTGCGCATGGAGGGGGTTCTCCAACCACTTGATATTACCATATTACCCCCCTCCCAGAGAGCCTGGTGGCCTCACCTTGACAGTGCAGGCACTCCAGGAAGCAGTTTGGGCAGTTTCACACTTCCCAAGGCAGATCAGAAATGGTAAAAATGGCTTTTGAAGGATTCGATTTGGGCTACAGGGATTGGCATGGGATGACTTGTGATGATGAGTGGGATGTCTTCTACACCTTCTCCAGCAATTTCAGCTTCCAGTGGGACCCACACCCATCACTTATGGCATTTTATATTGATTTCTGGAGCCTCCTAAGGCTCACAACTTTCCCAGAGAGGCACGATTTGGTGCTTAGATCATTATTTTATTATTATTGTGCCATGGGGATTGACCAGGGTGTTAGAAATTACCCCTTGGACCCACCATGAGCTAGATCTTATGTTTTATCATTCACTTTTGGTGGGATCCTCTCTCCTACGGAGATTTGGTCCATTGATGTATTATTTTATTAGTGATCCATGTATTGTATTGTTGAGCTCATCTCAACCATTGATTAGATCATGTTGATCTTTTCATCTTAGCCATCCATTCAAAAGGTGGTTAGGATTTTGGCCTCTCTCCATCCTATTTAAAGGAGAGAGCTTCTCATTGTAAAAGGGACTTTTGGCTTTGGATTATTGGAATAGAAAAATACTATTGCATCTATCTGTTGTGTTGTGGTGAATGCTTTTGGAGTTCGTTCGTTGGTTCTTCCTTTGCACTGGGTTATTGGAGATTTATCTTGCTATCGATTTTGTTCCATGATTTTTTCATCTACAGCTGGAGGCCGAATTGGTTCAAGGAGGATGCATTGGTAGGGAAGGACCCTCCTTGCTTCTTCTTTGGGTTGTTTTGTCGGTAACAGGGAGTATTACTATCTTTGTACCTTCTAATTCATGTTATCATTCGCTTATACTTGTATTTCCTCCATGCTTGATCATTCTGATTGAATCGACTTTCCTTGGTTTGACAAGTAGAGGAGGTCGCACGTGTGGAGCTAGGGCATCAATTCAAGCAAGGCAAATCAAAGATCTCCCATTTGATCTATGCAAGAATCTTCCTCAACAACAAAGCAACCTCATCCATCACTCAGGTATGATCTCAAGGTAAATTTCTCATTCCATGATCTATCCATTTGTCTAAGTCATTAAAATCCTCATTTTACATTTTCTCAGATCTACTTAAATCTAGTGGCTTCTTGGGTAAGATATTGAAAACCCACCTCTATAGCATCCACGGCAATTCGGATCTATAGTTTGGTGAGGATTGGCATCCATTTGACCCCTTTCCCAAGGCAACTCCCAAGGCAACTTAGCCTCTCCAAGTGAGGTCGCACTTCTTGGTTGGGTGAGTTCTTCTAGATATAGCACCTGGGTAGGTGAGATCCCACTTGATCCATTATCTCCACAGTTGATAACCTACCCCTAGTGCTTCACCTTGTTGATTTTCACCTTGTGGGCCCCATTCCTCATTTTGAGGGTTGAGCCCACTTGGGTCACTTGGTGATGCATCTTAGATCTCAGATCTACTGAGATCTAGCCATTGGATGAACTTGATCTTTAAAACCCACCTTACTTTACACCTCAACATCCCTGATCTATAGTTTGGTGGACATTCGACTCCATTTGGCCCATTTTCCAAGGCACCAATCTTTCTCCAAGCCCTCACGACTTTTTTGGATTGTTGAGTTTGCTTGTGGTTTGACCTTTGTCTGATTGCTTGAGCACCTAGATACTGTCATATCCCTTCATCAAGCACAGCTAGAAAGCCTTAACTGTCAGATCTCTGATTTGGGACACTTTCCCTGTTTTAAGGGTCACGTTTCCCAAGGCAGTTGATTTTGACCATTTGAAACTAGCTTTGAATCCTGGAATCATACTTAATCCTTGAATCACTGTGTGTCATCTTTCATTATCATATCATACCTTTCCTAAGCCTCCACAGTGGTCCTAACTCCTCATTTCTAGGGTTCCATACCTATCACCCTACATACTTCATTAGATTGATTTGATCTGGTGATTGGGTTGATCTCTCCTATCAGGAGTAGATCTAGGTCTCCCCCTTGCTATCTTGGCTTTGATAGCTAAAGCGAAGAGTGCCTCGGTTGGCGTGACAACCATCCTTTTGGGAACCAAGGCTCTCTTGGTTCACCACTTTAGTTGCCTATCCCCTCTACCATCCACCTTGGATCCATCTTTAGGGGCAGCTACAAGATTGGTGATAACAGGAGGTAGACAGAGGAATGTGTCTTTACCTGGAGTGATGTGCATGCCGCTGTGCTCTAGAAGAAACTGGATGACAACTGGTACGAGGTTGAGACTGTCTATGTCGCTGGGGTCAGACAAAAGAGGAGGAAATCCTTCGCATTTGAATAGGTCTGAAGTCGGAAGAAGTGCCATCACCTATCTGCCTCTTGGTACCCCTCAAAGATGGGAGCACCGGAAAAAAGGAAGTGATCTGTTGGTTGGAGAATACTCTAGTGGATAAGCGTGATTGAAGGATGAGAGAGAAGAGTCAGAGGACTTCCTGTAAATACAAGGCCAGACATCTCTAGTCAGGGTACGGAAAGAACCTGGACAGGGTCTAAAGATCCCTGAGAAGAAACTCTCTAAAAAGACAATGGAACCATCCACAGATCTCGTAATATACAGGACAATGAAAGATGAAGCGCTCCTCTATCTCAACATCTTGAGGGTGGAAAATCCGGAAGATCATGTATGATCGATCAATATGGTGGTCCGTCTCAACCCTAAGACGATGGGAGCCCACTCTAAACTGAACGAAAGGAATACGAAGAGCATGTGTCCAATGCTGCAATGTGTAGTGGGGTTGAATAATGAGGCTACCCCTCAAATCCATGAAATGCTCATCATAAAAGGCCATCTTTGGACGTAACCCTCCTTGAGGATTGATCCATGTGACCTGCACATACTGCTTATACATATCATCCTGGATGATTTTGTTCAACTCCTGTCTGGTAGGTAAGAAGTGATTAGGCACATCCAAAGAATACATAAATGGGGGAAGTTGGTCTATCGTAATACCAAGCGACTCCAAAAGAGCCAAAACTCCCGCATACCAACACCTAGTGCAGCCTAGAGGGCTAGCAGAGGTAATGGACTCTGATGGTCGAAAGGGAAAGTACGAGTAGCTGACTCACCTTTTGTTAAATCTACTAAGCTTTGAATGCGGTGTAACAATGAGACCAAACGGAACATAGTCTCAAGCCAAAAGGGTTGGGCACTGTTATCCACTAAATTGTACCTAGTGGATTCCAAGTGAACCGTCAAAGACTTGAACAATCAAATTGTTCATCATTAGTGTTCTGAGATCCATCGGGCCAAATTTTGGTCCTTTTTTCAAAAAAATTGCATGTCCATACCCCCATGGGGAATTGTAATAAGTTGGTATAAGCATAGTCTTTTTGTAACAGGCTTGGCTTACTTTAGGTTTAGCTATTAAGGGGATACTCTAGAGAGTTTTTTCCTTAGGAATTATGTGTTGCGCTTCAGTGACGTATAATTCCCGAGTTTTTCTCACACCTCCGAAGCTAGAGTATTTACCTTAGTGGTCAAACCTTGGGAGGTTATTAAAGCCCAAGTGCCTATGTATTTTTACATGCTAGCCATTAGTAATGAGTCATATGGACATGCACTAGGTCCCCTAGGATTTTCGGACAATTCCGAGAAAATATTTGTTTTCCTATAAAACGGGCTTTTTTTAATGTTTTAATTAAAAAAAATCAAAAATATGGTAAAAGTGTGGTTAGGAGGTGGAATTTGCCATGGGGATGCTCGTTTTCTAACCCGGAGCACTCGTTAAACCCCTAAACCCACTTTTCCTAAATTCTAAGTGAATATTATTCACTTAAATAAAATTTTCTCTAAATTAACTAAAGATAATTATTTAATTCAATAATTAAAGATATTAAGAAAATCAAATTTCCTAAATTGAAGGAAATTTGTCCAACTAAAGGCCCAATTAGCATAGCAATCAATATCGGAGACTAAATCAATCATGATCCAGCGGATTGGAAATCAAATCGAGTCACAGTGAGTGGATCTCCAATGAGGGGGCGAATTTCTCCTTAAAGAGGCATATTTATCCATGATAGAGCTCACCTCTTGTTGTATATGTGTCACAGAAAGAGGGGGGGTGACCTACCGTGTGAGAGGTGGCGCCTACCACCTCTAGTTCACTCCAGTTTGTCCCCAATCATCTCAAAAAGCTCCAACACTTGGCAAATTCGCCCCCCTTGGGGTTTGCTCTCTTTTTTCCTGTTTAAGCAAGGGATTTGGCTCTCTTTTGCTCATGGTCAAAGGACCGAAAGGCCGCTCAAGCTCTGCTTCTGTATTTGTAATATCATTTGGAATAATAAAAAGGCTTTGGAGGTCTCATGTGGTGTATGGCTCAAGTGTGTGGATGATCATTGTTTCATTATGAGGTAATATGTATTTATTTATTTTTGCATACCTTTGGTTGAGTGTTGGCCTTAGAATGGGAGTTATCTCCCAGTAGGTAAGAGAAATTCTAGTGTTATTTATGCTCTTATGATTTGGTTGTAGTAGATATCTTGGACGTGTATGTTTAATCTAGGTTGATTGCATGCTTTCTAAGTTTCTGCTGCAGGCTACACCAATGCTTGTTTTAACCATTTTGTGTACAAGAATCTCTAAGATGCAGGTTTCCTAGATTGGAGAAGGGGTTGAGATCGGTTGCGTCCTCCTCATCTTCAAGCACTTCCGAATAGACATAGTCGCTTCGCTCTCCACCATCAAGTCCCATTGCCCAAAGTTCCCAAGCTTTGAGTTGTTTCTTTTCTCTTTCCTTCACCTTCAATTAAATTTCTTTTGGTTACCAGTTCTTTTGTCCTCAGATCTAATTGCTCTTTTCAATTTTAAATTTACTTATCATACTAGATCTGATTTTATGTTTAGATCTCGCAAATGAAAGCTTCATTTTTCTATATCTAACTTAGCTAGCTTCATTTTACGCAAGTCATTTCATAGCAAAATTTTGAAGGATTGAGGTAGAAGTTAGTTGCTTTGAGTTTAAAAGTATTATTTGGCAATTTAAAGTGCTTCATTGGCTGCCCTAAGAAGCAAGCCAAGATCCTCAAAGGGGCTTGTCTTTTTGAGTTCCTTTTGCCATTTTTGTAAGTAGTTTTACTTAGAAATTTTTCAATAAATTTTTAGTTTGCTCAAAACCATTTCTAAAGTGATTTTGGGCACTTTTGAGCACTAATTTGTTCACTATAATTTTTTACTTTTTAGCAGGCTTTGGAATTTAATTAGCGAAAAATCAAGTTTTGGGCCAATTCAGGGCTTCCCGGAGCATCCTAGCTTCATCCGGCAATTTGTACTAGCATTTTTGTAATCCTTTGGATCTAGATCTATAAAGATCCAAGACGTTTCTTTTGAAAGATTATTGTAACCCATAAATAAAAAAGAAGAGCAAGTGGGATACCCAACGCCCACACCCCATCCCCCCTGGGGGGATTCACATTTTTTTTTCTAACTTTTTATTGCTTTCTTTTATCAACACATGCACACTGTTACCAACTTATTTGTACCATAGTTGGATTATCTGAAGAGCTGCCATTTGACAAACATGATAAGTGTTTGTGTTCCAGTGTATCAGATGATCCATCCTTTGTGCCTAGCCAGTTTTGGCTAGTCAGTTTTGTTTTTCAGTCGATATGACCGTGGCCCCACGGGGTTTGTAATAAAGTGTGCTAGTAGGATTCTTGAGTGGCTCGGTCCCCCATGACTTGGTTAAGCAACTAAGGTATTCCAGGGAGTTTTTTCCCTTGTCAATTATACTTTGCCTACAGCCGGGCTATAATCGATGAGGTTTTCTCTCGCTTCCACCAAAGCTGAATGCCCGATTTTGAAAATTTTAGCCATGGGGGGGTTGTTAGAGTCCAACTTATGTATATAAGCCTACTAGACACTGTTAGAATAGGTTTTGGTCATGTCCTAAGTCACTAGGACCCTCAGAAAAAATTTTACTGGGTCCTCCGGTTTTGGGTTTTTAATTATTTTTAATTTTTAATAAAATTTTCCCTAGTTTAAATGAAAAATTTTCAATTTGTAATATGTCAGTCATCCGGAATCCGATTTCAATGATTGAAGGCTTGAACCTTAAGCCAAAAATCATTCATGATCCCCGGACCAGTTTATCCTAAGTTTCGGATGTCAATTCAGCCTCATAATTAATAATTTCTCAAAAAAGTCATTTACAGAGAAATTATTAATTAAAAAATTGAAAAATGAATATTTGGAAATAATCCAAATCTCTCCAGAATAATCCAAATGGATTAAAATAAAAGGCTAATTGACATGGCATTGGGCATTAATGAAGATTCCAATCATCTCAGTCATCATCCAGTCAACTGTCCAGTCACCAAATGAGATCTCCTCCAAGTGAATTCGCCCTCATCCATGCAAAATTCGATTTGGTGATGTGTCAAGTGTTAAATGGGTTGGTTGATATGCATTAAAGCCTATGGTAGGCTCCTTCCTAGATATATGCAATCATTTGGGCTTGGCTCCTATTACACACATGTTGCATTGAATATAACTCAAACATGGTCTCCCATATGTGGCATTCACGCCTTCACAAGGAGCTCACGTCTATCTCTATTGGAGTTCGAGTTTTACACTTGGCATATGCTCATTTGATTGGTGATATTTCAAATGAAAGGTGGGGGGCGCCTTGCCTAGGTGGAGGCCACCTCCCCATCTCCTTCAATGCAACTCGAATTCTTTGGTGGGAGTTAGCACTCCAAGCATGTTTGACATGGGATTTTGATTGAGATTTGAGGGAGTTCGATTTGATGACTCAATGCTATTGGCTCCTTTGGTGCCAATTTGAATTAGGATAGATTGGCCTTTTGTCTTTTGTTATATAATGAGGGCTTTGTCTCCTCATTCCTCATGGTTATTTTGTTGTAAACTTACTCTGCTGAGATTGTAAAAGTCCGTAGCTATTGCTACATTTTGGAAATAAAGTTGCCTTTGGAGGTCTATGGTGTGCACTATGTGTTTATGAGCAAATCTTTCCATCCTTGAGGTGATACTTGCCCTTGTTCAATTCATATTATTTCATGCTTAATCATTGTTTAGCTTAGATCTCTTTCTTAAGAGCATAGAACAAATATTTGATGGTCCAAGTTATTTGTTTGTATTAGGCTTGATTAGTTTTAAGAGCACAAACTGTAGTCGGTTATACTTGTCTGTCTCTTATTTCGATTTTGTCTAACACTCTAAGCGTGATCTAGTTTGTTTGTATGAGTTGTACATGTGTGCAGGTATCCAAAAGATTGAGTGGAGGTGAACTTGGTTGTCTCTCCCTCCTCTCCATCAACTTCTTTTTTGCTCTAACATTTGTGCTTTCAGGAACCCTCCAAAAGACAAGATCTCAAGGTTGCATTCGAAGCTATAAGTTTGCTTCTCTCCATCAACACAAAACTTTTTTCTTCAAACTGGTTACTTGGTTCCAAAGGCTCACTTCTTCAAGCCTCTCTCTCTTTTCTCCTGATCCCTTTTGCATTTGACTTGCTAGCCCTTTTTCCTCTTTCCTAGCTTCGTCCTACTCTCCACAAGCCTCCTCCTAGCTTCGTTTTCCCTACCTTGCTAGTCTACTCACCCTTCGTTTTAGCCTCTCCTCCTTGCTTTCGTTTTCCCTTTTGCTCTCCTACCCTTTCTCCTCTCTACCTTGCTCTCGTCCACCTTAGGTTAGCTTTCCCTTTCCCTTGCCTTTTCCAAGCTTGTCTTCTTCCCTTCTTGTTCTCGTCTCCCTTCAAGCCTTCTCTTCTTCCCTTCTTGCTCTCATCCCTCCTTCTCCCAAAACTCCTTTTGCTAGCTTTCGTTTCCCCTTGTTTTGCCCCAAGTCTCCTCTCGTCTCCCCTTCCAGCCTGCCTTAAAGACACAAAAAACAAACATTAAACTTGTTAGTGGTTAGTCTAGTTAGTAGTTAAATCCATATTTTTGCATCTTATTAACAGTTTCATGCTTTTTGAAAAGTTAATATTTAGGCATTTTTAGATCTCATACTTTGCAATTATTTCAGTAGGATCTAGTTTGCAACTAGGTTGTTAGTTGCATTCACATATTAGATCTCATTTAAAAGTTAAAAGCTTGCATCTCTTTAGTTTTATTTGATTGATAGATCTAAGTAGTTTCCATTTTTGTTTGATTTTTTAAAAAAAACTAATGCTAAAGGGTACTTTGAGTTGAAACTTTTTTGTAGGTGTCTTTTGAAGGAGAAAAGAAGCATTGAGGAACTTTGAAAACAAAAAGATCTTTACCCAAAGAGAGCATCAAAAAGACCATAAGGATGATCCAAAACAAGAAACTATTTACACTCTCCTTTTGTAAAAGCTCTTAAGAGCTCCATATTGTTCTCTTAGTTGTTTTATTTCTCTTAAAAGACCTTACAAGGGTTAAAATCCCAAGGCACTTGTACTCCATTAATAAAAAAGGCTAAGTGGGATAAGGCCTCCCATTTTTTTGTTCTTCTTCCCCATTTGGGGAAGAGTGTCTTGTGCATGCTCAGTTAGATTTTGTTTCGAGTTTCTAGATTAATTTTCATTTTTGTACTTGAGTAAATTTTATTTCAAGTTTTGACCTGAGAAGCCTCTTGGGATTTGATCCCAAGTGCCGCATTAACACTGCGTGCTGCTTCTTTTTCCCCACCGTGTACTACGTAGGACCAGCTAGCTGGAAGTTTCATGAGCTGTGTGCAGAAGTCACTTTGACTTCACTTGCTAGATTAATCTCTGTTGTGGTAGAACACTAGTTTCATTTTGCAAGTATTTCATTTCATTTGATATATCATTATCTTGTTTCATTTTATCATCTTTTGAGCTATCATATGTGTTCTTTGCTTGAGTCTGCTTCTATCTTAACAAAGAACCAAAGTCTCTTGAATTTGCAATAACCCAAGTCAAGAGCACTCTCTGTCGAAGAGCATTCCCACTGCATATACCTGCATCAAGCATATAGTTTAGCTAAGTCTCGTGAACTTCTGTCTTAAGACGAAGTCAAGAGCGCTCTCTGTCGGAGAGTTGAATTTGTGTGCTCTTAATAATTAAAACTTTCCAACTCATATTCCCCCAAATAAAATTTACTTCGTTGCTATCCATCGCTGAGTATGCTCTGCCAACCATTACGGTTGGACTAGTACCCAGAAAGGTGTTGGATTTGTTAATCTTGAAAGTGATAACATTTAATAAAATCTTTTCCCCACAACCAACGAACTGGCGTTGCTATTTCGAGAAATACTCAGGTAGTGGGCAAAGTTCCTAAACCTGATGGGGCTAGAAATCACCGTTGTCTTAGACTTCGAGGGTGGTTAAATCATTGGACACCTATCCTTGATAACTGGATGGTCCGTCATACCACTAGAGGGGAAGCCACTGAAAGTATACCTTTCCGGTTGGACGCATACCTTTCTTTTGCTAGCCTAATAATCAAGATCATTAAAACTTTCAATAAACCAAGATAATTTGCAAAACGATCTCACAAACAGTTACTCCGAGACTTGTATTTTCAGCATCCCCCAGCACTACACACTTATTTGACTCCATTTGGCACTGGTCACTTTACATTTTCATGTTTTAATTAAGTTGGGCCATTTGTCCATTTGATTTTCTATTTGAACTTATCTATCTGTGGATGCTTTTTATTTCACAAGTCTTTATATACTGTTAATCTCATAAGCTTGTATCGCAACGTGGATTGCTTATTGTCTTGTGTTATTTCATCTCAAACTGTGATCTCATCTTTTAAAAAAAACTCCTCAACAACACCCATCCGCATCACTCAACACAAAAACATTTAAAAACATAAGAGCCATAGAAACTCTTTGTAGGGACTACCCCCCTTGGCTTCGTTAGGATTTAGCCTAAACGGAGGAGCTGGGATTCAGGTGACAATACCTGGCTCATTGCTTGTCCCCAAGGCCACACTCTCTCCACTTGTAGTGAGGGAACAGCTTTCGAAAGATTTATGCTGCTGGTGACAATACACACAATCCACCCTAATGTGCTATATAGTTAGCGTACTTTAAATAATCAATCTTGTACTTTATTTCACTCTTTTACAATTTACTTGTTACAATTTGTGTACATTATTAACAAATAAATTTGCACCCTTGCTTTCCCGAAGTACTGCACCAATCATTGATGTCTGGAAAAGAGACTCTTGGCTTTTAGTTTAGTTAAGCAACTTCACATTCAAATTAATAAAATTTACCAAGGGTGAAGTTCCAAGTATGCTCTTGATCGCTACAACTCAGTCTGAATAGTTGGCCAATCAGAAAGGGACTTGAGTAACTAGTTTAATAGGGCAATCCAATAAAAACTTAATCACTAGAACTCGGGAGGTCGCGTGAAACTAACTACAGAGTCAATGGGCTACTTTAAGCAAGTTATGCCTCGCCCAATTGGACCCTTGGTATAGTTGTCACTACGCTCAGTTTGAAGGACTAAGTTGGAATGGGGCCTGTTACGATGGTACCAGCACCAGCGCACCTGCAGAGGTGCCCCAGGGAGAGGGTGTCTTTTTTCTGACCAGGAGGGGTGTTTAACCAGCTTATTCTGAGGTAGGGGTATTCTGAGGTAGGGGTTATGGCCAAACCCTCTGGTTTCTCCTTTGGAAGTATTATGGCTTAGTGGCATTGTTGACTGCCTCGTGAAAGGGTTTGAAACTTTGAGGTTGGTGTCCGGGGTTTCCAGGGGTGGATCACTGGGTCACATGACCCCAACCTTGTTTTATCACTCCAGCGGCAGATTCTTTAGTACTGAGGCGCATACTTATCCTTTAGAGCACCTCCAGCACCCTCCTGGCCCTCCAGATCACTAGCGCCCTCTCTCTGGGCCCCTATGTAGAGGATGACGTCATCCTTTGAGAGCAAACTGTATGCTTGATAAAGGGGGGGGGACGTTGAGGGTTTTCATCACTGTTGGGGTTAGTTGGGGCATGACGACCCCCCCCCTCCGCAGTCTGGCCTTAGAGCGGACCAATTTGCTCATTTTTAGCCTTTTTAGTCATGTGTGGGTCAAATCTAGGAAAAACACCCCAATTTACCCACTACTTTGATTATTTTATATTTTTTTTTTTTAATTTTATGTTGACATTTCTAATTTCAAATTGACATTTTAAAAGGGCATGTCGGCCTGGATTTTAATTATTTTTGTAAAAGTGAGTGTGAAAAGTATAAATAACTTTTCCTCACTTCATTTTTACACATCAACTTATGGAATTGTTATCACACCATAGTAGCTGGGCTACTATTCTTGCTGAGCAGATATCTGCACTTTTCAGAACTTCGTTTTTACAGAGATCAATTATGATGAGCACATGTATTTATGATCACTTACAGATCAGAGTAGTATATATCAGACATTGAGTAGACCTTGTGCCAAGGCTGAGCCTTGAGAACTTAAATTTGATGACCAATATGACCTTTTGTTTCATACAGTTTCAGTTCAGTGCCCAAAGTTCCAGTTATATTGTTATAGCAGTGTTTCAGTGGTTCTATATGATGGCTATTTATGATATGCAGTGATATGACCATTAGACTTGTGATTGTTAGCATTGGACTTTTATCTTGTTGTTTTAGTCATCTTCATAGCATTGACTTGGTATATAACTCATGATGTGGCAGTATTATTTAAATAATGAAATGAAATATCTTGGATGGATTTAAAATATAAAATTGGATGTATTACTTGCACTTCAAGGTTTACTGACTATACTAATTGGTTTCATTACCCCACCTGTGAGCATGGACATGGTCTTTCTGACTTTTATGTTTGCTAGCCTAGGCACCACATTTACTTGACTCCATCCATCCATGACCTTCCTTATTTTGGATTTCACCTTGACTTGCCTTCTTGACTTTTTGATATGGAGGATTTCCCCATCTCTACCTCTGTGTTGGATTGCATCCACGTTTGTTTTGTGTCTCAGCTCTGAGTTGGTGACAGAACTTGCCTTTGGTGAGTTGGATTTTATGCCTAGATCATTCTAGTCGGTTGCCCCGATGTGTGGCTTAGTGCAGAATTCCCTCTAGTCACATGAGTTGTTGTTGGCTAAAACTAAAAGCACATGTACTACTTATATTGGAAATCTCTTATAAAACCCTATGGAAATTAAATTCTAGAATGTGTTTCAAAACACACGATGAATTAAACGCTAGAGCAATGAAATGTTAAAAGTACCCCTCGAAGGGTCCAAAAAGGTCTAAAAGGAAATGGTTAAATGTATGCTATATCTAAAGATTATTGACCTCATAAATATAAATCTGCCCCGGATGCAAGCTGCGATTAGTTGTGTTTTTTAGCGCATACAAAATCCCAGAGGGGTCATATAGGCCAAAAAGGCCATGGAAATTAAATGAATGATCCTAATGAACTTGGATCAACTTGATGTAGACATGATGCCAAGGTTGAATAAACATAGTCTAAACAACTTATACATTTGTGAGGCACTGCCATTCCCTTTGTTTATTTTGTCCAGCACAGAGTGTAGCTCCCCCTCTCCCCGTCCAAAGTGTCACTTAGTTGAGTTGGTCGAGTCATCCCTTTTACCTAGCCTTGTCCTTAACCTTCACCCTTTGCTAGCAGTTAGGCCATGTCTATTGGATGAGTATGTCTTTAAAGCTTTTGTGCAAGTAAACTATAAACAACATTGAACTATATACGTATTAACTGCCACTGAATGATGTTTATACTTTAAGTTAAGCTTTGAATATGGTTAAAGGAACATGTCTTAGTCATTTGTTACAATCCAGTCTTTGGTTGTAGTTTGACCATCGTCATTCTTGGGATCTGTGATGAGATGGACCACTTGTGCTTTATGATGTTGATTTATGGTCATGCATACACCTATTGATGATTCCATATGTTGGACATATGCTCCAGATGATGATTGATGCAGTTGGTCAGTTCTATTATTATTTCTAGACCATCATATTTTACACTGTCCGGGTATGGTGGACCCTACTGATGACCCCACATGTTATCATGAGGTGTATGAGTACTCCTCTCTAGTGGATTTGGGTCTTCTAGATCCATTGAGACACTTATCTTTCAGTTCCGGGCACTTTTGGGCATGATAGTTGCATTTATCCACCTGTTGACCAGTTTGGGCATGTTGATCCAGCCTGTCCAGCAAGAGCATTGGAGGCAAGTCGTTGCCTAGGGCGATACAGGGGAGGGGGGTGGTCCAACCACTTGTTTATACCATTATACCCCCTTTCCGGACATGATGGCACCTTTAGTTTGATAGCGCAGGCACCCTAGATGCAGTTTTGAACACTTTCAGGGTTTTCAGGAGGATTAAAAAATGGAATAAAAAGGTCATTGAGGAATTCAATTTGGGCAATAGAGGCAAGGTTTTGGCACTTAGTCTGCTTTGAGGTCATCCATGGTGAACCCCCCTTCTTCTAGATCAATTTGCACCAGTCAGTGGGGTCCACAGTGGCTACAGGAGGTCTTTTACTGCATGTCTCTCTCAGATTATGGTTGACAAGATTTGATCATTTGTGTTACTTGGACATATCATAGACTTATATTTTATATTATTGTGCCATGGGAACATGCTAGTGAAGGAGATTAATGCATCCTAGCCCCACCATGTGCTTTTAGTGACTTGTCCATGTCTTATGTTGTGGCTCCATGCTATCTAGCCACCCGCTATGTGTGACGTCACCCTCCTTAGAGACATTTTATGTATGACATCACCCTCCTTTTGGGTGATCCATGTGTTATATTGTATTGGCTCATCTTAGCCATTGGTTATTATGTTTTATCTTTTGATCTCAACCACTCATTTCAAAAGTGGTTAGAGTTTTGGTCTTTCCTCTCCTATTTAAGGAAGAGACCCCCTCATTGTAAAAACTATCTAGAGATTATTGGCTCTTGGCTATTGGAATAAAATTCTATCGTTTGGAGTAATGCTTGGATCTTGGAGTATGATTGTAAATACTTTTGTCCATTGCACTGGAGGATATCTTGTAGCTATCTTACATCTTTTGCCATACTTTTTATTTACAGGTGGAGAAGACGTCTTGGGAGGAATGCGTATTGGCGGGGAGGCTTGCCCTACAATTTCTTTCCAAATCGTGGATCAAACAGGGAGTGGTTTTGTCTCTGTACCAATCATTCTTTGCTTATCTATTTATTGCTTGTATCTACCCTCATCTTGTTAGACTGATTGATGCTTTGTCTCCTTGGTTTTGACAGGTTAGAGGAGCACACGTGTGGGCTTGGACAAGATGTTTTGGCAAGAGGGCTTCAAAATCTTCCATTTGATCTTTGGAAAAGTAATCTCCATCTCAACTAGCATCCATCTCTTCATCCAAGTATGCTCTATATGTTAGTATTTTTATCCTTGGTTTATCCATGGTTTCTAGATCATAAAACCCTCATAATCAAAACCGTAGTATCTTTATATTTTTTAGATCTATTTGAATCTAGCATGTTTTTGGGGATAATTTTTAAAACCCACCTCTATAGCATCCACGGCAATTCGAATCTATAGTTTGGTGGTGATTGGCCTCCATTTGACCCATTTCCCAAGACACATTGGTCTCTCCAAGGGAAGTCGCATTCCTTGAGGGAGGTCATTTGCTAGGTTCTAGTACGTGGGCAGGTGAGATTGTTGCTTCATTGGAAAGATCATCCCTTAAAACCTACCCCTAGTGCTTCACCTTTGTGATTTCTACCTTGTGGGCCCCATTCCTCATTTTGAGGGTCGTACCCACTTGGGTCATGTTATCACACCATAGTAGCAGGGCTACTATTCTTGTTTAGCAGATATCTGCACATTCCAGAGTTTCCATTATTCAGAGCATGGCTATGATGATTGTATATTTTGTGATCACTCATGATCAGAGCAGTGTATTATTCAGACTTATGTTAGACCTTGTATCAAGGCTGAGCCTCGAGAGTTCAGATTTGATGACCGATGTGAACCTTTATCCCATACAGTTTCAGTTCAGTGCTTAGAGATGTATTGCAGCAGTGTTTCAGATGGTATATGATGTTTATTACTATGATGATGTTGTATGATCTATGGATATTCTATCATTGACTGTGGATTATTATCTTGTTGATTTAGTCATGTTCACAGCATCTGCTTGGTATATTATTCCTGATGTGGCAAACTATTTAAAATGAGCTCTAAATCATAAAATGGACAATTGCTTGCACATTTAGGTCATTTAACAAAACCCACTGGTTTTCCACCATACATAGATATGGTCTTTCCTGACACCAGTTGTCTGCTAATATAGGCCCCATATTCACTTGACTCCATCCATACATGACTTTCCTATTTGACTTTAAACCTTGACCTATCTCATTTGACTTTCTGATACTGAGGACTTCCCCATTTTTCTACCTCTGTGTTTGGACCGCATCCCTGTATGTTCAGTGTCTCGGCTCTAAGTTGGTGACAAAACTTGCCTTTGGTGAGTTGGATTGTAGGCCTAAATCATTCTGGTCGGTTGTCCCGATGTTTGGCATTGGCTCGAACTCCCCCTAGTCACTTGAGATGTTGTTGGCTAAAACTAAAAGCTCATGTTCTACTTATGGAAACTTAGAAATTCGCCCATGGAAACTAAAAAGGGCAAGAGCGATGAAGAGCTAAAAATACTCCTCGAAGAGTATAAGAAAAGTCCAAAAAGCAATGGTTCTTAAAAACTATATCTAAACAATTGCTGACCTTATATGTATTTGAAAACATGCCCTGGATGCAAGCTGCAACTAGTTGTGCTTATCAGCACAGCTGAGATCCGAAGGGTTATGTAGGCCAAAAAGGCCATGAAATGAAATTGAATGATCCTAATGAACCTGGATCAACTTGATGTAGACATGATGCCTAAGTTGAATAAGCACTCTCTGAACAACTTATCCATTTGTGAGGCACAGCCATCCCCCGTGTTATTTTGTCCAACACAGAGTTTGTAGCTTTCCCCTTCTCCCAGTCCAAAGTATTTTTGAGTTAAGTTAGATAAGTCAACCCCTTGGCCCAACCTTGTTCCTAGCCTTCATCCTTCACTAGCAGTTTGACCATGTCCACTGGGTGAGTTTGTCATTTGAACTATTGTGCAAGTAATTTTATATAACAAAGGAATATGATAACTTGATTAATGCCACTGAATGGATGTTATACTTTGAGCTTGGCTGTGAGAATGATTAGAGAAGCATGTCTTAGTCTACTGACGTGATTTATCCTTAGTTGTATATTATTGGGATCCGTGATGATGTGGGCCATATATATATACCTATTGATGATGATTGATGGTCCCACATACTTGATGATGATATCATATGATGGACATATGGTTCAGATGATGATTGATGCAATTCAGCAGGTTTTATTATTACTTCAGATTATCAGATTATGCACTGTCCATATATGGTGGACCCTACAGCTGGCCCATTAGGGCAACCCATGGTGTATGAGTACACATTCTCAGTGGATTTGGGTCTTCTGGATCCAATGAGACACTTATCTTTCAGTTCCGGGCACTTCTAACAGTGATTGATGCAGTTTTACACTTGTTGACTAGATTTGGGGCTGATTTCCCAGCCTAAGCAGCAGGGGCCATGAGAGGCCAGTTCACCTAGGGCGCTGTATGAGGAGGGGGTGGTCCAGCCACTTGTTATTACCATTTACCCCCCCTTCTGGAGAGCCTGGTGGGCTCAGTTGGACAGCGCAGATGCCCTAGGAGGCAGTTTTGGCACTTTCACAGTTACCGAGGCAGTTAAAAAATGGGATAAAGTGGTCACTAAGGAATTCGATTTGGGCAATTGAGGCAAGGTTTTGGCACTTGGTTTTCACAAAGGTCTTCCAGGGTGATCCCACTATCTTCCAGCCAGTTTTCACCATGTGGGTAGGCCCACAGCGATCACAGGAGGTCTTTTACTGCTTGTCTGTCACAGATTTTGAGGACAGATTTGATCATTTATATTATCTTGGACATATTTTATTATTTTATTGTGCCTTGGGGATGAGCTAGTAAGGATTGATGCCTCCTAGCCCCACCATGTGCTTCTTATGTCATGTCCTAGTCATTATGAGGTGAATTTTTGTACTTTTACCCCTCTAGTGGATGACGTCATCCTCACTTTGTACCATTTAGTTAGGGCGTCATCATTATATTGGGTGATCCATGTGATATATTGTTATGATTCATTATTAGCCATTGATCATGTATTGAGATCTTTTAATCTCAACCACTTATTTGATGTAGAATTGTAGAGTGGTATAGGGTTTGGTCTTTATTATCCTATATAAGGAGGAGACCCCCTATTGTATAGCTCACCTTTGGAGCACTGGAATATTGGAATAGAACACTTCTTTGTGGAGCATATCTCTCTTGTCTTGTGGATTCTCTTGCATCTTGAGTATACCGTATCTCTTCTATGTATCATTGTGGATTTTTGGTGCTTCTACTAGTTTTCTTGCAGGAAAGTCGAATTGGTGGAGAGGAGGGCGATTTCTTGAGGTTTATTGTTGGAGGGATTCACATATTCTCTCTTGGGTTGATCTTGTGACAGGCTAAGTCACCTGACACGGGGACACGGGACACGTAGGACACGAAAATACGAGAGTCCGACACGGACACGGTGACCCCCGAAATCAGGACACGTAGGATACGTTTTATATACATATATATATTTTTTTAAAAATATATTAAAATTTAAAAATATAGACATATAGATCCAAAAATATTTAGAAACTAGAACATTTACAAATATTCAATAGAAATTAGAATAAAAACACATAATGATTACACATTTGTCATTCACAAATCACGATTCACAACACATTTGTCATTCACAAATCACAATGAGACACATATGCATGTCGGAACCATATTTCTCATTAAGTCATCAAAATCAAAATGTATACATATATGTCGGAATGCCACTGGGCACTGGGCCACTGGCAAATGCCAAATAGACTAATAGTAAATACAAAAAGGGGTGGATCAAGATGGGAGAATCCCATATGTCAGTAGTCCTCCTCCATGCCTGAATCAACATACTCATCACTGCCACTGCCACTGCCACTGCCCTGATCCTCATCCTCCCCCCCCTCCTCCTCCTCTCTGCCCATCTGACGATCTGCATCTGCTGCTGTGGAGGATGACCCCTCTGCACGATCACTCTCATCAAAAGTGACCGGCTCTAGCACTGGATCATTAAGATCCATGTTGGCTAATGCCAACTCAGTACTGCTGTCCAAACCCATATCATCAGGAAAGACATCCCACATCTTTGTCTTTCCCTTCACCCACTCCTCCCTCTTCCTGTAAATAAGACGAAGGTTGGAGTGCACATACACCATGGACTCTGCTCTGGACTGCTCAAGCCTGCTCTTCTTCACACTGTACAAGTTCCCATATGTGCTCCAATTCCTCTCACAACAAGAGGATGATGTAACTTGAGAGATGACCCTGAAGGCTAACTTCTGTAGAATAGGGGATGTTGCCCCATGAGTTGCCCACCAACGATAGGGTGTCTTACCCTCCCTATCTCTAAGCACATCATAGCCTCCAAATCTCCCAGTGCCAGTGGAAAAATCTACAAAGCCATCCTCCACCTCCTCAAGCATGTCTCTATCCTGAAATAGCCGTCTAAGTGCTATCTTCCTCCCATTTGCAATCTCTGCATCCATGTGAGGAGGGACTCTGTGTGAGGCCCCCGATCCACCAGTGAGCCACTCCTGAGTGTAGAACTTGGGGTTCAAGGAGTGGGCCAAGCAATGCAAAGGTGTGCAATTCTTATCCCACCTGGAGATAAGAATATCCCGAATAACGGTCCATAAGTTCTCTGCCGATGTCCCATACTCGGGACACTCATTCTCCATGACAATGGACCTCGTGGACTCAATCATGGAATCCCACCCCTCATAAACCTCTGCTAGGATGGGTTGGTCCGTGTCTGCAAACCGCAACAAAGAAATGATTGGCTCCATGATCTTAATGCTAAGATCTACCATGTCCCACCAACCATCATTTAACGCCGTGTCCTTCACCTTTTGTGAAGCAGCCTGATCCGTCTTTCTCCAAAAAGCCCAAAACTCTGAAATCACCATGGACCCAAGAGCGGTTTTGACCTCCCTCAACCTCTTGAGCATGATGAATGAGGAAGCAAACCGAGTATCTGCAACCTTCAGCAATGAAAGCTGTGTGTATTGTTTGTAGATGGTGAGGGCATTTGTGTGGTTTTGCACAAAGTTACGGATATGGCGTGCATCCTCAATAAGGTTTCCAATCCATGTCACATCCGAAGCAATGGCTTTCAGTGCTAAATTCAAGGAATGGACAATGCAAGGTGTCCAAAAAACCTGTAAGAGCAATAAAAGCATGTATCAATGACTCTACAACACTAACATTGCAATGACCAAATTCAAACAATGAGCAAATTAGAAATGAAAGGTGTCCAAAATGAACATACCTGTGGATATTTAGCTTCCACAATCATGCCAGCAGCCTTGCAAACAGGTGCATTGTCCGTGATGATTTGTACACACGAATCAACACCTACTTCTTCAATGGTTTTGATGAATAAATCGCCCATAAATTGTGCATCCTTGTATTTCCCAAGAGCATCCACCGCTTTCAAGAACAACGGTCCATTTTGGGAAGATACCATGAAATTGATGAGTGGATGGCGTGCGGGATCCGTCCATCCATCAGAAACAACACTCACACCGCATGAGGGCCATGTTGTTCTAATTGGCTCAAGGATTTTATCTACCTCCTTCTTTGCTTTAACCAACAATGTGGTTCTAAGCTTCTCTGAACTAGGAGGCACATAACCACTTGGAGCTCAATCTAAGATAGTTTTAACCGTCTCAAAATACAATGGTGACTGTGCAACATTGAATGAGATGAAGTTGAGGTAGAAGAAAAATGCAATGGTAAGGTCTACCTCTTCTCGCGCCTCTTGTTGGAAAATCCTATCCATTGGACCACCGATAGATTGCCTCTTTCTTGTTTGATGAGTGTCCCCACGTCCATGACTGCTAGAGCTAGGTGGAAATGGAGGCTTGGTGCTAGAGGGCTTTCTCAAAAATGGAAGAGGATCATCCTCTTTTTTCTTGCTTGCTGCTGCCACCTTCCCTAAGCCAACATGATCCTCTCTTTCCATATCCCTCCTTTGGTGAACAGTCACCGCTTTGCATGAAGAAATCCCACAAGAAGGAAGGGCCAACAAATGGCCCTTAACCCGAAAATATGTGCTCATGAAGTCATGCTTGCAAAAATTGCATCTCCAAGACACATTACCTCCCCCACCAAGCTTTGCCCCGGGCCCATCTTTTCTTGTCACATACTTCCACAAAGGGTATTTTTTTTCTTGGGCTTGTTGTCTTGCTAAAACAGGGTTAAATGGAGCATGAGCTTGAGCTCCACTAGCAGCCGATGGAGCACTTGACGGAGGAGGAGAACCGCTTGTGCTTGGTGGAATACGAGGGGAGGCACTAGATGGTGCATTTCTCCCTCTCCTTTGCCCCCTACCTCCTGCCCTAGCTGATTGAGACATTCCTTTTGTTGTGTGATGGTTGAGCTTGCAATCCTCTCCACAAATCCACCGGAATGCACTTGGAATTGCTTGGATAGCCTTCAAATCGCCTTCAAATCGCCTTCACCTGCACATACAATCACTCTTAGCCAACTCCTTCCTTGCAAATGATAAAAATAAACTCAAATTTTGGTTTTATAACTTACCCGGCCGCACTTTTCCTGTTTTTTTCGCGCACTTTACGTGTCCTGTTTTAGGGACGCGTGTCCGACAGTCGGGACACGTTACGAATTCGTGTCCGACTCGTTGGAAATTCGTGTCCGAAAAACGGATTCGATGGAAAAGCGAATCGGACACGACCTCAGGTCGAATCGTGTCCGATTCGATAGGGACACGACACTTGGCCTGTTTTGAACGAATCCTGTTTCTTAGGTGACAGGGAGTATCATTATTGTATCTTCGTGACATAGTTGATGCTTTCTATTACATCTTTCTATCATTTTCATAATCATCTTACTTGACTTGTTTCTTTGATCTTGTCTTGTAGGAGGAGGATGTTTTGGTTGGAGCTCTTGGATCTCACTCTTGAATATACACATAGGAGAATGCTATCAATTTGCAAGGTGGCCACAAGCAATTGAGGTAAGATCTACAAGGTATGTGCCTCTTTCCATTCGTTCTCTCTTCATTGGTCACAAACCCTAATTAATTAAAACCTTCATTTTTTTGTTTTTCTTAGATCTACTTAGATCTAGCCTTGCTTTTGAAAAGATCTTAAGAACCCACCTCTATAGCATCCACCCCTAGTTGGATCTATAGTTTGGTGGTGATTGGGTTAAAATTGACACACTTTTCAAGGCAATATAGTCCTCTTGAACCAAATCGCACTTCCTTTGAGAGGCCTGTTGGGTTAGATCTAGCATGTGGGTAGGTGAGATCCCACTTGATTTGCAACCTACACACTTGATAACCTACCCCTAGACTTTTACTTAGGTGATTTCTACCTTGTGGGCATCATTCCACATTTTAAGGGATTAAAACCCCCTTTTGAACTACTTGGCACCTTAAAACTCAGATCTAATAAGATCTAACCCTTCGATTGACTTGATTTTCTAGATCCACATAGATTAGTGCCTAAACTACTTGGATCTACAATTTGGTGGCCATTGGACTTGATTTGACACACCTTATCCACCTTTTAGCCCTCCTTGAGTAAGGTCGCACTTCTTGGGAATTGTGTCAAACCTTAGATCTAGTAAGTGGGTACTCCTAAATTCAACTTAGATCCATAGATCTACTCATTACATATCCTCTAGTGCCAATTGCATCCCTTAATTTCACCTTGTGGGTCCACTTTAAGCCATTTCACATATCCCAAGAAAGTAGGACCCACTTGTGTAACACATGGTACTATACCTTGTCATTATAACTAATCATGTGGCCTAAATCATACATTGGTTGAAACACTAATCATTTCTCAAACCACCTTCAACCAGACTTCAACTTCTAGGTCCACTTAACCTTGCATTGGTTTCCGTAACTCATTGCCTACCTATCCCTAGGAACCTTTGTTTGGGTCCAATCATCTTTGATTGGTAATAGGGTCTCCCCCTAGGTCTTGTTTCACCTAGATCTAAAGTGAAGAGTGCCTCGGTTGACGTGACTCCCACCTTGCATTGGGAACCGTGGCATCTCTTGGGTCACCTCTTTAGTTGTCCATCTTCTCTACCGTCCCGGATGGGATACCACTAGGGGCAACTACAAGTTGTGTGATAAAAGGTCACGTAGTGATGCATTAGATCTAGTGAGATCTAGCCATGGCATGCTCTTGATCTTGAAAACCCACCTTGCTTTGCACCTTGCAATCCCGATCTACAATTTGGTGGACATTCGACTCCATTAGCCCCTCCATCCAAGGCACTAGTAATCCTTGAGTCAATTCGCACTCCTTGGGTAGGTGGCTTTTTGCTAGATCTCACACTTGGGTATTGCTAATTCTTGGCCAATCCATAGATCCATGCCATAGCATACCCCTAGTACCATTCTTTTCCAACTTTGACCTTGTGGACCCAACTTGGACCAATTTTCCACTTTTTAAGGAGTGGGTCCCACTTGGCTAATTTTCATGGGACTAAGTCATCTTTAGATCTATTGATTAAACCTCAAAAGTGGCTCTTGTCTTTCATTGGTTGAACTATTTGTCACTCTTTAAGCCTCTTCAACCACACCTTAACCCTTGGATCCACTTAATCGTCCTATATCTAATTCACCATTGATCTCCTTCTTTCATTCTACACATTTCCCTATGAGTCTTTGGGTTAGCTAGTCTTCATTGATTGGCTAGGGTCTCCCCCTTGATCTTGATTTGTCTTGATCTAAAGTGAAGAGTGCCTTGGTTATCGTGACACCCAACTTGCATTGGGAACTGTTATCAACTGATTTGTACAAATAGTTGAAACCTTATTGAGCCGCCAGTGTTGGAACACATCAGTGTTCACTTCCAGAGTATCTGGGTTTCATTGTATTTGGGTCTAGCCAATTTTGGCTAGCCATTTTTGTTTTTGAGTCGACATGACCATGGCCCCATGGGGGTTTGTATCAAAGTGTGCTAGTAGGGTCTGAGTGGCTCGGTTCCTCATGACTGGATTAAACAACTAAGGTATTCCAGGGAGTTTTTTTCACCGTCAGATTATACTTTGCTTCAGGCGAAATATAATCTCTTGGTTTTTCTCCCGCTTCCTCCAAAGCTGGAATGCCCGATTTTGGAAATTTGTCCATGGGGGGTTATTAGGGTCCAACTATAATGTATAAACCTACTAGACACTATTAGAATAGGTTTTGGTCATGTCCTAGGTCTCTAGGACCCCCAGAAAAAATTTCGAAAAAATTTTACCGGACGCGTCGAAATTGGGGTTTTTAATTTTTTAATTATTTTTAAATTTTAATTAAATTTCTCTATAGTTTAAATAGAGAAATTTGGGTCTGTAATTATGTCAGTCATCCGGGGTCCGAATTTAGTGTTTGATGGCTCGATTCATAAGCCAAAAATCACACATGACCCATGGAGCAGCTAAACCCAACTTTCAGGTGTCAATTCAGCCTCATAATTAATATTTTCTCTGAAAATTCATTTACAGATAAATTATTAATTAAAATAATAAAATTGAATGTTTTGGAGAAAATCCAAATCTCTCCAAAATTAATCAATTTGATTAAAATAAAAGGCTAAATGACATGGCAATGGACATTTATGAGGATTCCAATCAACTCCCAGTCACTCCAATCAATTATCCAGTCACCAGAAGGTTATCCACTTGAACAAATTCGCCCTCCTTCATGAGAAAATCGATTTAGTGATGTGTCATTTCGTGGTTGGGTTGGTGGCTTGCATTTAAAGCTTGAGGTAGGCGCCCTATTGACTCACCTTATCCACCATAGCTTGGCTCCCTTTGAGATTCAAGTTACACCTACCATCTACATGTGTCTCCCTCACAAGCTACTCGCACCTCTTACCAAGCTCACGTCAATCTTCATGGAACTCGAGTTTAGGCTTCATTGTAATGTGGTGATTGGTGTCCAAGCTCCACCCATGCGAGTTAGTACCTACCAAATGCCACATACCATTCCCATGTTAACTCGCCCCTCCACTTGTCTCCACACAACCCACTCGCATATCTACTAGATGCTCACGTCAATCCTCTTGTGCAATCACGTGAAGCTTAGTTAGGGTGTGTTTATTGGTCACATATCTTTGATTGACTTGGCTCCCATCTAAATTTCGAGTTAGTGCCTACCCTTTGCCACTTGCCATCCACCAAGCAACTCGTGTATCTCCACATGGATCACGCCCTTCTTTGTTGTAGCTTGCCCATTCGCTGGTTGATGTTTCCCATGCCTCCTACCACTCGAATTTGCCACCTATTCGCCCATACCTACCACAAACTCGACTTTAGCATTGTCTATTGCTCCAAGCCTTTGTTGATTGGAATTCGACCTCCATGCCATTGCCAAATTCGACCTAGGGTTTAGCTTATTGGTTTTAGTATAAAGAGAGGCCCATTAGGGGCTATTATCTCATGGATTTTTGGATGCAAGAAAACTCTGTCGAGAATTGTAATATTTTTATGCTCATATTGGAATAAAGATCAAGACTTTGGAGGTCCATGTTTTTTCAAATTTTGTGGTGAATGTGTCCAATGCATTGAGGTGATATCTTCATATAACCTTCCTCTTATTTATGCAAGTGTTTATTTCAATATTGCTAGCTCTAGAAGGCTATTTTTAGTCCATGAGAATAGTCATTTGTTATATTCAAGTTGATTATGTGTGTGATGTTTTCCAAAGATTTAAATGAGCAAGAAGTATTCGGTTATACCAATGTTGATTTAGTCTTGGTTATCTAACATACTAGCATTTGATTTCACTTGTATGTTTGAGTGTGTTGGGGTTTTACAGGTATTGTCAAAGGTGAAGACAAGTGTGAGCTAGGTTGCATCTAGCTTGACTTCACAAGCAAGGATTTTTCCCACTAATATCTTTGGTTTTGCAGGATCCTCAAGTTCCTTTGTCTTTTCTCCAAAACCAAGCTACAAGGAGCTCTCTTCCTCACCCATCAAAGTTTCAAAAAAATCTACATTTAAAACTTGGTTACCTTAGATTCGAGCTTCCTTCCTCTAGCTCTCCCCTCATCTTCACTTTGAAGTCTCTCTCCATTCGTCCCCTCTCCTCATTGGCTTCCTTCCCCATTCGTTTTTGTCTTCTTTTTGCCTTCTTGTCCATCCTAGAAAGTTCACCTTCTCCCTCTCGTCTTAGCCACTTAGTGCTTCCTTCCTCTTCTTTTAGGCCTCTACCCTTCATCCCACTCGTCCTACCTATCTCCATCTAGTTCTTGTCTCACTCCTAGTCCAACCCCTAGTCCCCATTCTTCACTCTCTTTTGCCCTTTTTCTTAAACCCTACAACCTTCCTCTCGTCCTCTCTCTTCTACCCACTCCTTTACTCTCGTCCTACCTCACTTAGATCCCTTCTTCCTTGTCCTTATCTCCTTACTTGCCCTTCACCTTCTCTCCTCGTCCACTCCCATTTAAGCCCTAAATCACATCAAAACAACAAAACAAAGGAGTTAGTAGTACTTAGTATTAGATCTCATTACTTGGTTATTTGGTAGTTGTTTTTGCATAGTTAGATCTCATAAAAAGAAATATCTTGCATTTGTCTTTTGAAGTGCTTAGTCATTTTCATCTCCATACTATCATAGCTTGCATGTAGCTAGTATATTGTTTACAAACTTTTACATTTTCCGAAAGATAGAAAATTTTGCATAAAAATATTTCAAATTTTTTTTTTACTTTAGATCTCATTTCTAGGACATTTCGAGAGTTTGTTGTTCGCTGGTCCGTTTCGCCATAGTTAATATTTTATGATAAAATTTCATGCATTCCACATTTTAGAGTTAAAATTCCAAATCTAGACTTAACTAGTTGCAAGTTTTGGTTTTGTCTTTTGCTAACGGTTAATGGGTGCCTTGTTTAGATGTTTTGGACTTGTGTAGATCATTTGAGGAAGAGATATATTTGATAAAGATCTTGAAACGAAGAATCAACGCAAAACAAAGTGAAGGATCCATGAGGATGACTTAATCTTGAGATACTTATCCTTTTGTAATAGCAAGTAAAACTTGTTTCTTCTTCAATATTTTCCAAGTATTACCGTTCTCAAAAGACCTTGCAAGGTTTTAAACCCAAGGCATTTGTAACCGCTTAATAAAAAGTCTCAAGTGGAGGTGGTCTCCACTTTTTGGGTCTTCTTCCCCATTTGGGGAAGAGTGTTGGGTCTTGTGGTGTGGTTTAACTTAGTTTGTGTTTTCACGCTTTTAGTTTAAATTTGCTTCAAATAAGATCAGTTTTGCTTATCTTCCATATCTACTTACCCCCATGCTCTCCCGAGTAGGGTCTTTGACCTGAAAGAGATTCTTGGGTAGTTTAGTTTTATATTTTTGCATTTTATCTTGCTTCTCTTCCAAAGCCCTCAGCCGGAAGTTGTATCCTTGAGATTTCGTCTCAAGGGCAGGACCACATAATTTGTGGTTACTCTTCCATCCCCGTCGGTTTCCTTGGCAGAGCTTTCAGCTAGCTAGAAGTTCTCAAGTGCAGGCGGTTCTAGTGATTGATCCTGTTTCAGGGATCAATCCCACCTAGTAGATTAAAGTGTGTGTGGTAGAACACTAGATTTATTTATCTTGCAAGCATTATTGTTAGTGGTAATTTATATCTTGTGATCAATACTATTGCTTAAAATCTGTTTCAAGTTAAGATATACTGCTATTACAATTTCTGATTCTTGAAAATAAACCAAAGTCTCTTGAACTTGGCCATAATCCAAGTCAAGAGCACCCTCTGTCGGAGGGCATTTTAGTTTTTTGCATCATCCCTGCATTAGGCATTTTAAGTTTAGCAAGTCTCTTGAACTGTGGTCATAAGACCGAGTCAAGAGCGCTCTCTGTCGGAGAGTTGAACAAGGCTTTTTAATAATAAAAATTTTCCACTCACACACCCCTTAATTAATTTATCTTGGTTTCGTCCTACACCCGTATGCTCTGCCAACCGGAAACGGTTGGGCTAGTACTCAAAAAGGTGGAAGACTTGATAATTTACGATCGATAACTTAATTAAAATTTTTACCCAAAACCTCAACCAAGGCAATTTACTGTTCTTCCCCACGAGAGGCGGTGTCGGGAATCCACTGTCAGACTCAAGGGCGGTTCAAACATTGGACACCTATCCTTTATGAATCTGGGTGCTTCCAACAGACCACTTAGGGTTGCCAGTACTTTCCTTGGGTAAGGTTCCACCATCTTTTGATACCTTTGGTCTTATCCTAATAATCAAGACAACTAAAACTTTGAATTTACCAAGATAAGCTGCATAACGTTCTCACAAACTTTCAATTCAAGCACTTGTATCAAGTTTTCACAATTCATATTTAATTCTTGACTCCATAAGGCACTGGTCCTTTATCTCATATTTTGCTCGCTTAAATATCTGCATTGGAGTTATCTGTTATATTTCGTGAAAAGTGATTTACTTATTGCCCAAGTGTATCTTTTATCTTGTATTTGCAACGTGGATTGCGTTATCTTGTCTTATATTAAAGTTTTATAATTGTCTCTCATCTCAAAAAACTCCTAAAAAACATCCATCCGCATCACTACATTAAAAACACTTAAATACACAAAGAGCCTTAGACAACTCTTCTTTAGGGACTACCCCCCTTGGCTTCGTTAGGAGTTTTGCCTAAACGGAGGAGCTGGGATTCAGGTAACAGTACCTGGCTCATTGCTTGCCCCTAAGGCCACACCTCTCTCACTTGTAGTGAAGAGACAGCTTTCGAAAGATTTCCGCTGTTGGTGTGCATATTGGCGGACAACAGGAACCTTGGGTCACCTCTTTAGTTGTCCATCTCCTCTACCATCTCGGATACCTTTAGGGGCAACTACAAGTTGTGTGATAACAGGTATGAGGTGGCCCTCCTTGGGAAATGTGCCCTCGTCTTCCTCTTGGGCAACTTTTCCATGTGGCATCAACTTAATGCATGGTGGAGATCTCAATGTGGAGAAGAGGGCACCCCCATTAGGTGGCAGCTCTCCCATTTAATAGAACTCAACCAATCACTCCAATCAAGGGATTGGAGCACACACTTGACTTAAAATGCATGGTGGAGATCTCAATGTGGACAAGAGGGCACCCCCCTTAGGTGCCAGCTCTCCCATTTAATGGAACTCAACCAATCACTCCAATCAAGGGATTGGAGCACACACTTGACTTAATGCATGGTGGAGATCTCAATGTGGACAAGAGGGCACCCCCCTTATAGGTGGCAGCTCTCCCATTTAATGGAACTCAACCAATCACTCCAATCAAGGGATTGTTTCACAAATGACTTAAAATTTGTCTAAGTTATTTAATGACTGAAATAACTGAAATAAAAGTACTCAATGAAACATTCACAAATAAATCTCTGCAATGAATGAACACTTGAATTTAGGGCCAATGCCCAGGGCAAAACCTCAGTGTGAGGAAAACCCAGAGAGATGTATTTTATTACGCTGGAGCAAAACTGAAATTTCCTTTACAAAACTCAGAAATTTATGCTTCATACAGCAAACTCAGAAATGCATAAATAACTTATCTCTGCCCTCCTTTTCGAAAACTGTGCAAGCATAAATAAATACCATACTGTCCACACGTGTGACCAAACTGAAGATTTCTAGGAAAACGTGCCACTGTACGGCCTGCAAACTGACAGCTTATACGGTCTGCAAACTGACAGAAAATCTGGAATAAATGCACAAACTGTCACGAAAATTGTGTCAAATCCATACTGTACGGATTTATCCTCTGTTGTACGGAATGTGTCAGATCCGTACTGTACGGATTTGTTGTTGTCAGAACTCCTCAAAATCTATGCCTTCTGATTACTGAAAATTTTTTGTATGAAACTGTGTTGTTCGGACTTCTTTGGCCACCTTGGAAACTGTGCACTTTAGTTTGTGAAGCAAATGCTCTCTCTCTCAATAAAAACTCATCTCTCTCTTGTCTTGTGTGTTTGGCTCTCTTCCCAAGATGTATTATATAGGTGACTTTAACCTCCCTAAACCCTAACTAATTCAAACTACCTTTTTGAATGGCTAAGATCACTTTAGATCTAAGGGCTTACATTAATTGCACATTAAATGTCCTTTTTAATCATTTAATGCACAAATACATTTAATAAAGTCACTTAACTTTTAAAACATAAAGTCACTTTTTATATTTCAAAAGTACAATTTCTAGGAAAGACAACGTGTGTCCTCACCATGGTAAACACAAAAACATGATAAGGGACCTAACTCATTACAATTTTCAACAACAGGATTCGGTACTTAAGCTTGAGAGTGGATCTTGTCTTGACTCTTCTCTCGAAATTTGGTAGTAGATCACTTCTTTCCAAACACATATCTAATATTTTGCAGGCACCAAGCTTCTTCTCCAACTCTTAAAAGCTAATAAGCTTTGGTTCTCTTCCCATCTATCTTCTTAAAAATTTACAAGCAAACATTTTCTTCATTTTTTCATATTGAAGCAAGCATTTAGATCTGAAAGTTTAAATTTGTTTCAATCTTGTTTCAAAATCAGATCTAGAAATATTTAAGTTTTTCATATCAAAGAGGGCTAGATCTAGATTTTGTTTCTATACTTGTATGTGCCAAAATTTTCCAATAATTTTTTGCAAGTTAGAAGTTGTATTTTTATGTATATTTGTGCATTCTAATCACTTTTTTGCAGCACTTTAGCTCGCTGGAATTTAGCAGGTATGCAACAAAAAAGCAAAGGATTTGAGTGGCCAAGACCAAAAAAAGTGCAAAAAACACCCTGGTGGACACCCAACCACTTGTACCTTTATTTCATATCATTGTAAGCCCTTAGATCCAAGAAAAATGGACTAAGGAGCACATTTTTCTTCTCTTTTACTTGTAACTATTAAACGAGAGCAGTGGGATACCCAGCACCCACACCTCATCCCCCCTGGGGGGATTCGCAATTTTGTCAAATTTTCGTGAATGATTTTTTCCAACTTCATAATATTCACACACTCTCTTTGAAAGTGCAGGGTGTATACTTTAACTTTTATTTTAGTAATTTTCCAATTTTTTTGCAAGAGTAGAACTTAGAAATAACACTACCTCGTTGCCACGAAGTATGCTCTTGCCACCACATAAAGGCTTTGTCGATTAGTGGTGGATGATCAGAAAGTGACACATAGATCTGTGCTTCTTTGCTTTCAATAATTTTGTACATTTTGTTCTACAATCACAATTGTTCAAAATCAGAATTAATATTTGGTTTATAACCGGAGTATGCTCTTGTTGGAGCACGATTGCCGTTAGACCAAAACCTGCAGGTTTTGGTCTAACAGCAATCGTGCTCCAATAAATGGTATCAGACGACAGGTCTCGAGTTCGAAACTCACCCGGGTAATGTTGGGGGGGAGATTGTTGGCATTTGCGTCCAGCGCTCCCCGTGAGTTTCGTGACATGGGTTAACCCCCTCTCGTGGATCCTAACTTTGGCGATTGTAGCGGAGATTAACACCTGCAGGTTTTGGTCTAATGGCAATCGTGCTCCAACAGCTCTTTCCCCTTGCAAGCATTTTGACTGGGCCTGTGGGAAACCAGAAACGGTTGTAGCTACTTTCTAATTTTCCACATCTAAAATAATACTCACTTAATAAAAGTAACTACCTGTTATCACATATATAGTAGCCGGGCTACCATACATTATTTTTCAGATTCCAGTACACTTTTCAGCCAATTCCCTTACATTGAGATGTCGAGATGAGCATCTATTATGGATCATGATTATATTATGCACAGCAGTTTTGTTCCCCATGCCATGACTGAGTCTCAGGACACTCAGAGAGATGACTGATGTAGCCATTTCGCCATTTATACAGAGCAGTTAGTATTGCCCAAAGTTACAGCAGCAGTTTCAGAGGACAGATATTGGTTCAGATTATGTGCATTCAGGTATATCACTCAGCAGGTATATTCTGCTGTTATGGTTATATTGCTTTTATATTCATTCTTGTAGCATGTCTTAGCATTTAGTATCATGATCTGGCGATCATATAGATATGTGGACCTGATTGTATCTTTATATATATTATATTGTCCCCACTCAGACTTAGAAGTTCACTACCCATACTCATTGGTTTTACCCTCCCTAGGGAGAATAGAGGTGATCATTCCCACCATACTTTGGCTTGCTAGTGTTGGTCTCATCATTCACTGTCTTCATCCATCCATTACCTCCCAGTTTGTTTATTACCCTGATTTACTACTTGACTAGTGATATGGAGAACCTTCCCACACTTTAGCATCTGTGTTGGATAAGCTTCCCTGTTTCTTGTGTCTCGGCTCTGAGTTGGTGACAGAACTTACTTTTGGTGAGTTGGATTGTGTCCTAAATCTTTCTAGTCGGTTGTCCCGATGTTTGGCACTGGTATGAAGTCCCCCTAGTCACTTAAGATGTGTTGGCTAAAACTGAAAGCTCATGTACTACTTATGGAAACTTATGTAAATTCGGCCATGGAAATTGTAAACTCTAGAATGTGTTTCTCAACACACGTGAGAAAATGGCAAGAGCAATGAAAAGCTATAAATACTCCTTGAGGAGTATAAGAAAGGTCCAAAAAAGCAATGTTTCTTAAACTCTATATCTAAACGATAACTGACCTTATGTATATGTATCAACATGCCCTAGATGCAAGCTACAATTAGTTGTGCTTCTTATCACACCTGAGATTCGAAGGGTTATGTAGGCCAAAAGGCCATAAAGTGAAATCAATGGATCCTAATGAAACTGGATCATCTTTAAAAGTAGACATGATGCCTAAGTTGAATAAGCACTCTTTAAACAACTTACCCATCTGTGAGGAACTGCCATTCCCCGTGTTACTGCTTGTCCAGCATATGCTAGAGTGTGTATTCCCTTTCCATTTTTAAAGTGTCACAATGTCAAGTCAGTAGTCATCCCTTAGCCTAGCCTTTTAATTTTTAGCCCTCACCCTTCACTAAGCAAATTGATCACAACTATGAAGTGAGTATGGTCTTGAAAGTCTGGTCTGAGTCATAATAATAATTAAAAGCCTTATTGATATTTGGTTTTAGATCGCCAGTAAATGATTACTTCTTGTTATAATTGTTACTTGAATGAATTGTAGAGCATGTTTTAACCTTTGAAACTTGCAGCAGTTTGATGATAGCCTGAGTTATATTTTGGGTCATGTTGACTTGGTCAAACCTAGTTTGACCAAAAGTCAACCACAGGACATGAGGTGGCAGACCTCAGATGATGCAAAGATATGATATATGGTCTGGTACAGATCACTAGATGGTTCTATGCAGTGGTTTCAGGCTTATGATGATGATTAGTGTTTTTCAGCATTTTACAGATTATTATTATTTGGTCTGTTGGGCATGTTGGATATTTTATAGGATCATGCGAAGATCCATATGGTGTATGAGTACACACCTTAGATGGATTTGGGCTTTCTGAGTCCAAAGAGATAGTCTATTTTCAGTTCCGGGCAGTTACAGTGATGATTTAGCCTCAGTTGGCTATCCTAGTGCAGTTTTGGCCTGTCAGAGCAGGGGTGAGATTTGATTGGTTCACCTAGGGCGCTGTGCATGGACGGGGTGGTCCAGCCACTTGTTATTACCATATTACCCCCCTCCCAGAGAGCCTGGTGGGCTCACCTTGACAGCGCAGGCACCCCAGGAAACAGTTTGGGCAGTTTCACACTTCCCAAGGAAGATTAAAAATGGTGAAAATGGCTACTGAAGGATTCGATTTGGGCTACTGAGGCAAGGGATTGGCATGGGATGAGTTTTGATGATGAGTGGGATGTCTTCCACACCTTCTTCGGCAGTTTCAGCTTCCAGTGGGACCTGTTATCACATATATAGTAGTCGGGCTACCATCCATTATTTTTCTGATTCCAGTAGACTATTCAACCAGTTCCCTTGCATTGAGATGCTGAGATGAGCATCTACTATGGATCATTATCAGATTTTGGACAGCAATCTTATTCCTCATGCCATGACTAAGTTTCAGAACACTCAGAGAGATGACCGATGTAGCTATTTAGCCATTTATACAGTGCAGTCAGTAGTGCCCAGAGTTGCAGTAGCAGTTTCAGAGGACAGATGATGGTTCAGATGATGAGCATTCAGGTATATGACTCAGCAGGTATATTATGGTGTTGTGGTTATGTTGCTTTTATTTCCATCCTCTTGGCATGTCTTAGCATTTAGTATCATGATCTGGCGATCATATAGATATGTGGACCTGGTTGTATTATATATATATCATATTTGTCCCTACTCAGACTTAGAAGTTCTTGGCCTATACTCATTGGTTTTACCCTCCCTAGGGAGAATAGAGGTGATCATTCTCGCCATACGTTGGCTTGCTAGTGTCGGTTTCTTTATTCATTGTCTTCATCCATCCATGACTTACCCAGTTGATTCATTACCTTGACTTACTACTTGACTAGTGGCATGGAGGACCTTTCCCCACTGTAGCCTCTATATTGGATAAGCTTCCCTATTTATTGTGTCTCGGCTCTGAGTTGGTGACAATACTTACCTTTCGTGAGTTGGATTTCCTTCTGAATTCCCCCTAGTCACTAAAGATGTTGTTGGCTAAACCTGAAGCTTTTAGTGCTGCCATGAATACAAAGTATGGAAATGACATGTTATATCTTGTATGAAAAGCCCATTCATGCAATGTGTTTCTAAACACATATGAATGAAAGGCAAGCCAAATGAAAATAGCTATGAAATATCAAATGTTATATCTTTTGTGAAATGTAAATACCTAGGTAAACAAGTTGTCTGTGACACACCTAGAAGTGCTCAGGTAAACAAGTGCCTTAAAAACACACCTGCAGCAGGAAGCCTAAATAAATGTAAATCTATGCAATGTGTTTGTAAACACACATAGATCAAAGGCTATGGAAACTCTAGGCCCAAAAAGCAATGGAACTTAAATGCTATATCAAAAAATTGTTGGCCTCATCTGTATTATGGATTGTGCGAATCTGTGTAAGGTGAATAAACACTCTTTGAACAACTTATCCATTTGTGAGACACCGCCATTTCCTGTGTTGTTGCTTGTCCACTATATGCTATGGTGTGTATTCTCTTTTCCATTTCCAAAGTGTCACAGTGTTAAGTCAGTAAGTCATCCTTTGACCTAGCCATGTATTCCTTAGCCTTCACCCTTCACTAGCAAATTGATCACAACTATGAAGTGAGTATGACCTTGAAAGTCTTGTCTGAGTAATTAATAATAATTAATGACATATTATATTTGGATTTAGATCGCCAGTAATAATTACTTCTTGTTATAATTGCTAATTGAATGGATTGTAAAGCATGTCTTAACCTTGGACACCTTGCAACATCTTGATGACAGTTTGAGTCATATTTTGGTCATGTTGACTTGGTCAAACCTCAGTTTGACCAAAAGTCAACCACAGGACATGAGGTGGCAGACCTCAGATGTTACAGATAGATGATATATGGTCTAGTACAAGTCACCATGGTGGGCTTATGCAGTGATTTCAGGCTTATGATGATGATTTGTGCTTTTTAGCACTTTTACAGATTATTATTATTTGGTCTGCCGGATATGATGAGTATTTATTTTGGACCATGCAGAGGTTCATATGGTGTATGAGTACACATCTTAGATGGATTTGGACCTTCTGAGTCCAATGAGACAGTCTGTTTTCAGTTCCGGGCAGTTACAGTGATGATTGAGCCTCAGTTGGCTATCCTAGTGCAGTTTTGGTCTGTCGGAGGCCCTGTCAGAGCAGTGATGAGATTTACTTGGTTCACCTAGGGTGCTGTGCATGGAGGGGGTGGTCCAGCCACTTGTTATTACCATATTACCCCCCTCCCAGACTCACTGGTGAGCTCACCTTGACAGCGCAGGCACTCCAGGAGGCAGTTTGGGCAGTTTCACGTTTCCCGAGGCAGTTCAGAAATGGTAGAAATGGCTACAAAGGAATTCGATTTGGGCTACTGAGGCAATGTTATGGCATGGGATGATCAATGATGATGAGTGGGATGTCTTCCACACCTTCTCCAACAGTTTCAGCTTCATCGGGACCCACATCCATCACTTATGGCACTTTCTGATGATTTTTGGAGCCTCCCAAGGCTCACGATTTGTCCATAGAGGCACGATTTGGTACTTTGATGATTATTTTATTGATATTGTGCTATGGGGATTGACCAAGGGTGTCTAAAATTACCCCTTGGACCCACCATAAGCTAGATCTATTATTTTGTCATCATGATTTGGCGGGATGCCCTCTTCTAGGGTGAGTTTGTCCACATATTGTATTATTTTATTAGTGATCCATGTATTGTATTGTTGAGCTCATCTCAACCATTCATTAGATCTTTTGATCTTTTATCTTAGCCACTCATTCAAAAAGTGGATTATGGACTCTCTCCCTCCTATTTAAAGGAGAGAGCTTCTCATTGTAAGGGGACTCTTGGCTCTGGATTATTGGAATAGACAATTATTATTGCATCTATCTGTTGTGTTGTGGTGAATGCTTTTGGAGTTCGTTCGTTGATTCTTCCTTAGCACTGGGTTCTTGGAGATTTTGTCTTGCTATATTTTTGTACCACGTTTTTGCATCTACAGGTGGAGGCCAAATTCATTTGAGGAGGACGTATTGGTAGGGGAGGACCCTCCCTACTTCTTCCTTGGGTTTGTTCGTTGGTAACAGGGAGTATTACTGTCCCAGGACCTTCTATGTCATGTTATCATTGCATTTCGCTTGTATTTCCTCCATACTTGATCTCACTGATTGAATCGCTTTCCTTGGTTTGACAGGTAGAGGAGGTCGCACTTGTGGGCTAGGGCATCATTTCGGCAAGCAAATTCAACAATTTCTCATTTGATCTCTGCGGGAGTCTTCCTCAACAACAAGGCATCTCATTTCAACACTCAGGTATGATCTCAAGGTAATTTCTCTTTCCATGATCTATCCATTTGTCTACATGCTTAAAACCCTCACTATTTAAAAACCCTCATTTTACAATTTTCAGATCTAGCTTGATCCACTTGGCTTTTGGGTATAAAATTTTAAACCCACCTCTACAGTATCTACAGCAATTCGGATCTGTAGTTTGGTGAGGATTGGCCATCATTTTACCCACTTTCCAAGGCAAAGAAGCCTCTCCAAGGGAGGTCGCACTTACTGGGAGAGGTGAGTTTGCAGGGATCTAGCACCTGGGTAGGTGAGATTCCACTTGATCTGTAATCTACACATTCAATAACCTACCCCTAGTGTGTCACTTCAGTGATTTTGATCTTGTGGGCCCCATTCCTCATTTTGGGGATTGTGCCCCACTTGGGTCACTTTGTGGCATACTTCAATCTCAGATCTACTGAGATCCAGCCATTGGATGACCTTAATCTTTTAGATCCACCTTCCTCAATACCTCAACATTCCAAATCTGTAATTTGGTGGATATCTGACTCCATTTGGCCCACTTCCCAAGGCACTGATCTTTCTCCAAGCCCATTCGACTTTCCTAGATTGTTGGGTTAGCTTGTGGTTTGATCCTTGTTTTGGTTGCCTAAACCCCTTGGCATTATCATATCACTCAATCAAGCTCATCTCTGGTACTGGTTAGCCCCAATTCAGTCCTCAACTAACCTGCATTGGACATAGTTCCCAAGGTAGTGGATTCTCTCATAATTGACTAGTACCCTAATCCTAGATCTTATTTCAAACATCATAAGTCACTCTTCCACCCATAATGGACCAAAGATATACTGTTTAAACCCCTTAATTCAAACTATTATTCATCTTGTGACTTCTTCCATAGATCTAGGGTTCACCATACACCTTACGTACTTCAACTATATTTGACTTGATCTGGTGTTTTGGTTTGATCTCTCCTGTCAGGAGCAGATCTGGGTCTCCCCCTTTGTTGGCTTGGGCTAGATGACATAAAGTGAAGATTGCCTCAATTGGCTTAACAACCATCCATTGGGAGTCGAGGCCATCTTGGTTGCACCTCTTTGGTTGCCCATCCCTTCTACCATCCATCTTGGATCCATCTCTAGGGGCAACTACAAGTTTGGTGATAACAGGACCCACACCCATCACTCCGGCACTTTTTATGGTTTTCTGGAGCCTCCTAAGGCTCACGAATTTTCCAGAGAGGCACAATTTGGTGCTTAGATTATTGTTTTGATGCTATTGTGCCATGGGGATTGACCAAGGGTGCTAGATATTGCCCCTTGGACCCACCATGAGCTTTGTATTATGTTATTTGGTGACATTTGGTGGGACCCCTCTCCTAGGGCAATTTGGTCCATTGGTATTGTTATCACCTAAGCTGTAGTTACCCCTATGGATGGATCCAGTCATGGATGGCAATAGGGAAGGGCAACTCAAAAGGTGCAACCACGATCACCTCGACCTCCAATATATATGGTTGTCACGCCAATCGAGGCAACCTTCGCTTTATGTTATCGAGTCCAGACAACAAAGGGGGAGACCCGATCTACTCCCGACAGGAGAGATCAAAACCAAGACACCAAATCAGGGTATTTCTAAGTGAAGTTAGGTGTATGGTTTATCCTAGACCTAAAGATGAAGTCACAAGCCAAGTGAGGGGTTCAATAGGTATAGCTTTGGTTCATAGTTGATGTGAGAGTGACTTACAATGTTTGAAGTGAGATCTAGGATGAGTGTACTAGTTCAATGTTGGAAAGTCCACTGCCTTGGGAACCGTGTCCAATGCAGGGTAGTTTAAGGGTTGTATTGGGGCTAACTAGTACAGATGACAAGCTTGACCATGATACATGATAGCTTCAAGGGTTTAGTTCACCATGCATAGGTCAATCCACAAGTCAATCCAACAATCTAGGAAAATCGAATTAACTTGGAGAGAAACCAGTGCCTTGGGAATTGGGAAGTGGAGTCAAAGTAGGGTTGACTTGTGGTTTAGGACTCCTAGTACTTGGGACAAGTGGGCAATAGAGGTCTTGATGGATGAATGTATCTAGATCTAGGTTTGACCCAAGTGGACCACAATCCCTTAAAACAAGGAATGCAATCCCCAAGGCAAGATTTGACAAAGTGATAGTCTAGACCTAGGTTTTGAATTATTCCGGTTCTAAATCTCCAAAAATCTCAAGTACCCAGTTCCTAGAAGTGAGTGAACTCACTTCTCCAAGGTGGTGCGACTTTGCCCAAGGAGGCCTAAAATGAGGGTTAGGTGGGTCAAAACAAGTCGGATGGCATCCAAACTTTAGATCCGGGTAGATCGGTCAGGTAGGAGTATGGATCTGTAATTTCGTGGTAATCCAACGGTTAGATCTTAGTAGATCTGAGTTTAAGTGTTCCAAGTGGTCCAAAATGGGGATTAAATCCCTTAAAATGTGGAATGGGGCCCACAAGGTGAATTTCAGGAAAGTGACAACCTGGGTGTATGTTATTGGATGTGTAGATGACAAATTAAGTGGAATCTCAAACACCCACCACCTAGATCTAGGTCAACTTGCTCAACTAGTGAAGTGCGCCTTGCTTGGGAGAAGCTAAGTTGGCATGGGAGAGGGGTCAAACGGAAGCCAATCCTCACCAAACTATAGATCCGGGATGCCGTGGATGCTATAGAGGTGGGTTTTCAATATTATGCCCAACAACCCACTAGATCTAAGTAGATCTGAAGAAAATGTAAAAATGGGGTTTTGATTAATTTAGGGTTTTAAAATATTTTAGACAATTGGATAGATCATGGAGATAGAACTTACCTTGAGATCATACCTGAGTGATGTGGATGAGATGCCTTGATGTTGAGGAAGATTCCCGCAGAGATCAAATGAGAGATTGTTGATTTTGCTTGCCGAATTGATGCCCTAGCCCACAAGAGCGCCTTCCTCTACCTGTCAAACCAAGGAATGAAGATTCAATCAGTAAGATCAAGTATGGAAGAAATACAAGAGAAATGCAATAGTAACATGAAATAGAAGGTCCTGGGACAGTAATACTCCCTGTTACCAACGAAGAGCTCCAAAGAAGAAGTAGGGAGAGTCTTCCCCTACCAATACCTCCTCCTCCAAGCAAATCGGCCTCCACCTGTAGATGCAAAATCGTGGTACAAAGATATGGCAAACAAGATCTCCAATAACTCAGTGCAAAGGAAGAACCAACGAACGAACACCAAAAACATTCACCACAACACTGGAGATAGATGCAATAATAATTTTCTATTCCAATAATCCAGATCCAAAAGTCCCTTTTACAATGAGAGGCTCTCTCCTTTAAATAGGAAGGAGAGGCACCAAAACCCTAACCACTTTTTGAATGAGTGGCTAAGATTAAAAGATACAAATGTCTAATCAATGGTTGAGATGAGCTCAACAATAAAATACATGGATCACTAATAAAATATAATGTAAGTGGACAAAATCGCCCTATAAGAGGGGAATCCCACCAAATCATGATGACAAAATATCATAAGAGGCTTATGGTGGGTCCAAGGGGTAATTTTATCCCTCCTTGGTCAATCCCCATAGCACAATAACCAAAAAATAATCATGAATGTACCAAATCGTGCCTCCATAGTGAAGTCGTGGTCCTCAAAAGACCTCAAAAATCCATAGAAAGTGCCATAAGTGATGGATGCGGGCCCCGATGAAGCTGAAACTGCTGGAGAAGGTGTGGAAGACCCCGATCTATCATCACTGATCATCCCATGCCATAACTTTGCCTCAGTAGCCCAAATCGATTTCCTCAATAGCCATTTCTACCAATCCTGAAATGCCTCGGGAAGCGTGAAACTGCCCCAAACAGCCTCCTGGAGTGCTGGCGCTGTCAAGGTGAGGGCACCAGTGTGTCCGGAAGGGGGGGTAATATGGTAAAAACAAGTGGCTGGACCACCCCCTCCATCATCAGCGCCCTAGGTCATCCGGATAAAAATCACATCTGCTCCGACGGGGCCTCCAACAGACCAAAACTGCACTGGGACAGCCTACTGAGGCTCAATCATCACTGTAAGTGCCCGGAACTGAAAAACAAACTGTCCCATTGGACTCAGAAGGTCCAAATCTATCCAAGATGTGTACTCATACACCATATGAGTCTCTGCATGATCAAAATAAATATCCAATATACCGGAACAAGGCCAATAATAATGCTCTGTAAATGATCAAACACTGTTGTACCCCAAGAATCATCATCATAACCCTGTAGCTGCTGCATAGAATCATCCTGTATGTGTACATAGACCATATATCATCTATCCATATCATCATAAGGTCTAACATCTCATGTCCCATGGTCCTCCATGGTCAACTAGGTCTAACCAAGACCAAATATAACTCAGACCATCATCCAAGGCTGCTGCAAAGTATCAAGGTTAATACATGCTCTACAACTTATTCAAATAGCAATTATAACACATAATGATCATAACTGGCGATCTACATCCAAATATATAGTGTCGTTAATTATTATTATTATTACTCAGACTAGACTTTCAGGACCATACTCACTTCATAGTTGTGATCAATTTGCTAGTGAAGGGTGAAGGCTGAATTAACTGGCTAGGCTAAGGGATGACTTAACTGTCTTGACTTTGTGACACTTTGGCAAGGGAAAGGGAATACACCATAGTATATACTGAATGAGCAATAACACAGGGAATGGCGGTGTCTCACAAATGGATGAGTTGTTTAAAGAGGGTTTATTCACCTTCACAGATGCGCACAATCCATAATACAAATAAGGCCAGCAATTGTTTAGATATAGCATTTAAGTTCCATTGCTTTTTGGGCCTGAAGTTTCCATAGCCTTGATCTATGTGTGTTTACAAACACATTGCATAGATTTACATTTTTTCTTTTAGGCTTTCTGCTGCAGGTGTGTTTTTAAGGCACTTGTTTACCTGAGCACTTCTAGGTGTGTCATGGACAGCTTGTTTACCTAGGTATTTATTTTCCACAAGATATAACATTTTATTTTTATGGCCATTTTCATTTGGAACGCCTTTCATTCATGTGTGTTTAAAAACACACTGCATGAATGGGATTTTCATACAAGATATAGCATTTCATTTTCCAGATTCTGTATTCATGGCAGCACTAAAAGTTTCAGGTTTAGCCAACACAACTTTAATGACTAGGGGGAATTCCAAGGAACTCCAACTCACCATAGGTAAGTTTTGTCACCAACTCAGAGCCGAGACACAATAAACAGGGAAGCTCATCCAATACAGAGGCTATAGTGGGGAAAAGTCCTCCATGCCACTAGTCAAGTAGTAAGTCAGGGTGATAATCTAAAAGGTAGGCCATGGATGGATGAAGACAATGAAATGATGGAGCCAACACTAGCAAGCCAAAGTGTGGTGTAATGATCACCTTTATTCTCCCTAAGGAGGGCATGTACCAATGAGTATGAATAGTGAACTTCTAAGTCTGAGTAGGGACAATATAATATATATAATAGATCAACCAGGTCCATATATCTATATGATCGCCAGATCATGATACTAAGTGCTAAGACATGCTATGAGAATAAGTATAAAAGCAATCTAACCATAACACCATGATATACCTGCTGAGTCATATACCTGAATGCACATCAACCTGTACCCTCCTCTGTCCTCTAAGACTGCTGCTATAACTCTGGGCACTACTGTCTGCTCTGTACCAATGATATAATGGCTACATCGGTCATCTCTCTGAGTGTCCTGAAACTCAGTCATGGCATGGGGGATACAACTGCTGTCCACAATCTGATAGTGATCCAATATAGATGCTCATCTCGGCATCTCAAATGCAAGGGAACTGGCTGAATAGTGTACTGGAATGAGAAAAATAATGTATGGTAGCCCAGCTACAATATATGTAATAACAGGTATATTATATTGTTATACTGATCCATGTACTTTATGTTGAGCTCATCTCAACCATTGATTAAATCATGTTGATCTTTTAATCTTAGCCATCCATTCAAAAGGTGGTTAGGGTTTTGGTATCTCTCCATCCTATTTAAAGGAGAGAGCTTCTCATTGTAAAGGGTCTTTGGCTCTTGGAATCTTGATAATAGAAAAACTTCTTGTGGAAATTCTTGGATCTCTTTTTCATCTGGTGTTCTTAGATGGTGATTGGAAAGTCTATTGCATAACTTTGTCTTGTCTACAGGAGGGCGACTTCAACTTGGGCATTTTTGTAGGGCTTCCTCAACTCGCTTGGCTTGGCATTCACTTGTATCAGGGGGTTATCATTAGTATCATTGTGATCTATGCTATCTTTCTGTTATTTCTCTTGTGGCATTAGTCTTTATCTCTTGATGCATCAAATCTGATATTGTTGACGTTGTGCAGGAGAGAGGGCGCATTGGCTTCCTTGGGCAAATCGACTTCATAGAAAACTACTCCAAATCTTCTCAAATTGATCGGGTTTGCATAGATCATCATCATCAAGGCATCTACAAGGTTATCCAAGTAAGATCCACAGGTTTGTCCACTATTTCTTGATCTCAATCCATTGGCATAAATATTTCACTATTAAAACCCTAAGCTAAAATCTACTAAAAATTCTAGAAATCAAATCCCTTGATCAATTGGAAAATCCTTTCTGGGTATTATAGATCGGGTAAATCCCAAAGTGGGTTCTCAAGGGCGTCACCATTGGGGACTCCATTGGCCCATTTTCCCAGGCACTGAGCTTCTCCCAACCCTCACGACTTTCTTGACTTGGCCAATTTTTCAGTGTTTTGATCTTCTTTCTGAGACTTGGGTGCATTGATACTATCATTCCTGTCTAACAAGTCCATCTTTGGTACTGGTTAGCCTCAATCTTGTCCCTAACTACCCTGCATTGGACACGGTTCCCAAGGCAGTGGATTTTCTCATCATTGACTAGTACCTTGATTCTGGATCTAGTGTTTAATCTCAAAAGTCACTTGCATAACCTAGTTGGATCAAATTACCCTTGCTTAAGCCTCTTGATCCAATCCATTACTCTCCTTGTGACTTCATCCATAGATTTAGGGTTAACTTCACCATACACCTTACGTACTTCATCTCTATTTGATTTGATCTGGTGTCTTGGTCTGATATCTCCTGTCAGGAGTAGATCTAGGTCTCCCTCATTGTTGTCTTGGGCTAAGATAACATAAAGTAAAGATTGCCTCGATTGGCGTGACAACCATCCATTGGTAGTCGAGGCTATCTTGGTTTCACCTCTTTGGTTGCTCATCCCCTCTACCATCCTTACGGATCCACCTTTAGGGGCAACTACAAGTTTGGTGATAACACTACCCATCCACATAAGTGAAAATCTGGCACTTCGCATTAATATTTGTATGGGGAAATTCTTCAGAGGAAGCGGGAACAACTGGGAGGCGACCTCAAGGCACAGTTAGGCTATGCCCTAGTTTGGTATAGTGTTGAACACCGCTTTAGAGACTCCATTCTAGCCCACACATTCTCGTGAGAAGCCACCAAACTTTAATTTCCAGACATTCCTCCCTGTGCCTCACGGTATCTCGGGAGTCCCCATTTTTCCCTAATAAATTTCAAACCATAATAATTTAAAAGTAACCAAGAGACATTTGCACAACAATTTCCCTTTCAGTAGCTTTACTTATCTGATATATTGACTCCATAAGGCACTAGTTATCATACATTTTATTTGCTTAATATCATATCAGTATTGTGCATCTGTTGGCAGTCATTTTAATTTTGCTGGTGAAAGCAATCTTTAATTTACTTGTGCTAAGCTACATTGGAACACTTTTAAACAACACTCTTTTAACTCCTAAAATATAACACCTTTAACCATTTCACTGGAAACTCTAAAGACCTTAGAAACTTTCCATAGGGACTACCCCCCTTGGCTTCGTTGAGAGTTTTGCCTAAACGGAGGAGTCAAGATCAGGTGACAGCCTTGACTCGAGACTTGCCCCCAAGGGCGCACCGAGCAGTAGCATAGATTTCTACCGTGTTAACCAGGTGCGCAATCCGATGGCAACAAGGTCAATTTGCAGAATTGTGATGATAATCAAGGTGTGGCTATGGCAATGAGTAGATGGGAGAAATGGAGAAAGGACTGGGAGCTTAACTATGTTGCTATGAACAAATGCTTAGAATAGCATAATAAACCAAAGTACATACAATGTACAACAAATGTAACATGAAAAACAACTCCAAGATAGATAAGAGAGATGAGTTATACAATAACTCCTTAAGAAATAGGAGAACCTCCTCCAAATACCCAATACATTCATTATATCCAATTCACATGTTCCTCTTGTTGTTGCCTAGTTTCACACCTGGGAAAACGTGGCAGAAGTCTTCAAGCCGTTGGTGTGGCCTCGGGGGGAAGCCAGAGTCAAGTGTTGTCACCTGAAACTCGACTCCTCCGTCTAGGATAACTCCTAGCGAAGCCAAGGGGGGTGGACCCTAAAAAGTAAAAAAAATAAACTAAGGTGTTTAATCTAGGAAAGACAAAACAACTAATCTAGGAATTAGAGAATTTTTGGAACACAAGAGCAATGCACCATATAAAGATAAAATCATTTGTAGTTCAACATCATCATTGTCATTTTGATAATATAAACATCCATAATCATAAAATGTAAATAGTAAGACCAGTGTTGATAAATGGAGTCAGAAAAGTGCTTGAAACTGAAATGACAATGTTGTACGATTGTTCTTGGTTAATTTTATTATTAGTGTGGTAATGGATCTTTTTATTAAGGTTGGTCACCGTTGGGGGATTCTCGATATACCCAAAGACACTGGGAATATATCCGGAATTCAACCAGGTGGCTTCTCACTCAGAAATGTGGGCTGGATTGGAGTCTCAGGGAGATGTTCAACACTATACCAAACGAGGGTATAGTCTAACGGTTTCCAAGAGGTCGCTACCCAGGGGTTCCCGCGTCCTTTGAGAAATTTTCCCACCAAAGAAGAATAATCGATTATGCCGGATTTTCACAAGTAGGTGGTTTATCGGGGTGTGTTAGATCCTATTACTTGTCACTTATTCCCTTTCTGGTGTGATCAGCATGTTCAGACTAAGCTACAATGACCACACAGCATACGAGGAAAAAGCCTTGGAAATTTTAAGTTTTTTATGAACACAAATTTTACTTTTTTAAAGCCCCAAGAGTCTCTTTTCAAGCCAGTACTCGGACAAGCCCTTATCCTGAAACCTTACTTCGGGAAAGCAAGGGGGTGTTTTGGATGGTAAAAAAAGTGAAAAATTGTAAAAAAATGAAGAAAAACTAGGTCCTGAGTGAACTCATGGCCTGCCAATGGAACGGACCAATGAGGTTAATTTTAAGCCCTAGTTGATTTTTATTAATTGCCGAAAAGAAAAAACTAAACTAAAAAATCACGCCACAAAAAATTAGTCAACACAGTTTCCCCCTGGGGGGATGGGCTGTGGGTGCTGGTAGCCCACTTGCTCTCGTTTAATATTTTTTTTACAATGCAATTTAGTGCCCCAGTCTTTTTAAAATGACTCGGTGTCTTACAAAAGGAAAAGGTAAGCAGTTTTGAGAAATAAAGTTTATGGTTCTCCGGATGGCCTGGATCTTCAAAATTTGGTTAGCATCTCCTACTACTTGTTCATCAATTGCTACAAACCAGCAAGCAAATATTAATGAAAGATGCCCAAAAACACTTTAAGAGTGTACTTGGGACACCTATTAAAAACCCAAAAAAAATCTAAGTAAAAATGCAAAAAAAGAACTAAATGAGACAAGCTGAAGCTTGTCTCCTTAGGGTCTTTGCAAATTCAATGAGCTGCAAATTCTAAGCTCTTATGATAGCCAAATACACTTTTTAAAATCAGGTTTAAACACTATTTTTCAAACTTTTTAAAATTTAACAATTTTTTGACAGGTTAAGAAAAGTAAAATGCTTGAAAAATGAAGAGATATAATCTATTTACGATAAACTTTGTAAATGACACAGATCAAATTTCTTAGAGTAATTTCAGATCTACTTATGAGATTGCAAAAGGAGAGAGATCTGAGATATGCAAAACAAAGTAACCAAGAAAAGTTTAGAATTTTATGTTGACGAGAAGGAAGAAGAAACGCCTGGAACTTGGGCTATGGGGTCGTCAACAATGGGGATCAATGGGACTAGTTCTCCTTGGATCTGTTCTAAAGACTAATGGATACAAGCAAGCTCCACCAACTCTTCAGACTAGCAACCTGTAGACACAAAAAACAACTCACACAAGCAAGATCAAATGCAACTAGTGTAGACTAAAATAGAGAGTTAGATACAAGTATTTTAAACAAAAATAATTGAAATTTGACCTCTCTATGATAACCAACAGCAAAAATTAATGGATTAGATCACACTATTTTTACCTTACTAAGATGAAAATCTCCTTCAAAAGCTAGTTTTGATCAACAAACAAGCATGAATAAAAAAAGTAAAGACACAGATTACCTCATATGTTAAGCCAAAACATGAGCATCCACATAACTCAAATCCACACATAGATTTGCCTCCAAAGCCTTTATTCATTCATCAAATGCAAAAGATTACAATAGTTTAAGAGCAGAGGTTCCACCTTCTCATGATAAAACAATGAGAGTGAACTTGCTTATATAGAAAAACTCAAGGAGAGGGGGCACCCAAGTTGAGGAGAAGAAGGTGGAATGGGTGGCATGATAGATTGCTTGATAGATGGAGAGATAGGGGTTGCCAATCCCTTCTAATATGTTGCCAAAACGCAGCCCTAAAGATGCCACCAAACATGCTGCCATACCCTTGATTCGTGGGGCCCCACTCAATTGGGAAATGCACCTAAGTTGAGGAAATGCGCCTCTCTCAAATGGGGGAGTCATTCCCACAATATGGGCTGCCCATACGTCATAAAATTCAGCCCATTGCACTCCTCAAACCATGCTGAAATATTTCATACCTCTAATTCCTCCAAAATTGGAATTTAATTTTTCTCCATTTTTTTATTTTTTTTATTTTTCTCTTCATTTTTCACTTTTTTTTTATTTTTTTAGCATAAGTGAAAAATAAATGAGTCTAAGACTATAGAAAGTGGGTTTAAGGGTAAGGTGGGTGCTCTGAGTTAAAAAACGAACACCCCCATGGCAAAAAAGACCCCTAGACCACACTTTTACACCTTTTACAAAAATTTTAATTAAACCATTAAAAAATGGCTTAAAAACATGGAAAAACTTTTTTCGCCGGAAATTTAAAAAAAAAACTAGGGGGACCCAGCACATGTCCATACGACTCAAAATAATGACTAGCATGTTCATAGACATTGACCCATGGACTTTAATAACCCCCTAAGGCCCATTAACCTCACCAGGCATTCCAACTTTGGAGGAGCAGGAGAAAAACTCAAAAATTATGTTATGCACAAATGCAAGACATAATTAATAAGTGAAAAAACTCCTTGGAATACCCGACTTAGTCAAAAAGTCCTAGGGAACCAAATCCTTTACAAAAATACTATGCTAATACATTTATTACAAACCCCGCAGGGGATGGGCATGTGAAGAAAAAATTTAAAAAATGGCCCTTAAAAAGGCCTAATGGACATCAAATCACTGAAAATGAACATGTAACATGTTCAACTTTGCTCACTGGCTCGATAATCCAACCAAGTACAACTTAGTTGGAAACACCTCTCAAGAATGTCTACATGAGCTCTAAATATACCTATTCACTCATTGCACATGTGGGCCCTTCATTAGGCCAAACCTATTACATATACACAATGTTTTAAAACTTGGAACTGGGAATCTAACCAGTTAGGGGTCAGCTCGGACCGGAACTGAAACCAGTAATGAACCGGAGCGGTTTGATTTCAATGAACCGGACTATTAAAAAATACAAAAAAAATTACAATTTTAATCATAAAAAATATATTTAACATTTAAAGTCTGAAATTTGAATTGGAAAACTTGGCCCTCCAACTGACAGAGAATTAGAAATCAAATGGAATTTGGAGATGCTCTGAGTCTGGTTGTTCCAACTTCCAGGGTACTTCTAGCATTCAACTCCGACGTGTTAGATTATGGTAACCTCGGGATGTCCTCCATGGTTCAAATGTTTTACATGTGTTGATGTATATGTAACTTCGGAATGTATTTCACCTATGTATTTCATCTATGTATATTGTATTCCTATAGAGATGTTATTATTCCTCTATACGGAAGTGTTTGTATTCCTATAGAGATGTTATTATTCCTCTACACGGAAGTGTCATCATTTATATTGTAAATGTCGTAACTTATACTTGATGGGTTATTAGACCATCTTGATGGGGTCGGCCCTGTATGAGTCATGTGGTAAAAGGGTTATTAGACCACCCTAGTGGGGGTCGGCCCTGTCAGCATTATGTTATGTGGTTAAATTGAGGCCGACCTAGTAAAGGTTATTAGGCAAGTCAAGTCATGTATAAATAGAGTGCGGGAGGCACTCTATTTGATAATTCACTTTCTCTCTCACACATTCATGAGAGTGGCACACTTGTGGAGGAGGAGAAGCTGCTGCTAGGAGGACTATCTCTTATGCTTGGGTTGTATCATTGCTCTATCTATCTCTGAGGAAGTTGCGGGGTTTTTCACCTTCTTGGTTTTCCCCAGTGAAACTCTGTGTCTGTTGTGTGCTTACATTATTGTGTCCATGATTGATATGCTGTAGATATGTTGTAGATATGTTGTACATGTTATTCTCTCAGTTAAGATCCTAGATCAGATTGAAATTTCTGAAAAACTAACATGGTATCAGAGCTAGCCTGAAAGAAGGCATGGTATGGCATTTATAACACTTGTTGCACTTGCGAAGCTAGGGCTTGATATAGCAAAAACCAATCATCGTAGCACTTTCGCTATAAATCCATTTCGGCGAGGTTTCAGGATCTGAAAATCTTACAGGTCGAAGATAAGATCCCCATGTACCTTGTGTCCGAAGCACAACTTCTAATTCATTGTACTTTGTGTTTTATGATCTGTACAATCTAGGGTTTCTGCATCTTCCAGATCTGAGTCATAAACAGGTGACCTAAGCAAAAAGGTCATAGCTTGGGCTAGGAAGCTCCAAATAAAATTTCGTAAAAAGTGACAGGTAAGGCACGGACTGTACTTTCACAGGTCGAAGGTTCAGAGGCCGAAAGTGAACGAGTGACACGTGGCACTCCATACAAGTTCACTCTCCTGTTTTATCCCATAAACAGGTCACGTTGCGACACTTGGCATAACTCTCTCTCAGAGAATCCAATTGAGGTCAGACCTGTGGGGTTGGAAAGATAACAGGTCGGGCTACCACAAGTAGAAGTTTCAAACACTGTGGATTCGTAATTTAGGAGTTACACCAGAAACAATCAGGTGCATATTTCTGTCAAAACATAATTGTATTTTGAGCACCTTCATTCATGGCTGCGGGAATTACGGTTTCGGAGAAAGTTGAAATTTTTGTAATCGAAGACCATGGCTGAATGCTACTCATCAAAATCGAAATTTAGAGACCAAGTTCAAATTTTTTGGTTGGGCAGAAGGCCGGGTTTGATCAAACCCTAGTTCGGGACTTTGATCGGAAAAGTGGAAAATTAGGGCTTCTGCAAAAGTTTGAATTTTTGAAGTCTGTGACCACGACTGGAAGCTCCTCAGAAAAATTGAAGTTTAGAGCTTTGGATCGAACCTTTTGGTTGGGAAGAAGGGTGGGCTTTATCAAACCCTAGTTCGGGATCTTGTCAAGAAGATCCGGAAGTTTCAAAGGCAATTTTGAGGAGTGAAACTTTGCAGTTTTCAAATTCTGAGTATACCAGCTTGATCAGCTCATCAAGGCGCATCTTTCTATCCTTTCAGAAGTTTGAATTTTTAGGGTTTCTCTGACAAACCCTAATCCAACTCCAGATCCAGTTTCTGCAAATCAAGTGGATTGGGTTAATCCTAGAAGAGAATGGATTGGTCACCTGCATAAGTGAAGAAGTTCCAGTTTCAGAGGGAGATAAGGCTAAGGCCTTACATAAGAACATTACAAGCAATCTCGACAGGTATGACTTATCCAGGTATGTTTCGAGATCTGTTCATGATTAAGTTTATGGTATGTTTGTCTTCATTAAGGTTAGTACAATCTTGATTAACTTAAGACTTGTTGTATCACCTTAATAAAATTATGAATGCACGATAGAAGATATTCATTGATTAGGGTTTTGACACTTATGATTGTACTAATGCATTGTGGTGTTGTATGAGGTTGAAGTTGTTCGCTAACATAAAAGGTACATCAAGAAAGACAAATCATGTTCTAGTTCAAGAACATATGACCATGGTGACATGAAGACAAAGGTTCATCCATTGCCATGGATCACATAGAAGATCTACTTACGAGGTATGTATAACTTGGTTCTATAATGGTTAACCTATGAGATATGCAGGTTACTAGCACAAGTCATTGAAGAGAACAAGAAGACATTATGCGGGTATGTTAGACATAACTAGCTAGCATGCTAATCCAGGTATGTTTTTCCTATATCAAGTTAGAATCCTACCTTGTGTTAGGATCTCTTATATAAGTATACATGGCATGATTGATAATGATTATTCATTGAAGTTAGTAATCATGGGTTTAGGCATATTATGCTTCTTACTTTGATTGATGATATGACTAACCAAAAAAGTCCTTTGGTCAAATAAGAATATGCATGAGTAAAAGAAGTATTCCCTGAAACCTTGAATATTAATGTTTATAATCTGTGTTTGAAATGATCATGACTATACATGTTTAAGATTATTGTGTTTTTATTATACTAATGAATGTATGATTATGTATGAGATCTCAAAGGTAACACAATGATGATACTAGTAAACATGCACAGTGATCAAGGACGGATATAAGTTCAAGGACAGGTAATCCAGGAAGCAAAGATCAAGAGGGAGCACACTCCAGTAGTTTCTGCAAGGATGCAGACATTCACAGGGATTTGACCACTTCTCACAATCCACATCAGAATGGAGTTGCAGAAAGGAAGCAAAGACTGAGAGGGAGTCCACCCTACAACCAAACAAAGATAAGTATTTGAATTGTCATTTCTTGCATATTTGTTTGTTTAAATAATATTGTTCAATATGCTTATGTTCCTAGACTTGGGGTGTGTATTATGCATATTAGAATAATTGCATTAATGAACAGTGTACTACTAATATGCATCTAATGGGTAAGTGGCCTATGGCACTGTACAACATTCCACTGCTACTTATCTAGAATGAAACCTCTTTGCTAACATGTTGGGAGTTGTGCACACTCTTAACAATGTTCTGGTAGAGATTGGAAGGCATCTAGAAAGTTACAGGATATGGATAAATGTTGTATTAAAGCATTGGCCAAGATAATTGCATGACTGTATGACATATTTATTTATGTGTAAGAATTTGTTTTGAAAACTATGAGATGTTTTCTAATCATGCAATTTAACTTGTTTTGTAGGAAAGATCGTACACCATCACCTACAAAAGAAGGACTACAACATTTGTTCAACAACAAAGTTATCTATTGAAGATATTGAAATTCCTAGGATTCGAGAAGAACGCCATGATCAAGGAGTACCAGTCAACCATGAAGAATGATGTTTGGGATGCAGTCCCAAGACCTGAAGGGAAGTCTGTTGTGACTTCCAAATGGATCTATAAGATCAAGCATGCTGCAGATGGTAGCATAGAGAAATACAAAGCGAGATTTGTAGCTCGTGGCTTCTCCCAGAAAGAGGGGATAGAATATGAAGAGACTTTTGCTCCTGTAGCCAGATACACTTCCATCAGATCAGTACTTGCTCTGGCTGCAGTGATGAAGTGGAAGATACACCAGATGGATGTCAAGACAACTTTCTTGAATGGTGTAGTCGAGGAGGAAGTGTATGTGGAGCAGCCACTTGGTTTTGAGACACATGACAGGGAGTCATATGTGTGCAGATTGAAAAAAGCCTTGCATGGCTTGAAGCAAGCTCCTAGGACTTGGTATGGTAGGATAGACAGCTTTCTATCCAGTTTGGGCTTTACTAAGAGTAAAGCAGATTCCAACCTTTACTACAAGGTTGAGGAAGGCAATCCTGTGATACTACTCTTGTATGTGGATGACCTGTTTGTAATAGGAGAGGATGGATTGATTGCCGATACCAAGAGGAAGCTTGATGCCGAGTTCGAGATGAAGGACTTGGGTATTATGCACTACTTTCTAGGGATGGAGGTGTGGCAGAGTGCAGATGGAATCTTCCTTGGACAAGGGAAGTATGCAGTAGAGATCCTGAAGAGGTTCGGGATGATGGACTGTAAGGCCATGGCCACACCTATGGCATCGAACCTGAAGCTTCTGTGTGATGCTTCATCTGATCCGGTTGATGTCACGATGTATCGTCAAATGATTGGGTCCTTGAGGTACCTGACGAATACGAGACCAAATATTTGCTTTGCGGTGAACACATTGAGCCAGTTCCTAACGGATCCCAGAGGTGTTCACCTGGTTGCTGTAAAGCATATTCTGAGGTACCTGAAGGGTACAATTGATTATGGGCTCAAGTATGATGCGAATCAAAAGTTTAACCTGCAGGGTTATGTTGATTCAGACTAGGCAGGCAGTGCTGTAGATAGGAAGAGCACATCTGGGTGTTGCTTCAGTATGGGATCAGGTGTGATCTCTTGGTTTAGCAGGAAGCAGTCCTGCGTAGCACTGAGTACAGCCGAGGCTGAGTATGTTGCAGCTTGTTCGGCTAGTTGTGAGGCAGTATGGCACCGGAAGCTACTGTCTGAGTTATTTGATCTCCCGCTGGAGGCTACTGGTATCTTTTGTGACAACCAGAGTTGTGTGAAGCTGTCTGACAATCTAGTGTTCCACGACAGGTCGAAGCACATAGAGATCAAATATCACTATTGTTATCACACCATAGTAGCAGGGCTACTATTCTTGTTTAGCAGATATCTGCACATTCCAGAGCTTCCATTATTCGGAGCTTGGCTATGATGATTGTATATCTTGAGATCACTCATGATCAGAGCAGTGTATTATTCAGACTTATGTTAGACCTTGTGTCAAGGCTGAGCCTTGAGAGTTCAAATTTGATGACCGATGTGACCCTTTATCCCATACAGTTTCAGTTCAGTGCCTAGAGATGTATTGTAGCAGTGTTTCAGATGATATATGATGATTATTATTGTGATGATGTTATATGACCTAAGGATGTTTTATCATTGACTGTGGATTATTATCTTGTTGATTTAGTCATGTTCATAGCATCTGCTTGGTATATTATTCCTGATGTGGCAAACTGTTTAAAATGAACTCTAAATTATAAAATGGACAATTACTTGCACATTTAGGTCATTTAACAAAACTCACTGGTTTACCACCTTACATAGATATGGTCTTTCCTGACACCAGTTGTCTACTAGTGTAGGCTCCATATTCACTTGACTCCATCCATACATGACTTTCCTTATTTGACTTTAAACCTTGACCTGTCTCATTTGACTTTCTGATACAGAGGACTTCCCCATTTTTCTACCTCTGTGTTTGGACCGCTTCCCTGTATGTTCAGTGTCTCGGCTCTAAGTTGGTGACAAAGCTTGCCTTTGGTGAGTTGGATTATAGGCCTAAATCATTCTGGTCGGTTGTCCCGATGTTTGGCATTGGCTCGAACTCCCCCTAGTCACTTGAGATGTTGTTGGCTAAAACTGAAAGCTCATGTACTACTTATGGAAACTTATAAATTCGCCCATGGAAACTAAAAAGGGCAAGAGCGATGAACAGCTAAAAATACTCCTCGAAGAGTATAAGAAAGGTCCTGTTATCACACAACTTGTAGTTGCCCCTAGAGGTATCCCATCCGGGACGGTAGAGGAGACAGGCAACTAAAGAGGTGACCCAAGAGATGCCACGGTTCCCAATGCAATGTGGGAGTCACGTCAACCGAGGCACTCTTCACTTTAGGTCAAGGTATAACTAGACCAAGGGGGAGACCCTATACCCCAATCACAGTTGATTGGACCTAAACAAAGGTTTCTAAGGGTAGGTAAATGATGAGTTACGGAAACCAATGCAAGGCTAAGTGGGCCTAAAGGTTAAGGTATGGTTGAAGGTGGTGTGATGGATAATAAGTGTTTCAACCTATGAATGGTTTAGGCCACATGATGGGGTATGATTACTAGGTATAGTACCAATGTGTTTGCACAAATGGGTCTAGTTTCTTGGGAAGTGTGAAATGGTTCTAGATGGACCCACAAGGTGAAGTTAGGTGTGAGGGTGGTACTATAGGTTAGATCTAGGATAAATTTATAAGTTGGAGTTGGTTCTAGGATTACCCATGTGCTAGATCTAGGGTTGGACACTAATCCCAAGAAGTGCGCCTTGCTTGGAGAAGGACTAGTGCCTTGTTTAGTGGGCTAATGGAGTCAAGAAAGATGTCAAAGTGTAGATCGGGACACCTAGAAGCCAAGTCAAGTGAAATGGATGTGATCCAACGGTTAGGTCTTACTAGATCTAGGTTTTTAAGTGATGACCAAAAGTGGACCACAATTCCTTAAAACAAGGAATGCAATCCCCAAGGTAGATCGGGGCAAAAGGATAGTCTAGACCTAGGTTTCAAGGCATGGGCATTCCAAATCTACGAAAATCTCCAACACCCACTTCCTAGAAGTGGTCCAACTCAAAACTCCCAAGGGGTGCGACTTTCTCAAGGAGAGGCAAAAAGTGGGTTTGGTGGACCATGCCAAGTCCAATGGCCACCAAAGTGTAGATCCGGGGTGCTAGTACCTCGATCTATGTTCCTTCAAAGTTTCAAATGAATCCAATGGGTAGATCTTGGTAGATCTAGGTTTTAAGGTGCCAAGAAGGTCAAAGGGGGGTTTCAACCCCTCAAAACATGGAGAGATGTCCACAAGGTAGTTTTCACCAAAGTAAGGATATGGGTATGTGTTATCAAGTGTCTAGTTGTCAAATCAAGCGGGATCTCACATACCCATGTGCTAAATCTAGCCCAACAAGCCTCTCTCAAGGAAGTGCGCTTTAGGTCAAGGAGAGCTTTTTGTCTTAGAAAATGGGTCAATTCTTAGCCAATCACCACCAAATTATAGATCCAACTAGGGGTGGATGCTATAGAGGTGGGTTTTCAATATCTTTTCAAATTGAGGGCTAGATCCAAGTAGATCTAAGAAATACCAAAAACAAGGGTTTTAATTTGATTAGGGTTTTTGTGATCTAGAAATTATGGAATATTCAAGGAAGAGAAGATCATACCTCTTGGGACATACCTGGATGAAGAGATGAATGCTAGTTGAGACGAGGATTACTTTGCCAAAGATCAAATGGAGAATTGTTGAAGCCCTCTTGCCAAATCGATTTTTCCAAGCCACATGTGATTCCTTCTAACCTGTCAAGCCAAGGAGCAAAGCATCAATTAGTTTAACAAATTGAAGGTAGATGCAAGCAAGAGAGAGAAAAACATAGAATAGTTGACACAAAGGCAAAACCACTCCCTGTCAAACCCAAAACGACTTCTTCCAAGCTTGAAGGGAAAGCCTCCCCACCAATTCGCACTTGTCAAAGTCGCCCTCTCAACCTGCAAATAAAGTATGGCAAATACGCAAGATAGCTACAATAGATCCTCCAGTGCAATGGACAATAGCATTTACAATCGAAACTACCAACATCCACTCCAATCCAAGCATGTACTCCAAAAGATAGAAATTTTATTCCAAGAGCCAAGAGCCAAAAATCTCTAGATGATTTTACAATGAGGGGGTCTCCTCCTTATATAGGATAATAAAGACCAAAACCCTAGATCTCAAAACCACTTTTTGAAATGAGTGGTTGAGATTAAAAGATCTCACAACATAATCAATGGCTAAGATGAATCCATAACATAATATCACATGGATCACTCAACATAACAATAGCGCCCTCAATAAATGGTACAATAGAGGGTGACGTCATCCCACAAGAGGGGTATAAAGTACAATAATCCACCTCATGATGACTAGGACATGATAAAATAAGCACATGGTGGGGCTAGGAGGTATAAATCCTTGCTAGCTCACCCCAAGGCACAATGAAATAATAAAAATATGTCCAATATAATAATAATGACCAAAACTGTCCTCAGAATCCATGACAGTCGAGCATTAAATGTCCTCCTGTGATCAATCTGGAGATACCCACATGGTGAAAAATGACTGGAAAATAGTGAGATCAACCTAGAAGACCTCTGTGAAAACCAAATGCCAAAACCTTGCCTCAATTGCCCAAATCGATTTCCTCAGTGACCACTTTATCCCATTTTTTAACTGCCTCGGGAACTGTGAAAGTGCCAAAACTGCCTCCTAGGGTGCTAGCGCTGTCCATCTGAGCCCACCAGGCTCTCCGGGAGGGGGGATAAATGGTAATAACAAGTGGCTGGACCACCCCCTCCATCATCAGCGCCCTAGGTGAACTGGCCTCTCGGGGCCCCTGCTGCTCAGGCTGGGAAATCAGCCCCAAATCTGGTCAACAAGTGTAAAACTGCATCAATCACTGTCAGAAGTGCCCGGAACTGAAAGATAAGTGTCTCAATGGATCCAGAAGACCCAAATCCACTAGGAATGAGTACTCATACACCCTGGGTTGCCCTAATGGGCCAGCTGTAGGGTCCACCATATATGGACAATGTATAATCTGCTGATCTGTAATAATAATAACCTGCTGAACTGGATCAAACATCATCTGTATCATATGTCCATCATATGACATCATCATCAAACATGTGGGACCATAAATCATCACCAATAATCATCATACATGGTCCACATCATCACGGATCCCAAGAATATATATAATCAAGGATAAACCACATCAGTAGACTAAGACAATGCTTCTTTAATCACTTCATAGCTAAGCTCAAAGTATAAATTCCATTCAGTGGCATTAATTAAGTTAACATATTCCGTGATAATATAAAATTACTTGCACCCTAGTTCAAATGACAAACTTACCCATTGGACATGGTCAAACTGCTAGTGAAGGATGAAGGCTAGGAGCAAGGTTGGGCCAAGGGTTTGACTTGTCTAACTTAACTCAAAAATACTTTGGACTGGGAGAAGGGGGAAGCTACAAACTCTGTGCTGGACAAAAGAACACGGGGGATGGCTGTGCCTCACAAATGGATAAGTTGTTTAGAGAGTGCTTATTCAACTTTAGGCACCATGTCTACATCAAGTTGATCCAAGTTCATTAGGATCATTCAATTTATTTCCATGGCCTTTTTGGCCTACATAACCCTTCGGATTTCAGATGTGCTGAGAAGCACAACTAGTTGCAGCTTGCATCCAGGGCATGTTTTTTTATATATTCACAAGGTCAGCAATTGTTTAGATATAGCTTTTAAGAACTATTGCTTTTTGGACCTTTCTTTATACTCTTCGAGGAGTATTTTTAGCTTTTCATTGCTCTTGCCCTTTTTTTGTTTCCATGGGCGAATTTATTTAGTTTCCACAGGTAGAACATGAGCTTTCAGTTTTAGCCAACAACATCTCAAGTGACTAGGGGGAGTTCGAGCCAAGGCCTACAATCCAACTCACCAAAGGCAAGTTCTGTCACCAACTCAGAGCCGAGACACTGAATAAACAGGGATGCGGTCCAAACACAGAGGTAGAAAAATGGGGAAGTCCTCAGTATCAGAAAGTCAAATAAGACAAGTCAGGGTTTAAAGTCAAACAGGAAGGTCATGTATGGATGGAGACAAGTGGATATGGAGCCTACACTAGCAGACAACAGGTGTCGGGAAAGACCATGTCTATGTAAGGTGAAATACCAGTAAGTTTTGTTAGATGACCTAAAAGTGCAAGCAATTGTCCATTTTAAGGTTTACAGTTCATTTTAAATAGTTTGCCACATCAGGAATAATATACCAAGCACATGCTATAATCATGACTAAATCAACAAGCTAATAATCCACTGTCAGTGAGAACATATCCATAGATCATACAACATCATCATAATAGCAATCATCATGCATCATCTGAAACACTGCTGAAGTACATCTCTAGGCACTGAACTGAAACTGTAATGGGATAAGTGGTCACATCAGTCATCCAAACTGAACTCTCAAGGCTCAGCCTTGACACAAGGTCATATACAAATCTGAATAATATACTGCTCTGATCATGAGTGATCCATAATATATAGCCATGCTCTGGAATAAATGAAGCTCTGGAGTGTGCAGATATCTGCTGTACAAGAATAGTAGCCCTGCTACTATGGTGTGATAACAGGTCCAAAAAGCAATGGTTCTTAAAAGCTATATCTAAACAATTGCTGACCTTATATATATATGAAAACATGCCCTGGATGCAAGCTGCAACTAGTTGTGCTTATCAGCACACCTGAGATCCGAAGGGTTATGTAGGCCAAAAAGGCCGTGAAATGAAATTGAATGATCCTAATGAACCTGGATCAACTTGATGTAGACATGATGCCTAAGTTGAATAAGCACTCTCTAAACAACTTATCCATTTGTGAGGCACAACCATTCCCCGTGTTATTTTGTCCAAGCACAGAGTTTGTAGCTTTCCCCTTTTTCCCAGTCCAAAGTATTTTTGAGTTGAGTAAGACAAGTCAACCCCTTGGCCCAACCTTGTTCCTAGCCTTCATCCTTTATTAGCCCAACCTTGTTCCTAGCCTTCATCCTTTATTAGCCCAACCTTGTTCCTAGCCTTCATCCTTTACTAGCAGTTTGACCATGTCCAATGGGTGATTTTGTCATTTGAACTATTGTGCAAGTAATTTTATAACAAAGGAATATGCTAACTTGATTAATGCCACTGAATGGATGTTATACTTTGAGCTTGGCTGTGAGAATGATTAGAGAAACATGTCTTAGTCTACTGATGTGATTTATCCTTGGTTGTATATTATTGGGATCTGTGATGATGTGGACCATATATATATACCTATTGATGATGATTGATGGTCCCACATACTTGATGATGATGTCATATGATGGACATATGGTTCAGATGATGATTGATGCAGTTCAGCAGGTTTTATTATTACTTCAGATCATCAGATTATGCACTGTCCATATATGGTGGACCCTACAGCTGGCCCATTAGGGCAACCCATGGTGTATGAGTACACATTCCTAGTGGAATTGGGTCTTCTGGATCCAATGAGACACTTATCTTTCAGTTCCGGGCACTTCTGACAGTGATTGATGCAGTTTTACACTTGTTGACCAGATTTGGGGCTAATTTCCCAGCCTGAGCAGCAGGGGCCAGGAGAGGCCCGTTCACCTAGGGCGCTGTATGAGGAGGGGGTGGTCCAGCCACTTGTTTTTACCATTTACCCCCCCTTTCTGGAGAGCCTAGTGGGCTCAGTTGGACAGCGCAGATGCCCTAGGAGGCAGTTTTGGCACTTTCACAATTGCTGAGGCAGTTAAAAAATGGGATAAAGTGGTCACTGAGGAATTCGATTTGGGCAATTGAGGCAAGGTTTTGGCACTTGGTTTTCACAAAGGTCTTCCAGGGTGATCCCACTATCTTCCAGCCAATTTTCACCATGTGGGTAGGCCCACAGCGATCACAGGAGGTCTTTTACTCCTTGTCTGTCACAGATTTTGAGGACAGATTTGATCATTTATATTATCTTGGACATATTTTATTATTTTATTGTGCCTTAGGGGATGAGCTAGTAAGGATTGATGCCTCCTAGCCCCACCATGTGCTTCTTATGTTATGTCCTAGTCATTATGAGGTGGATTTTTGTACTTTTACCCCTCTAGTGGATGACGTCATCCTCACTTTGTACCATTTAGTTAGGGCATCATCATTATATTGGGTGATCCATGTGATATATTGTTATGATTCATTATTAGCCATTGATCGTGTATTGAGATCTTTTAATCTCAACCACTCATTTGATGTAGTATTGTAAAGTGGTATAGGGTTTTGGTCTTTATTATCCTATATAAGGAGAAGACCCCCTATTGTATAGCTCACCTTTGGAGCTCTGGAATATTGGAATAGAACACTTCTTTGTGGAGCATATCTCTCTTGTCTTGTGGATTCTCTTGCATCTTGAGTATACAGTATCTCTTCTATGTATCATTGTGGGTTTTGGTTCTACAACTATTTGTCTTGCAGGGAAGTCAAATTGGTGGAGAGGAGAGCGATTTCTTGAGGGTTATTGTTGGAGGGATCCACAACATGGAGGTACATTAGCTGCATAGGCATCAGGATGGAGTAGAGGGTGAGATGCACTCTACTCAGTGGCATGAGTCCAGTGGGGGCTGCATGCGGAGCTTCAGGGGAGATTAACCTTTGCAAGCATGAGTTTTGCATGACCTGTCAGCATTCAGTGACTGCATGCAAAAGTGACTTTTTGCATGCCCCGAGAATTAGGGTTTTGGAAAACCTAATTCATCGGTGAGATTATTTATAGAGGAAGGGGGTCCCCAGATGAGGTTACTCAGTTGCATTATCGGGGAGAGATACTGCTAGAGTGAGGAGGGCGTAGCTGCACATGTGGGGTGACTTTCTGAGAGAGAGAGGAGTTGCTGCAGGAGCTAGGAAGGTCAGATCTGAGCTAGATCAATGACCTTCAGTTCCAAAGAGGCTAGACACCCAATACTGTGAGCTGAGAGAGCTCAACAGTATGATTTCTGATTAGTTTGGATGAGGCCGAGTTCTCTTGGAGGAGGGAGCATTTCCCAAGGAGGGAGAAGCTCGTTTGGAGCTGGATTGACCGATACGGAGTCTGAGACTTCCAGGATAGCTTTGCCTCAGCATTGGAGGAAGGTTAGGGATGATCAGAGCTCAGATCTGCTGAGATCCGGTCCGGTACGAGCATTTGACATCTGGAGGGAGGGCACACTTGTGCATGTAGAGTAGGACGAGTTCATCAGAGGGCTTCTTCAGTTTCAGAGCATATCAGAGCAATGAGATAAAGAGAGGGCAGATCAGTCAGAGGCATCTTCAGATTACTCAGATCCAGTTTGACAGTTGGGGCTTACTCATCTAGTGCATGCATCAGCTGGATGCATGCAAAGTAGAGTCTGTCGAGTTTTGGACCGATTGAGTTACCTGCTGAGGTAATCCTGTATTGTATTGTCTCATTCATTATCTATATGCTTCGGGCTCGAGAGAAGATAGCCCCACAGTTAGTTGGTTTTTCCCCGAAAGGGTTCCAAGGTATATCTGTTGTTTATGTGTTTGATTGCATTTATATTTCAATTGGTAAATGCAGATCTAGTTGTTTGAGTCTATATTTTTATGAGTATATACTGATATTGAGACTCATACCGCTTGAGATCTCAGGGCGATTCAGAGGGAGTAGTGATCTCTGAATCAAATATTTACACAACGGTCTTGCAGCTTGCTCCTTGACTCCTTGACTCGAAGTCTTGTTCCAACAGTCTTGCTCCTTGACTCCTTGGACAACGAACAACTCCACCGGGCTCAACGTGAACATTTAAAGTTTGAAATTTGAATTGGAAAACTTGGCCCTCCAACTGACAGAGAATTAGAAATCGAATGGAATTTGGGAGATGCTTTGAGTCTGGTTGTTCCAACTTCCAGGCTACTTCTAGCATCCAACTCCGACAGTCTTGCAGCTTGCTCCTTGACTCCTGGCTCGAAGTCTTGTTCCAACAGTCTTGCTCCTTGACTCCTTGACTCATTGGACAACGAACAACTCCACCGGGCTCAACGTGAACACTGAAGATGGGCTCAATAGTGAAAATGACTCTCACTCGTGACTCAGTCACTCAACTCAACAAGCGGTGGCAACAAAGTGTGAGGAAAGGAAAGTGTGAGTGAATTAGGAGAGGGGGGCACATATTTATTAGTTTAGACGTGAATTAGGGTTATGTTTTTTAATTTATTTAAAAAAAACATTTTAAACCCCTATTTTCCTGTTTGGGCCTGCAGAGGTGAAACGATAGCTGGCCGGCCGGTTTTTCACAGATTCGGCCGGTTTGGTCCGGTTCGGTAACGAACCGGCCAGTTCAGGCTTCAAAACGGTCGGGTCGTTACTGAACCGGACCCCGATCCGAGTTTTCTGCCGGTTTGAAGTTCCGCCTAAGTTGGCCAGTGAAACCGGCCGGTTCCGGTTCCAGTTCGGCCGGTTTTAAAAACGTTGCATATACATTTACTTCATCACATATATATTTAACCCCATATATGTCCCCCTTGGGTCAACATATGCCCCCTCTGGGTCATAACATATGCCAGGGATCTTAAGGCTATAAGAAGACAATTGGTGATTATGAAAGCTCAAATTGAGAAGCATGAAAGAAGATGTTCTTGTTGGAAGTTGGGAAAGAATGCAATAAGGAAAAAGATTGAGGAGGAAGCAGCAAAAATCATAGAACTGCAGTACAAAGTATTACACTTGGAGCTGGAACAAAGGTCAAGGTTTGAAGAATTAAGAAACTCTGTGTCTCCTGAAAACTCTGTTGGTTCACCTGGTCTGGAAAAAGTAGCAGCAATGGAGGAAGACACAGTGGAACAGCACACTGAGAAAATTGGGAAACAAAACCCTTCCTTTCTAGCTTTTGTTATAGGACAGGGGAAGAATGCCCATAGTGGGTGTGGTTAAAAATGTTTTTCTGTTTATCTGAATGTTCTAGATTGTAGAAGTCTGTTTTTCTTCTAGGACAGTTTTTAAGGCTTTATACAAGCCAAGTAGTAAATATCAGAATTAAAATTCTGAGTTTAGGAGAAACAGGAAGCTCTTCTTTGGACATTTTGAAGTTCATGGAAGTTATTTGGACAATTTCACTTCAAATTTTTGTACTTAAAGCCTGGACAGTAAGGCCGCAGACCCCTCTTTTATACTAATACAAATAGTAGCCATTTCTGTATATATATATATATGCTTGTATTTTAGTTGATTTTGTATGTTAGTATATTTGTAACTGCCAGAATATATCGCTACTTCAGTAAATGATAAATCAGTTACTAATTAGGTGTCAAAGACATGTATATGGTTTATCCAATTTATGACCACCTTCTTTTAGAAATTGTACAAGCTGGCTTTCCTTTGTTTTCTCCTTCTTAAGCAAGTTCTGCTTCTTCGAGTTGCAGTTAAAAGTGTGTCCTTTTTATGTTTTCTCTTTTTCTCGTATTAGAAAAACTCTAAAAAGAGGCCTCCTCATTTCAATCTCTCAAGTAACATGCTAGTGAGATTTGTTATCTCATTTTTACTACTAAAAAATTAGCATGAGATTTTTTCTTCCAGTTCTTCCAACCAGTCATCTATCAGGAGTTTCTTCCCAATGGTCTCACATGTTAGGAGAGAGAGCATTAAAAGAAGTTGATCACCACTAGCCATCCCCCCTGATATTGTTGGTGTTTCTGTCCTTCGGCTCTTTGCAGTACTTGCAAGTTGCATGTACCTGCAATTCTGCTTTGTTTACCTGTTCCATGCTCTTATGCTTCTTTTACAGCATACACTAGGTTTGATTATATATGTTTTTCTAGGAGTGGCCTTTGCACTCCCACTTTGTATCTAACACTATTATACCTACTTACCTAGCAGTCCCATTGACCCATTTATGGTCATTCATTGGACATTAATAAAATTATCTTATCTTATCTTATCTTATATATCTAGTTCTTACTACTAAAGTAGTTTGCATTGTCAGGGTCCAATAGAAAACTTACAGTAAAAGGGAATGCATATCTTCTTTGGAATAACTCCGACAATCTGATCCTATCTTCTTGATTGCTTGCCTCCATTGCAGTCTACATACAGAAATAGATTTAATTAGTTGTCGCATTGACTTCTTGAAGAAAATAGATGCTAGTTCTCAACTGCAAAAATGCAAATAAATAAATCATTTCAAAAGTGGCAGAGAGAAATCTATGAATGGCTCCTCTAAGATGGACGGAGAAGGATAAATGGTCTAAAAGAAATAAATGATAGATGGGAGCTAAGTTCAAGGTATTACCCTGATTTCAAATGCCTCAAGGGAAACATCGGAATCAAAACCACGAAGAGTTTGTAAGGAAGCTTCAAAATCTGAATCCTTACCAATCTTAGCCTGAATGAACACCCACATATATTAACCAGGATGAGTTTTACGAAACATGATATTTGCCAATGGCTTCACATTTAAAGAGTTAAAATCAGTTTAGAAACTTAATTTCAATTCGTACAGGCTCACCAGCCATCTTGGAGCTTCTGGGATTACGAAGAGTCCAAGAACCAATAAACTGCAGGGAACCGCACCTGCATAGCAGAGCAATAGGAGTATGACATTTTCCAAGCGGTGTCTAGTCCATGAAATCTGAAGAAAATAATTCTACACTATACCTTCCCTTTCTCTCATTGATCTAAATGGCAACAATATACCTGCAAGTGCAAGGTACCTCCAGGAAATGAAGATTCCCAACAGATATACGATGAATATACCGATTGTTATAGAAAGCTGTTCCACAAACAGCCTCTTGGACTCAGATTTTGCAAATCAATAACAATCATTCTTTTATAGTTCCTCATAGGACAGATGTAAGGTTGAGTTTTCAATGAAAATTGATAATGGCTGAGAGTCTCACCATGTTGATTGTACCAAGACTTCCTCGCAAGTGCTTAGGAGCTATCTCAGCTATATATATAGGTACCTGAAAAGATCATGTTGTTTAATGCATAAATTAACTGTTTACATCCACTTTTTCTGATAATTCCAGATTATTCTTTTTGATATTGGTTGGCATATTTTTCATGTTTAGAGTCCAAAAGACAATGAAAAAAGTGATATTTGGAAGAAAAAAAACAGAAATTTATGGGAAAATACAATGGAAGTATTACATATTGAAAAACTGAGTTCCAATAATTGGTATTAAACAGTTTATAAGATATAATAGACTTGATTTACTCTTTCACAATGTCCACACAAGGATTTATATTTTGACATGTCTGAAAGACCATTTCCAAACCATGTTTTCCAGTATTGGTCAGAAAAGTTTTGAGATATCTATCAGAAAAATTTTGGTGGTAGTGATCAAATTTCAATTAGGATTAAAGACCATCTCTAATATCCTTAATAGTGTATGGTTGTCAGAAATATGTGTTGTTAGGTTAACAATAAACAATTTCCACTGTATAAGTTATGACAACTATTCCCACGATTTACAGTCAATGAAAAACACTTGACAATGAGAAAACTTAAGCCTTGTAGACATTGTAAAGGCTTGTGTCCCATCAAAGAACTTACAGTGAATGAGATAACTCCCACCCCAAAGCCTGTCAATAATCTCCCTATGTACAAGAATACAGAATTCTGCAATAAGACAGCAACAGTAATCACTAAAATGATTGCCGTAATTCCAGGATGGTTTATCATCCTAACCATGCTCAAAATATGAATAATTTCATTCAGAGAAGAACAAGTTACCTTAGTAAAAGAGATCGCGAACCACCCTAGAATATTGGGAACTGAGGCTACTAGAAGAGCCTGTAAAGGTAAGTGAAAACTTTGAAAATATTATCAAAGCCGAACTTCAAAGCGAAGTAGCTAAAAGGTTTAAACCAATGAATTGATTGAAATGCGATAACGTATGATTGTTTGTAAAGATAACTTGTATACAAATAGACATGAGATCCTAAGGGCATACCCCTTTTCTTCCGATATAGTCTGCCATTATCCCGCTTACTAATGCTCCAATCATTGCACCAACATTGGATAGTGATCCAAACAAAGAAAACTGTATCAAATGTTACCATCCAGGTTGTCAAAAACCATAGATTTGTCTCCAAATGTAACTTTAAATTAAGACCTAGGTATGTTTTAAGGCTAAAGAATTGTACCTCAGAAATGGTCAGGCTGAGATCACTAATAATGCCATCCTCAGTAGGCGATGAATATCCATTCTGCAACAAGCTAACCAATATCATTGATTTTTCCTTTTTCTGTCGAGTTCCAATTCAGTTGTATTTTTTTCTATTTTGAGCACATGTTTCTCTGTTAGAATTGGCAAATAGCACAACCAAGTCCTGCTTCAGAGAAGAGAAAAATATGAAGCACGCGAGATTTTCCAATGCCAGAAAACTTCCTAGAAAAGTGCTGTTCTTATTGGGGTATAAAAAATACACTGAGAGGAAGCTGAATGTCATTTGTAATAACCAGTTTTGAATCATTATCTAATTTTCACATGTAGATTGTTTCACTGTTATCAGATCCCAGTAATGGTTGGCAGTTGGACCACAGGTGATCTGATTATAGTTGAGGACAACCATCTGAAAAATAATTTTCATGGATATGCATTTTCTAAATTGCTAGGATTCAATCATTGCCAGATTCGTCCAACAACAAACCACAAGTCTTCCAATCCTTGTTGAAATTTGGTATGATCAACATTGTAAGACAACAGGAACAATCGTCAAGGCTGACCACTGGTGCATAGTGACCCCTGTTCTTAGTTTTGTATTTTTATGGGAGAAGGGGGAGCAGATGCAATAGTTGGGACCAGGCCAGCTGCCATTAATTGCACTGATAGAAGCTAGGTTGCTCTACAGCTCGTTGGCTAGGCAAATTCATTTCCATCAAACACTTTGTGTATACAAAGGTGCATTGAGTGCGTTGAATATGGATATTGTTGCATTGAGTGAAGCTTCTCTCGGTGCTCTACAGATCGGGTAGGGTGGGGGATCCATCCTCACTTCGTGTTTGTGTCTAACGGTGCATAGAATCTAGATAATTCATTGGGGTGCATTGAATATGGACAGAACCACAGAGCCATCTAAACACGGGTCTGATATGGACTTTCATATTGAAAGGGGCTATCTTTGCACAAAGAGAAAAGGTGCTTTACAGCCAAGGTAAGGTTATGAGATGCTTATCTTTTCAGAAAGAGAAGCTAGTAAATCTATAACCAAGGTAGGGTGGGGATCCATCAACACCCCAAGTTTGTCTGTAATTGTGTGTATGTGTAAGGGTGTATTGAGTGCATTGGATATGGACTGTGTGTGTGTGTGTGTGTAATGGGTGCATTTGATATGGGCAGTAGCAGAATCCATCTGCACCAGTGTTTTATATGGACTGCAAGATTACAAGGATGCATATCTCGTTGAGGTGCTTGAATCACTAATTTCCTTGACATTGATAAGAACACAAAGAACAGCATTAGTACAAGCTATTATTCCCTCGCCCATTCAATTAAATGAACCATTGATTCAGAAAACTTAATGGGCACAAACAACTTACAGTAAATCCATATTGGAGAGGACCCAAAGCCACAATCAGAGTACACAAAACAACAATAAAAGCACTCTCTTTGGGAGCCTCAGGAACAATTTGACTGCTTTCACCTCTCTCAATAACACTCCTGGACGAATTACTGTACCAGCTTCCTTTATGAAGCAAAGGTCTCCTCGGATCTCTCGTACCAGTCTCCAAGTTCTCATTAAAACTCATCTTGAGCTTAAAATATCACACCAACAGAAATACTGCAACACTCAATGATGTTTGGCTATCAATACAGCAATGAAGGAAACATTATCTCTCTGGTCCAGAGATAGCACTGTGATGGCATGGCTTGTTTTTTTATCCTCGCCAGGCTGACATAATCGATGTGAAGATTCGTTTTGTCATGGATGTCAAGTTACCAACCTACTCGGAGACTCACGCAATCACACTTTCCCTCTTTGCTCAGCGTCGGACCCCTACATTGTAAGGAAAAACTAATAAAGATGTCTGTACAAGCATTCAAGCACGTTTGGTTTCACGACAGTTTTTCTTTAGGTCTGGGATTGCTCATCTTTCCACAGTGTGCTTTTTGGAGTCTAGTGTATAATTCAACACTCATACTATTTTAGCTAAAGATATCCATCAGATTCAACCAGGTATTCCGCGGGCAGATTTTATTATTATTGTTATTTTATAATAACTAATACATTAAAAAATAACATATAAAAAGTATGCTTGGAAACCTAACGGTCAATAACAGTTGTCAAGAGTTGTTCATTTAATGGCGGGTGGTTGTTATGTGTCATATCTTTCTTAAAAAATATATATCATTAATATATATATATGAGAAATTAATATTTATTGATTAGTTTTGTATGATTGATTAATTATATGGAATAACGAGTTAATATGTGGATTTTACTAAAATTTTATAATAATAGAGTAGTAATGGGATTTGTGAATTTTAGGAAATGTAATATGTATAGAATTACTCTAAATAAAATGGAGTGTTTATTGTAAAAAAAAAGGTTCAAAATTGGTGTCTTCTTTTTAGGACAATAAGTCATTCGAGTTTCAATAGTGCTAAGTCTTAAATCAAGACTAACTAGGGGTATTTTATGCTTTCCTTGCATGCACAAACAACTAGGTTGTGATTTGGTGATAAGAAATAGAGTATTTATTGCATAAAGATCCAAGTTCAATCTTTAGTGTTTTATATTTGGGATGATAATCTGCTCAAAATTCTTAAAGAGGCAAGGTTTGCATTGACACTAACTAAGGTTGTTGTCAATGTTCCCCTTCAAAGCATAGTGCCATGTGGATTATGGTCTAATAATAAGAAATGGAGTGCTCACTTTAAGAAGACCCAAGTTTGATACTAAGTCTATCTTTTCCAAAATGATAGTATGGTTGAGTCACCAAAGTGGCATGGTCTAGACCGACGCTTATTGGGACATTATTAGTTAGTACATTATTTTCATGCATACAGCCACATGGATTGTGGTCTTGTAGTAATAATTGGAGCATTTAATATAAAGAGATTTAGGTTTGATACTCAGTATCTACTCTCTAGGACAATAGTCCACTTGACCACCTAGACTGCTACGCTTCAAACTCACACCAATTCTAGGAGTGTTCTTATTACCCTCCTTTCATGCATAAAGGCTCTTGGGTTATGGTTTGGCAATGAGAAAAGGAGTACTTTAAAATGTAGAAAGGCCCATGTTAAATACTCAATCTCTCCTCTCTAAGAAGGTAGTCCATCCAACATACTAGAGGGTCAAGCTCCACATCGATACCAATGGGGAGTATTTTCAAGACACTCCTTTGATGTAAAGAGGTACCTAGGCTCAACAATAAGAAATGGAGTGCCTGTTATGGAAAACCCCAAATATGATACCTAGTCACTCTCCTAGATAATAGTTGACCTAAATCCCTATAGTGGCAAGCTTTGAACCAACACCAACTAGGGATGTTTTTGGTACCCTCTCATGCATATGGCCACTTGGGTTGGGTTTAAATGTTAAGAAATGGAGTGCTTACTATGGAAACATTCAAGTTCAATACTTTGTCTCTTTTCTCCAAGATAACAGTGTGTGTAAGTACACATAGGGTCAAGCTCCACACCAACACAAACCAAGGGTATTCTTGTTACCCTATGTTCATGCATAAAGCCACATAGGTTGTGGGTTGGAAATAAGAAATGGAATGCTTACTTCAAAAGGAGCAAAGTATGTGGGTCTTCAAATAGGCAAGTTCCACAACAACTCTATTTCAAGACATCAATACCTTCTCTTTATGCACAGATGAATTAATTATAAGAGATTGAAGAATTTTTTGCATAAAAATTTAGGTTCAATACTCAATCTCTCCTCTCAAAAAAAATCTACTCAAAGAAAAAACTCCAAACCAACACCAACTATGGACATTTTCATCTAAATTGTTTATAAAACATGGAAGTGCACATGTATTGAAAAAAATGTACTAAATTATTTAAAATATGTTATTTTTAAATGATAGTTGAAATTTAATAAAAAATATAATTTTAGATCAAAATTGTTGTTTTAAACTGAGATGTGGGTGCCACACCAAGAGTATCCCCATCACACCCACATGCATGAAGCTAGATGCATAGGTAGGTGGTGAGGAGCTACAGTGGCAGTTGATGGGCATGTAGGAGATGGTTTAATGCACCCTTTAATGGATTCCCATTGCATTAAGAGACAACAAGTCGAGGGGAACAATCCAAGGTTCAGGCGAGCAGGAAAAAGGACAAGGAGATCGACGATAATACTTTGCGAACGAGTGAAGAGACTCCTAGCATGTGCAACTAGTTAAATACCCGAATGGCTAGGAATAATCAGGCTACGATGAAGGTTTTCGGCATTTACATCAATGATGTGGATGACTATTGGGCTCTATCGAAGGGTACGCTCCTGGTGCAAAGCATTGAGGGGGGCAATTCTAGAGGAGTCATCCCTATTGCGCTCGAAATTCTCCATGGGTGCGAATCTATGGAACCTCCCCAACGTGCTCAATGCAAATGGAGCCGTGGAGGAAGGCGGTTGTTGATTTCAGAGGAAGGGGAAGGTCATCAATCTCTCAAGGAGGATGTTGTCTTCCGCATCAAGCAAGTGATTGAAGAGATGGAGGCTTTATCGCTAGAGGAGCAGGAGTAGAAAAGGGGAGCGCAAGATGGCAACACTCCTTACTAGATGTCAAAAACTCGCTCGATGTAGCTCTGATGGAACATGAATACCTTCAAGATGAAATTATGAGGACAATAAACCAACTCCATGATGAACTGGATCGAATTCACAAGCAATTGGATGAACTTTAATTGTAATTTTATAACTATCCTACTGTAGAAATCGAAGATCACTTTGTTATTATGATCGAATAATTCCAAACCTTTCATCAAATTACTTGTAGTTGCACTTTTAAAATCGGTGCCTTACCAGTTGTACACGAATTACCCCAACATAGAAGGGCCCAAAGCATTATAACTTAGACTGAAGAAGAGCTGGCACATGTGGCCAGTGCTCCATTCCAACTCACAACTGCTAGAGGTAAAAGTTTGTGCGCCACACACATCTCAGTTTCTTCTGATGAAAATTCCAATGAATGAATTTTTGAAGTTTTAAATTTTTTTGATCGCTGTGCATTTCCAAGTGTACAACTAAAAACTTTTCTATTATTATGCTTATGATGAGATACACATGGTTTCCCTTCCATGGGAAGGTTTTGAACTCTTTATTGTTTGGTACTTTTTGACCTCTTAAGCCAGACTAGTCCTCAACTATTGCTCGACATGGTTTCCCTCACAGCAGGTCTACCAAAGTAATTTTGTACTATATGTTTTGTCTCAATTAATATCTCAATTAATAGAAGGTCTTGTTACTAGCTTACAAAAAAATTTGTTTTAATAGTGATTAAAAATAAATTAAATAATTAAATCTTGTTAGCATAGTTGATTTCAACATGTTTTGTTTTACACGACTATCCAAGTTCAAACCCACAAACTCTATGCCTTTTAAGTTTCATTTCTCTTTTAAAATTCTATGCCTTTTAGGTTTCATTTCTCTTTTAAAATGTTAGTGAAGTTGTAGTTACAAACAATAAATGAAACAAACGAAAAGATATATAATGTTTACTTTTGAATAAAAGTGAATATCTCACAAAGGGTTTAGTACTCTCTAAATATAGATAATGTAGTGAAGTAAAGTTCTCACAAAGTGTTTAGTACTCTCTAAATATAGATAATGTAGTGAAGTAAAGTTGTGTTACAAACAATAAATGAAACAAACGAAAAGATATATAAAGTATACTTTGGAATAAAAGTGAATATCTCATAAAGTGTTTAGTACTCTCTAAATGTAGAGAATGAAATAAAGGGAGTACTTCTATATATTTCATAATCATAATGAATAAGTTTTAAGTTCAATATAAAGATTGAAAAGGTAAATAAACAAATTATAACCATTTATTTTTATATAATTTTTCACATCAAATATTTTTATAAAAACATAAAATTAATATATATAAAATAAATAACATTAAAATCGAAACATCACATGAAAAGTAATAATTATTTTTTTGGTAAATATAAGTCAACAATAACATGTGAAAATTGTCACATAGTACTTTTAAAATTCTTCATGTGTGTAAGGCTTGTATCTATGGAGTTTTGAATCGATGACTTTACTTGAGGAGTGTCTTTTTTTTTAATAAGAACGTATATTGTATATTAAAAAAAAAAGCCGTGGTTTTTACCCAAATCGGCAAAGTACATGGAGGCCAAATTGGCTATTATCATTTTCAACTTCGCATAGTCTGTGGAGACCATCGTTGAAAAAAGATGTGATTGGATGTTAATATGCCTTTCATCTCATTTTGAGAAAGCTTATTACAAATAAATAGAATGAATGAAATACTAAATTGCTGTTGACACTGCTAAAAGAATTTGCTGAAGGATGTGCTGAATAATACACTGAGGAAATCGAAAGATTCAGAGTGTCATTCTGAGGTTGCTAATGCTAAATAAGATTAACAGATACTGCGCTGGAATTGCTGTTGATGCTGCATAAGAATATCAGTATGTCGTTCTGCTTCAAATGTTGAAAATAGGATTATTATTTCTGCTTTGATGCGTGAGGTTGTGATGCTCTGCTTTCGGATAGTGAGTTAAACCAAAACATGAAGAGAATTTAACACCAAATATGTTGATGATGTTAATAGATGAGAGTTCCAATGCTCATGCTGATAATACTGAATAATTAATTGAACATGCCAAGAGTGAAGGTTTTTGATAATTCGGTTAATACTAATAATCCTGAAAATGATGATAACAATGCACTGAGGTTTCTGTTGATGAATCATGCCAAGAGTGGATTGAATTTCAAATGCTCAGGATTCAGGTTTCTGCTTCAGATATTGGAAGAGGACATATTTAATTATGAAAGAGCTTATTAAAATTGAATCAAATTCACTCATAGTGCTGCTAATCGAGCCTTCTGCCTTCTGATAATGAAAATAAAAGGGCCATATGTCTATGCCGGGATGACTTCTGCTCTGATGCTAATTTTACCCAATTCTTCACGAAACTGCCATCTGAAACCCGATCAGCTTCATCCTCTAGACGTGTTTCTGCTGCAATTTTAAACTTCATATAAATTCAAAGAAGTCTTAGTGTTGAGCTTATATGCTTATGTTGTCACTATGTCCATCTCTACGTGAAGATGTGTCCTCCAAATCCTACGATGGCCTTTTCTTCCAGGACTCACACAGTAAATCTTATTAGTCAATAGACAGGTTTATACCCAAGATAGAAGCACAGACTCACTTTTCAGCGAATCTTCTTGGCTATGTATAATGAAAATACTCTGTATTGGAAGTTTAAGGACAGAGTGTGATGTTTATTCCAATCAAACAGTCTGTTTGAGCAGAAAGATGAAATTATGCTTATAAAATTTCCAATGTCAAGGAATATGTTGGGTTTCAACATCCATATTGGAGAGCTTGAGCATGCCTTGATGTTGACTAGTAGCAGCATTAGCTTCGATGTCGACCTCAGTGTTTAAGATTCTTAAAATATGATATGACCTGAACAGGGTGAAGGTGCTCGAAATATGACGAATTCGCTAAATGATACGACTAAGAGGAAGATTGTTGCTATTGGTGTTAGTGTTGAGGGCGCAGATAATGATCAAAGAATCCCCAAACACTTGAATCTTGTCAATTTTATGATCTATAGCAATCTAGCAGCCTTTCAACAAGGCTAAAGCTTCAGCGAGATTATTTGAGCTATTGCCCAGGCCCCACCTATACTTCAATCTTATGTTCCTATCTCTATTCCACAAGACTCCACCTGCTCTTGCAACGCCGGGATTGTTCCTGGAGGCACCATCGAAATGAAGGCTGTCCAAATCCTGATTTGTCCTCCATTCTTGGAAGTCTTTATTTGTGAGTCTGATTTGCCAGGCTGGAGTGAGTCTCTGTTGGGGCTCATACCTAGGTTGCGGTCTGTTAGTTCCTATCCACTCCAATTCCACCTTGCTAAGGGTTGAATCGGGCCTAAACTTAGAGTGTTTGAGGCAATCGAGCAGTAATCCTTTAGCTTGGCTTGTTGTGTGTATGGGGTTGCAAATCTTTTCTTGGAAGATTGCCTGGTTTTTGGCAATCCAGATTTTCCAGCATGCATATTTTGGGATGGAGATCCATAGATGATACCAGAGCTTATCCTTGGAGAGGGGAGCGGGATAGATAGATTTCCAATCGTTAAAGAGCTGAGTGGTGGTAGTGAAGATGGGCATGGTGATGTTGAGGTCCCTGAGCATATAATTCCAGACGTTCTTAGCATAGGGGAAATCCAAAAAAAGGTGTTTACAAGTTTCAATGTTGCTTTGGCAGAGAGGGCACCAAAAAGGCCCATGTATTCCTCTCTTACTTAAATTTTCACCGGTGAGAATTTTATAATGAATTAAAGTCCAGGTAAAGAAATTGATTTTCGGGAGTCCGAATGGGTCCCAAACCATTTTCCATGTATCGTTTCTTGCTTCTTCTTTCTGTTGCAGAGCTTTGTACCCAATGGTAGCCGTATACGAGCCTGTAGGCCCCCAGCCTCGATCATCCCTGGCCAATAAGTGCAGAGGGGAGCATCCTTTCAGATTCTCAATAAGAATGTCTTTGGCTGCCTCAAGATTTGCAAGAACAACTACCTTTTACCAGCTATCCCAATTTCATGACTATCCCAAGAGCTAAAGTCCTTTAGAGTTGTGATTCCCTGTTGGGCTAACCAGTCTGCAATATTTTTTAATTCATGGATATTTTGCAGTGCTTCTTTTTCCATAATTCTATCTTTAAAAATATCTATTTTCTTACCGTTGCTTGGTACCCAATATAATTCTTTTGGGAAAAAATCCCAGGCCTCTTTGCATAGGGACCAAGTGCTTGAGCCTTTGGAGGTAGGTTTTTGATCTAAACATCTTAGGTTGTCTCCATTAAGATATTTCTTCCTGAACACTTGGCTAATTCGATTCCGCTTGTTGTGGAGAATCTGCCATAATAACTTACCACCCAGTGCCAAGTTTGCATGTCGAGGATCACGAATTTGTAGTCCTCCCGCAGTTTTTGTCTTCTTAATCGTCTCCCAATTCACTAAGTGGATTTTTTTTTCCCCATTGTTTTTCCCTCCTAATCAAAGGAAATCTCTCATTAATTTACTTATCTGTTTAGTTGTTCCTTTTGGCGCTAGGAGTGTAGAACACTGGTATATATGAGTGGCGGAAATTACCGACTTCACAAGGATCAGCTTCCCAGCCTTACTTAGCCAATGTCCTCCCCATCTAATGATTTTTCTTTTAATTCTGTTGATCGTATCGTCCCACGTTCCAGCCTTAGAGTTGCCATAAGTGATGGGTAGACCCAGATAAGTGAATTTTTCCCAGTGATTATAAACCTTGATGCCAAGTATTCTGCTGATTTTTGCAGCCACTGCGTTGTTTGTATTCCAGCTATAAACTGTACTTTTCTGTAGGTTAATCATTCCTTCGGAGGTCTTGCAATACATGTTCATATTCTGCTTGAATTTGCGTGCTATGAAGGATGAGGCTCCTCCAACGAATAAAGAATCATCTGCAAACAATGTGTGATTGAGAGGATGGGAGTCCAAGGTCAAATGGAGGCCGGGGAGGGTGCCATTGAGAAGGTATTGGTTTAATTTCTGACTAATGGAGTCTTCCAAGATAATGTACAGGAAGGGAGAGAGTGGGCAGCCTTGCCTAATGCCCCTGGATGCTTGGAAGAAGTCTGAAGGACGACCATTAATTAAAGGAGCAATCCAGGGTTTGCTGATGCAAGCTGCAATCCAACGGATGAAGGTTTCATTGAATCCAAAACAAGACATAATATTGAAAAGGAAGGAGTGCTTGACCCGGTCAAATGCATTGGCCATGTCTAGCTTGATTAACATACATTTTTCCTTTCTATCTTTGTTGGAGTGGATAGCTTCTTGAACGAGAATGACGTTGTCCAAAATTTGTCTCCCTTCCAGAAAGCCGCCTTGATTCTCCGAGATCATCCTGTTGAGTAAGGGCTTCATCCGGGTCGCCAACATCTTGGCTATGATCTTGTACGAGGCATTGCATAAGAAAATCGGTCTAAATCTGCTGAAGGAGCTTGGGTTTGTATCTTTCGGTATGAGGGACAGAAAGGTGTTATTAGTGCCTCCACCTATCTTAGCCTTTGAATGGAAATTCTTTACCATTCTCATAAACTCTTTTTTAATGTATTTCCAGCAAGCTTGATAAAAATGTATGGAGAAGCCGTTGGGACCCAGGGCTTTATCAGAGTCAAATGAGTTGATTGTATTGACCACTTCTTGCTCGGTGAATGGCTCCAGGATATTCAAATTCTCCTCAGGCGTAATGCTATTCTGGATATGCTCCAGCAGAATGCGCTCCTCTTCTCCTTCGACCCTGTCATCCTCAGCAAATAACGTGGAGTAGTGTGCATGAGCAACGATTTTAGTATCATCATTTCCTTTGCAAATCGTGCCATCCTCCAATTTGATCTCATCGATGTGATTGCCTGTCTGTCTTATTTTGAATTGGTTATGGAAATATCTGGTATTTTTGTCCCTTGACTTTAGCCACGTACTTCATGACTTCAGCCGCCAATACTCTTCCTCCTTTCTAAAGGCTTGATAAACTCTGCTTTGTTGAGTGGTTTCCTCATGCATCGTTTTAACATCAATGAGTTGTTCGTCCATAGCGCATTGCATATCTTCTAAGACTCCCACGATGATCTTTCTGGGTTCAGTTGGGGCAGGGCAATTGGATTTTTCCCAATTCTTTAGAGCTTTCTTAGTATTCTTTAATTTTTGTTCCCATACATGGCATGGAGAGCCTGTGATGGGGATTCTCCATGCCTTTTCCAGAATAGGCCAGAAACGATTGATCCAACCACTGAGGACTGAACCTAAATGGTATGGGGTCGAGTTCCTCCAGATCATTAAATTGGAGTTGGATAGGTTTATGATCAGAGGCAAGGTTGGCTAGAATGCTGGAGGAGATGATTTGTGTATCAGTCAGTAAGTTGCTGTGGACGAGGAATCTGTCCAGCCTGGCCATGATATTCCCCTTTCCAAGGCGTTTGTTGGACCATGTATACTTCCCTTTCTTTGGCTTGATATCGATGAGGTCCCTATTATGGATAATAGCTTCTACCTGTTGTTTGAAATAGTCATTCCCACTAAGGCCTCCTCTCTTTTCAGCTTTGGATAGGATGATATTCATATCACCTGCTAAGACTATGTTTTGTGGGTTATACACATCCATAAAATATTGTAGTAGACTCCAACATTCTTTTTTCTCAGAATGAAGATTTGGCACATAAATGTTGAAAAGGCCGATCTTCTTATTGCTCTGGAGATGGGTGAGATCCGTATAAATCCAATGTTGCATAGCAAATTGATTGTGAAGATGAAATTTGTCCGAGGACCATAAGGTTGCCAAGCCTCCTGACACTCCTCGGGCGCTTACTGCATAACCTATGTTATGCTTCAATTGTTCTTTTCAGATAGCTAAAATTGTCTTATCATCGAGTTTTGTCTCTTGGAGTAGTAGAATATCAGGCATGCCAATTTTTTGTAGATCTTTGACTGCTTCTACCTTGCAGGGATTGTCCAGCCCTCTGCAGTTCCAGGAGACCAGCTTCATCATTTAGGGGTGAATATGGAGGAGGGAGTTCCTCCTGAAAGGTCCCCGTATTTCTTTCCTGCAGTCCTGGTTCTAGTATTTCTGCTGAAAACCATATCTATTGTTGCTTGGGAGCCTTGGACTTTCTCTCGCTCTGTTGCTTCTTCCCTCAGTTCTTTGGTGGATTTTCGACCCAATTTTTTGTTGGATTTGTCGAAGGGTTCTTCTGAAGAGGAGGGTGAGATTGGGGTTCTTGCTTTTGTGATCTCAGCATAGGAGGGAGTTTCTTTAATCATAGTAGAACTTGTGGGGCTAGGAGTACTCTGGGCCGAGGGGATCGATGGATTTTCGGGGTCCCACTGAGTTGCATGAATTTCCTGTTGTTCGCAAATTTCTCCTTCTTCTTCAGCCTCGAGGGTTTCCTCGATCTCATCTGACTCCAGGGCTTTGAAGTTGTTCTCGTTGTTCAGGGTTGTCAGATCTTGATGTTGCTGATATGTTTTCTACAGATTTGGGATTTTTGAGTGAGATTTCGTACCTGCTCTATTGTTTTTTTGGATGGCTGTCCATTACTCTTTTTTCCCATTCGACTCTGTATCCACAAGATTCTTTTTGCATAATCGTGCGAAATGACCATATTCATGGCAGAACTTGCATTTGAAGGGAATATGCTCGTAATCTAGTTCTTGGATATGCGACCAGTCTGCTACTTTGAGGTTTATTGCTTCCGGAAGGCCATGTTCCAGATCCACTTCGACGCATATTCTCGCGCATGAATATTGATCTTTACGGTCGGCTTTATCGATGTATTTACCTAGGGCATTTTCGATTGCTTCCAGGGATTTTGTATTCCAACAATGGAGAGGAAGGTGGGGCAACCTCACCCAAACAGGAACAACAGAGGGGATATCCAGAGTTGGGTCGAAATTCGGATTCCATCTATTCATATACAGTCCTTGCGGCCCCATGAAGTATGGACCATTTCTGAAGATAAGCTCGCGATCCTGCTTGCATTCGAAGATGAATGCAAAGTATCCCTTACCCAGGAAGAAGGATTTAACATCCTCGGTAATCAAAGGTCTCCAGTTTTTTTGAACCCAGTTTTCGGTGGTCTTAGGGGAAGGCCATAAGCCCGTGAACTGGCCGATTAGTGCCCGTTCCGCCAGATTCAGGGCTGTCTTGCAAGGGAGATCCACCGGCAGAGCAACAATGGGGATCTCATTTAACTTTCTTACGAATTTTTTCTGAGTGGAGGAGATCGACTTCTTGCCTTGTGCAGAAACGAGTTTTAAGAAATTAGTGAGCTCGAGAGGGAGGCTCTCAGCTCCCGAGGCCATGTGGGCAGAGGGAGCGCACCCTAGAAGGGGCAAAGGGACGAACGGGCTGAGCTGGTGGAACCAGAAACGCGTGCAAGCGAGGGGAGGACCAGGGTGCAGAGGAGAAGGGAGATGTGGCCAGAGGCCGTCATCAGAGCTAGGAGGGCCAAAGGTCCTTCGCAACTCGATCCAATCTTAAAAATTCCTTCAAGTTTCTCCCCCTTAAGGAGTGTCTTAAGAATACACCCATTCACCATTTATTCTACATCTCATGCCCTTTATTTTTTTTTATATTTTAAAATAAATTTACATTTAGGAATTTATATCTCATCCATGATATTTTTACTAATAAAATATTAAAATGAGTGAAATTTATTTTTTATTTTCAACAAAATCAATTTAGAGAATTTTGGAGGAAGATTGAGCAAATCCATAAGCGGTTTATAACTTATAACCTCAAAATTAAAAGCAATACACCTTATCATATTCTCCTCATAAAAGTGGGTATTTCCCCCATTGAGAGCATGACTACAACATGGGAAACAAGAGACTTCCTAAAATTGCTTTAAACTCAAGTCAAAACAAACTACGCCTCAAGAAGGGTTTGTGTAAAGATACCATGGCTTGGTTAAACTATTGGGGTACTGATGAAAATGACACTTTGCAAAAAATCGATAATGTCAAAAAATATTATCACTTCTAAGTTTAAAGAGAAACTATGGTGCAAGGAAAATTTAGTGATTAAGAGAAAATTAAGATACTATAAGGAGGTCATTAACCCTAATTTGGAAGATCAGAAGTATCTCTCGGTAGTAACTAGTTCAAGTAAGAAAATTAATATAGCCAAGATTAGAATGAACTCTCATGAGGTCCATAGCAAAGCAGGGCGTTGGGTCATTCCTAAAACTCTGTGGACGGAAAGGGTTTTCCATCTTTGTGAGTCTATGAGCATTGAGGATGAAAATGACTTTCTCTTAGAGTGCTCTGCTTACACCTTGATTAGATCTGAGTTTCAGTTTGCTGCAATACAAACCTGTCTAACCTCCTAACTTGCCAAAACTATAGTGAGCTCGGAAAGCTTCTCACCAAGCTTTTTTAGCACAAGAACAAAATTTTAAAGCAAACCAAGTAATACCTTACTTAAGGTCCGATAGACCAAAGTTGGTCTCAATGGACGTTAATCATCATCATCATCATCAAAACAACAATTTGTTTTTGAAAATATTGAAAAACTTAAAAAAAATATAATATAATATTAAATTAATTCAAAATAGCACTTTGATTTCAAAACAAAACCGAAAAAAGCATTAATAAAGAGAAATCCCCTCAAAGTCCATTTCTTTTTTAAAATGGTAATGGTAGTGAAATAAAGTTAATAGTTATTAACAATAAATGAAACAAAGATAAAAGGCCATGGTGAAGGGAACTAAGTAGAGCTTTACCATGATATTATTTTAGTTAAACTCTATTTGCACTTATTAGAATTTAATATTATTGTAAGGAGCATTAGAGTGGGCATAATGGTTAAGAACATGTGTTATATATATATATATATATATATATATATATATATTATTGTTTATAAAAGAGAAACTTTATATTTATATTCTTTTATTTTCCGTCATTAACCCTTACAAGTTAAAAATAATAATTATTAATTATCAATAATTAGTAAGTCCTAAAGTGTGATTCACCCCCCACACATAAGTCAAAATTGCATCTAAGTATTCAACCCGGCATAGTCTGAACATGACGACGGAATTGAAGAACCAGTGCGAAAAATTGGAGAAGGACATCAACACCCTCAGAGACACTGTCACCAAGAACCAAGAAAGTTTAAGAGAGGAGATGAAGAATAACAACGGAACACTTAAGAAATAAATCAAAGATGAAGCTCTCTCAATAATGGAAAAAAATTTGGATGACAAGTTGGACGCCATGACAGAGAACCATAATAAAAGGCATGAAGAACTCATGAAGATGTTACAAAAATGAGGTTTTAGCAGTCACAACAAACGACGAAATAGCTCGAGCATGTCGATCACCTCATCCAACACCTCCTCATCACCATCCCCCAGTATAGATCAAGAAGCACTCAATATCAACCCTTTATGATGTGCCCACCCAGAGCAAAAATAGAGAGCAAAAATAGAATTATCGAAATACAATGGAAGTGAAGACCATGTGTGGCGTGGTTAAACAAAGCTGAAGAATACTTCACCATATACAACATTACCACAAATGAGGAGAAAGTAAAATGTGCGTCCATGCATCTAGAAGGATATGCCTACAATTGGTACATGTGGTGGAAAGGAGAAATTTTTCCCGACACTTGGAACATGTTCAAAAATGATTTTTTTCAAAGATTTCAAGGAATCACCAAGAACGAGTTCTTTTCGAAGCTTACCAGGTTACAACAAAAAGGAAGTGTTGAGTAATTCACACATCAGTGGGAATCCCTTGCCACACAAGTGTTTGGATTATCTAACAACCAGCTACTTGAAACCTATTTAGGAGGCCTTAAACCGTATATCCAAAATGAATTAAAGATGCATGATATACCGAATGTAGAATTAGCAAGACGTAAGGCAAAGGCAACAAAAGTCAAACTAGAAGAAATATTCAAAACAAGATTTGACAAAATTTATTTACAATAAAAAGAGGCACAGTGCAGATACTGTGGAGACAATTGTTCACCAGGACATAAATGTATCAATTCCCAATCATGTGGATATCAAGCCGAGAAAGAATCATCTAGTTGGCATGATGATGATAGAAAAAAGACGAAAAACACTTATCGTCGATGTGGCGAAAATTCGATCCCAAGTTATAAATGTATAACTAATCATGCAGCTCACTGCAAAATTATAGATGGGAAAGAAGTGTAGGTTTCTACCGAAGAAGATACATCCAAATTTGATTTGGATACAAACTCCCCCGAGGTATCAATAGCGAAAATAACATGCCTCCAACAAGCTTGTAAAGAAAAAGGTTCGGCGACACCTAATAAAGTGCCCCCCCAAAAGCAAGAAACTCAATTACTTATAGAGAAATACATCCCGCCCCATTTGAGAAATAGCGATCACATTAAGAATTAACAAGTCTTATTCCAAGTAACAAAACTAGAAAAGATAGGACCTAAAAGGTTACAACTTACAAGAACTATTAAGAATATAGACATCACATTTTTAGTCAATACGGGAAGTACACACAATTTGGTGGATATAAAAGGGAAAAATAATTTAATCTTTTTGTATATCCTATGAAGAATATCATGGTATCTACTATCGATGATCAACATGTGGAAGAAGTAGGGAAATGCCATAAGGTGCCTTTACAAATACATGACTTAAGTCTGTAGCTCAATTCGGTTATGCCTTACCACTCAAAGGAGTATATATGGTGTTAGGAGCTGAATGGCTAATGTAGTTAGGCACCTATGCTACCAACTTACAAGAATAGTATATGGAATTCAGTGGAATGGAAGTAATTACAAGTTGCATGGATTGAGAAACTCACCGCTCAAGTAGAAGGAATAACAACACAAAAGAGGTCCAAGTACATATCATGATATGTGAATCAACTAGATCACATATCTCAAGTCATCGCTTCAACATAAACCCAGAATAAAGATAATATCAGCAAAACTACCTTTGAGGACAAAGCTCTTTAAAGGTGGTGGCAATATTACGAACATAAATAATAAATAAACATATTAATAATCATTAACTAATAATAATTATAATTAAATTTAAGAGGACGTGACTCCTCCCAATAAGTGCCCAAAATTATATAAATAAGCGGGCCATCAATTGAAAATATCATCATCATATCTTTATTATTCAATCATTATTATATTCTTACTGAACATGAAATGTTCTTAAATTGGAATAAACATGTTTGTTTACTTTAGATTGAAGCACCCAAAACTCATATAAACCTTGTGTTTTATTAACTGTAGTAAAAAATAATCTTTTAGGGAATTGTGTCATCTTTCTAATGGTATTTTTTGCAAAAAAAATAGTGTAATTTAATGTGCCAAATTTTTATTTAATTAAATGTTTATCCTTGCAAATATACGAAAAAAATTAACAAGTGAATTTTGTTCTTGTTAACTAATTTAATGTTTAGTATATTGTTTTCAAAAATAAAATATACTAGGATGACACAGTAGATCCCAACTTTTTTTTAATTTTTAATTTTTGAAAATTATATTTTTTTATTATTTTTTGAAATTGACCCATTAATATTTGAATCACATTTTCTCACCAACCTTTTTCCAACTATTTACATAAATTGAAAAACCAAAAATGCCCTCTTGAAGAGGAAAGATCCACATGGATCCCACATATTTTTTAGAATTTTTTGATTGTATATTTTTTATGCTATTAATTTCTCTTTGCGCGCCTTTGAAACTATGGAAAAAAAGTACAAGTTTTAAAAGAAATTAAATAAAAATAATAATATGAAATCAAAAGTTTGAAAATGATATGCAATTGGATAGAGGATTCATTGAGGAATCCACTAGCCTTCACTCCACCACCTAACATGAATCAGATGAAGGGGTTTCACCCTTTAGAAGTTGGAGCTACAAAAAATCCTACATCAAGAGGGTTGGAATTCATCAATTTCGAGTTGTATAGCTCAACTAAGATTTTTAAAAAGCTTGATTAAGGACTATATGAAGAATTTAAAATAGCTTGATCAAGGGTCAAGAAAATCCTCGTGGTTAAAAATATAGCTCAATCAAGCTAGATTTTTAACCAAAAAGCTCTAATACAATTATTTTATAAACATAAAACTAAAAGCATATGTTCAGGCAAATCCTTAATATTTTATTATTATGTGGTGAAGGTTAAACATGTGTGCTACTATGGGGGAGTTATTTGGAGCCGCGTGTACCAATTGGAAGGTTCATTACATATGTATGATGAATTTTCATTGTTTTTAAAATCAATTGATAGTATTTGCACGTGGTTTCCCCTTCCAATATTTGGATTTACTTTCCTAGAGATGGTTGTTTCCCAAATAAAAAAAACCATATGTTTTATTCACAAGTAGAACAAAAAATACATTATTAAGGTGCTTCAAGTACTTTTACAAAAAATTCTTTATATGAATCATACGATATCCAATTGTCCAACATAGTATACAAAGCTAAAAAAAACTCCTAAATTAGAGTTATCTTCTTATATTTATTACATAAGAAAGTCCATGGCTTGATTAAAAAACAAAATAAACTTCAACTTCTATCTTCTATATTCGGATCAACAATTAAAAACCCTTCCTTATCACTTTGAAGTAATTTAAAATATCCAAAGTACATTACGTGCGTGATCCCTCCTTAACTCCTTGAGGTATAAAAGACCAGAGATTCGATTCAAATCTTGTTTGGATAATGAATCTACTATAATATTCAACTCTCTATATAGATATCATCTTAAATTCAATAACTAATGCTTGGAGAGTTATATCATGTATGACCCAATCACCTCTGATCCAGTTGACCACCAACATAGAGTCTCCAAAGACTTGCAAATGAGTAAGGTTCTTATACTTTGTTAGTTGCAAAAGTGCTCTTAGTGCTAAAATTTCAGAGCATTTGTTTGTGCCACAACATATAGAGGCACTAAAATGTATAAAGTGTTGTTCATGTAAATATAATATACCCCCAATTCCACATATACATTCATCGCCCTGGTGGGCTCCATCAAAAAATGCCCAGGGATGAGATCTCTCCACAACTAATTCACCAATATGTCTTATCTTTGAGACTTTCTCCTTTGTTTTATAATCCTAAGAAATAACACAAATCTACGAGGAAACTTTGAAGGTTTGTATTGTTCTATCCTCAAATAAGTTTAAATTGTTAGCCATACAAATGCCCCGGAAAGTAAGGAAAGGAACAACAAGAACGTTCTTTAGTTGTTGTCTTTCAAACAAATGGAACCCCCATTCCACACATTTTTAACTCCAACCCACTCACTTATGTATTTCCACACCTGTAATGAGAAAGAGAACAAGGAAAGCAAATGCATAACATTTTCATCCTCATTTTTTCCTAAATAGCAAATACTAGGTCCATGTTTATTCTTCCTTTGTAGGATATCCCTAGTAAGTACTTTATTCTTTAGAGCTAGCCACATGAACAATTTTTTCTTCTTAGGTGTTCTCACCTTCCATATCTTTTTCCACCACCAAAAACCTCCCCTCTTTGCAAGAGGCATTATCAATTCATAACCTAGTTTAGCAGAGTAAGTCCCACATGTCTTATTCTTATTCCAGATTTGTTCATTTGGTTCCTTATTTAGTCTTGTGTACCCATACCTCAACTTTGAGATGTAGTTATTCCAAACCTCAACAAGTGCACCTTCTAACCCAAGGCGGATTGCATTCATCCAACCATGTTTCCAAATATTCTTTTGACCTTCATTAGTTATTTGATTTAGTGTGATTATTCCAAGTCCAAGTAAATACATAATCAAAACATCAGGAAGTAAGATAGAATTACCATATCCCATGATGGCTTCCGTGTGATGCATAAGTAACTTTCTTCCCACTGAACATGAAGACATTTGTTTGTGTTTATCTAGACCTAATCCGCTAGACAATCCACTATCACATGCAAAGTCCAGTTTTTTGGACCTTAAGTGATAATGTCCCTCCACCTTTCCAATTAGAGAATCGATAGCGCCAATTGAAACCTTCTTCTTATCTTCTTTTGATAGTGCCTCACTACTTCCAAAGTTAGAATTGGAAGAAGTTATAAATGACGTTCCCTCATTCACTATGGGATTAATGGAAGGACCTAATGGTTTTGGCCTACCACCCTTAGTCTTCGACTTGCTAATAAACCCCCTTGATGAGCGTAGGCCAACTTTATTTGATATCCAAAATAATTATCACATCACTATTAGAATTAATAATGGGATTTTCACTAAAATTGTTGTCCACAAAACCTTGATTAGGGGACTCCTCCAATGCAATAGTTCTCACAAAGCTCATTTTCAATAGAAAGTGGTTGAGCCTCTAATGGCTTGTTTCCTTTGTTCAATTGTTCTAGAGAAACTGAAGATGTATTTTCCCCAGATGTCCTCAAAACCCTATCTGAATCCACCAAAGGCCCCAAAGATTCAACATTTCGGACTAGGTAAGCCTCAAGTTGTTTACCCTTTTATGCACTGACCTCTAAAAGAACTACCTTTGGCTATGTAATCACTTTAGATTTCTCAGAGACAAGGAGATAGACTTTCTTCTTGTAGGATTTTCTAATAAAATGTCAAGAGCATTTTGTAGCAATGTGACCATGCATGTTGTACCTTGAATAACAAAAAATATTTTTTTGATAGTTAAGAATATGCAAGTGAATTACCCCTTGAACCTCAATATCCACATTCTCCACCAATCCATACCTAGTATCAATATCCAGTAAAATCCTTGCGATAATATGACTAACACTCCTATTGAAGGAGTCATCAAACCTAATAGTCTTGTCCAAACTATTACCAACTTTTGTTAAAAAAATTTCCATCCAGAATTCTAATGGCAGACCCAGAACCTTTACCCTAATGGGTACCCTATTAGGCATTTCGGTATGTGGATCAAAGATTTGTGTCAAGGTTTAAGTGACATGTAGGCTAACACCCAAAACCAAATCCCCTTCAATATCATATCAACATCCTCCACAGTGCGAAATGGAAAGCTAACCAATCCTTTTGTTAATAGATTAAAGGATGGCTTGTATCTAATAAGCAAGCTTCAATATCTCTAGAATTAGTCGTTCAAGGAATCCATCGAGATCTGCCTACCGAAAAAGCAACCTATAAGGTGTTTTTAATAGTTCCAAAATATGTACCTTAACATCCTCCCTCGCCACCATTTTCAGACTTATATCCTTCTTCTTGATAATCTTGTGGTTCCTTCTCCACCCGTTCTAGAGCCTTACCACCAAAAAGATTGTTAAGCTTCAAACCCTAACCTACAAATCCTAAGCCTTTCACAAGATAATTTACGCAAACACAAGAACTTCTATTTAGAATCTTCTCAGTGCCCACATTCTTCTCCAATGTAAGGGCCAAAGAAAATGATGGAAAAATTGAATCCGAGGCAACAAAAGAATGTAAGCTAGTAGTAGTATCAATTGCTGAAGCCCATTTAGATGAGATTGTAGTAAGTTATGGGATTACGCAAGAAACTCCTCTCCTGACAACTTCAATGTTCTTCATTGAATGTACCAAAAAAAGAGATGGTTTACCAAATTCCGAGATAGTTGTGGAATAGATACTGAAAATAAATTTATCAAAGATAGCATACAAAGAAGAGATTGACAATGGATGTGTTCCTCTATAAATGGCCTCCACTTGGTTGAATCTAGTGTCAATGTTGTTAGTCCTTGACAAAGGTACTGGCAATATCCCTAATGTGATGGCTAGATCTACTTTGGAGAAATTAGCCTAAATTTTGTTATGATGAAGAAAAACCCCAAGGTGTACCATGTTGCGATCCCTAGGATTGTTTAAGCCCCCTTCATTTTAACGAAATGCAGGATCATATGCAAAAACATTCATACCCTTGTTGGGTCTTCACTATATTCTACTAGCTATACATGCTATTTGGAAGGCTCATTACAAATGTGTGAGCAATTTTGATGATTTTCAAAATTACCCAGGATTGTATTTGCACATGGTTTTTCATTCCAACATTTGGTTTTATTTTCCTACCCATGTTTTTTTCCATTATATATGTATGTATGTATGGGAGGAATTATATTATCATCTTTCACATGTGTGAGTGGTTTGACATATTCTCCTTGACGTGGTGGCTTGGTTCATCGTTTGGAGTTGTGATTATATTGACCTATGGTATTGTCTTCTAAACCATGGTATTTCATTAATGGATGACATTAGTTAACCACACGTGTGAGCTTTCTTGAACACTTTCTTAGGCCAACCTCCTCTTTTGTACATGGTTTACTTTCCAACCCATAGTTTTGCAAATCGATTGGTGATTTTTATGCACAGTATTAAAAGTGACATAGTAAAATTTTATTTGTATTTGTGATTTTTTGAGTAGTCTAAAGATTAGACAATTTAGACATCTTTTTTCGGCCCATTTCCCCCCAAAATCCACCTTAAATTGTTGGAATCACATATATAAGATGTTGAGATTACACAATTGGGGTGGAAATAGAGGTTTTTGAGGGCATTGAATCCATTTCTGCAATAAAAATGGATTATGAACAATGAAAAGTTATGATCTAGTGAAAGATTAGATCATCAGATCTCCGTGATTTTTGTGTAGAAATAATATGATTTGTATTTTTTTATTAAAAAAGTACGAGTTCTATCCAACGATAGGCTCAATCGAGCACTACGACCTTGATCGAGAGTTTTGTTAACCCAATGAAACCCTCGATCAAGGGTTTGGTTTGCCCACCAAATTAGCACGATCGAAGGCTTATTCAACCTCTCAATTGAGCTTTTAGTAGCTCTATCGAGCCTTTGAAAAACCCATGATTCTCGACCCACCTTGCCAAAAAGTGTTACCCATCTTCATGGATTAACCCCCATGTAAAATTGCAGATCTCCAACGGGTTCAAGAAGGATTGTGTGCCAAACAGAGAACCTCCAAGTAGTGGTTCCCCATCTCAACAACAAGATTTTCTCTCATCTTGAAGCTCAATCAACTAGGAATGCAAAATTGGAAGCAAGGGTAGCCATCTAGGGCAAGCAAATAAAGAAACTCATAGTAGGTCATAATATGCAATACCAATTGATTTTGGGTTTAGCAAGGAGCTCCCACTCGTTGACTACTCTTCCAAAAGTCTGAATTGTGTTTGTCATTACAACTATTAAGAAGGATGATACAATCTAGCAAGATCAAGGGTATGGATTTTGAGAATGCAACTAAAAAAACCAATAAAAATGTCAATCAAAAAGTCTATAACTATCATATATTCCATTAAAAATCTCAAGTTTTATGTTTTGCAAATCCATTTTGTTGCTAGTCCCCTTGGTTAGAATATATATATATATATATATATATATATAAGTTCTATAATTTTGTGAACTGTAACTCTTCTTAAACCCATGAGCAATACAAAGCAGCATTCCATGTCTTATTCCCAAATTTAAATAATTCAATGACATTACATTTAATATCAATCAATAAAACGACCTTATAGGTAAGGTTAGTAACCACCTTGATAGCAATGCAGGATATTTTTTCAAGATTGGATCTTAAGAAATGTTTTAAAATCCTACAGCGACAACAAGTACAATTACAGACAGATAATCCGAACGTGTCCATTACCAGTGATGGATTCGGGTAGAAATTAGGGTTGTTCAACCACGCCCTCAATATTTTTTGTGGGTTTTCTGTTCCTGCTGCGATTTAGCATTCATTGCCTGTAGATTTCCCCGACCTACCATATCACATTGCCCTTCATTGTTGGTAGATTTCCCTTCACCAACTATATCATATTTTTGGGGTCTTTGTGGCTGCTCTGTAATATTCATTGCTCTTCAATGGAGGTAAATCTGATTCGAGCTTCCAGTCATGAAGCCAGTTGGTGTTTAGGCGAAACCAAACAGTCTACTGTTCGAGCCTTCCAACCATTCTTCGATATCTGGTACACCAAAATCAGGCTCGGCTCCTCTAAACGTGGACATCGCTGATTCTCATAATTCAGATTGCAGTTCACAAATACTGAAACTGCAGATTCTCGTTTCTAAGCCATAGTCTTTACCATCTTGGTAGATTTCCCATATTGAGTTTCCTAGAATACATTTTGTGTTCATGGTCTGAATGTTTTTTGTTTTTGTTTTAATAACTAGAATAGGGGAGAGAGTTCTATAGTTGAACGGGAACCGGTAGTGGTGATAGAACCGGTGACTGTTACAACCCAAAACGTGATCAAGAAAATGCCAACTGTCAAACACATATAATTATATAAATAAGTAAAAAGTTTTCTATTTGAGTTCATTAAGTGTCATTCTGTACAGTAGGCCCACAGCTGTCAACTATAGGACAAAAGGTTGACAGCTGAGCAGTCCTGACAAAACCAAAATCAAATCCATCATGTCCCTTCCAAATCCCAACATGCACTGACACAAACATCTAATTGGACCTCATCACTCCCCAGCCAGCCCAATCTACAAGGACGGATTGCCCATCACATGGAGCCCATCGAACAAGCTTCAGAGTACACCCAGACCAGCATCGAGAATCACTTAACCACCAAGGCATCCCACCTACACATCTATCAAATGTCACCTGCATAATAAATGGAGAATTTGTGTCAGCTCCAGGTGCATTGCTGTTCAACAAAGAAGCCCAATCAATGCAATTAATGCAGCCAACTCCATTAAAATCATCAAATCAACCAGAAAACCAAACAGAAGCATATGTCCATAGGCATTACGAAGAGCACATGGATCGACAAAGCCCCATTGATGGCCATTGGATCGAGGCCAAGTCAATCTTGAGCCACTCATCCAACTCCAGCCAGTTGCAATCCATGCCTTCTCAAACTTGCCAATCAAATCATACACCAAAATGCTATAAAGACACTACAACCTTCAAACAAACTTCATTTTTCTGCTATTCGAAATTCCCAGACCTTGTTAAACTCACCTCTATTTCCAAGCATCAAATTTCAGAGTCCAGGCATTGCATTCAAGCAAAACACAGTTGCAGAGTTAATTCAAGACAGCATTCAGAGTTCAGGTATTGCATTCAAGATAAACTTGTCTTTCAATAATAATGTTTTCAAGTAGCCAGACTATATCTAGTTTTATGCAAGAACCTGCATTGAACATGTAAATCACTAGGGTCGTTTTAACACTTTGTTTCAACTCAGCTATTATAATATTCCAGATCCCTGTGAATTTACACAGCTAGTTCCTTTTGAATACTCCAGATCCTAGGGTCATTTTAACACTTTCTTTCAACACAGCTATTATAATATTCCAGATCCCTGTGAATTAACACAGCTAGTTCTATCTCCGTAGGTGGGAGCAATGTTATGGTTTTTGGTTTTTAATGGAGCACTGTTATGGTTTTTGGTTTTAATGCAGTCATGGCAAGAGTCAGCACTACTCGTGCAAGGAGGTCAAGTAGGAGACTCAGCAGGGGTGCCCAGCTACGATGCACCTCGTCCGATGAGGACATAGCACATGATACTGATAATAACAGAGATGATGAAGAGGCAAATGATGCAGTGCGTAGTGGTGTTATTCCATCATCAACCACAGTTGAAGAGGCAAATGATGCAGATCCTGGAGGTGTTATTCCACAATCAACCACAGTTCAAGGTGCAACTGCCAGTAAGAAGATTAGTGCCATCAGAGGATGGACACAAGAAGACATGAAGGCTACCATAGATGATATAGAGTTCAATGGTTTTTCTATCAGAGCAGCTGCTAAAAAACATGGGATTCCACCAACATCAATCCATTACTGGATAAATGGCCTGACCCATACCAAGCGAAAAGGACCTCTTACAGTGTTGAGTGCAGAAGAGGAAGAAGAAGTTGTGGTTTGGTGTGAAGAGATGGCTCAACTAGGCCATGGTCTGGAGTTGGTTCAGCTCAAATCCACTGTTGCACAAATCTGTCAAGGGAGGCCAAACCCCTTCAAAGATGGATTTCCAGGAAAATCATGGTGGAGAGGATTTAAACAAAGGCATCCAGAACTTGTGTTACGCACAGCAGAGGGGCTTGACAGGGATAGGGCTTTCAATCTGCGCCCTACAGTTGTGACCAAGTTCTATCAGACACTCTCTGATGCATATGAGAAACACTCATACAGAGGAGACCATATATGGAACTGTGACGAGACTGGATTACAGGCAGGGAGGAATTGTGGCATGCGGGTAATTGCCAAGAGAGGGAGCAGGAATGTGCCCAAAATTCTGCCAAAAAGTAGGGAGTGGATAACTATTCTTTGTTGTGTCAACGCAGTTGGAGCATCAATTCCAGGTTTTTATCTGTTCAAGGGAAAGAATCAACTCAAAAATTACATTAAAAACTGTGAACCTGGCGCATGCATGGCTGCACACCCCCATGCTTGGATGACAAAAGAACTGTTCTTGAGTTGGCTTTGCCACTTTGCTTCCTCTGTCCCTGGCGGTGTTTCACCTGAAAACAGACACCTTTTGATTTTTGATGGCCATGGTAGCCACGTTGCTATACAAACCATTGAGGAGGCAAATAGGCTAGGCATTGATCTGTTGACACTGCCTGCACATACCACCCACAGGCTGCAACCTCTAGATGTGAGTGTGTTTGGGCCTTTCAAGTGTTACTTCAGGTCTGAGAGAGCGTCCTGGATGGCAAAGAATCCGGGGGTAGAGGTGAAGAGGTTCGAATTAGCAGAACTTGCAAGCAAAGCTTTTGCTAGGGCACTCACAGCATCAAATATCAAGGCTGGTTTTAGGCGGACAGGAATATGGCCTTTCAATTCTGATGCTCTTCAACATGACACGGGATGTAGTCAGGCTTTTGATGTTCAGGGGAGAGAGGATGCAGATGCTGCAGATAACATCATATCACTCTCTCAAGGTCATTGCCAACCACTGGATGACGACAATGAACACGTAAGTGAAAGTCAGTATGGCACCGAACCTGTTGGGGAGAATATAGAAGCTGTTGGAAGGACAGAAACAGAATTAGATGGCCAAGGGATTGTTCATAACAACGTTGCCGATTTGAGTGTGAATGGAGGTGACCAAGCAATGGTAAACAACAGCGAGGAGTTGACATTTCCAAGCCAGCCAGAACAACCCGAGTGGTTGGCAGAGGCGATGACAAATATGAACAGACACATTGTCACCCCCACCAACGATGAAAGCCTTAACCTGCCTTCCATGCCAGCAGTCCTTAACAATGAAGCTGTACATTATTATGTGCCACTTGGGGGTGGTGGAGATGAGATTGAACAAAATGAAGATACAGTGGACCAAGAAAATGATGATGAGGCACTCCCACCAAATGAGCCACTACTTGGCCAGTTCCTTAAGTTGCCAGTGGAGAAAGTTGCAACTCATCTATCTAATCCCACTGCTGAGCATCTTAGATTAAGCAGGAGCTCGCAACTACTAACATCAGAGGACTACATCACCCTACTGATTGAGGCTGAGCACAAGAAAAAGGAGATGCAGGATTTAAAAGAGAAGAAGAAGGCCCTGGCAAAGGAGAAGAAGGAAGCAAAGATTGTTGCAGCAGAAAATCGAAGGAAGGAAAGGCTTGTAAGAGTGAAACAAAGGGAGGAAAGAGAGCGACGGAAACAATTGGCAAGGGAGGAAAGGGAGCAAAGAAAGGCAAATCAGAGGAATCCAAATGGTCTGGAGAGGATAGAGGTGGTTGACAACCCATTGGATCAGTTTTCAGAGAACAGAAGATTATTCCAGGACCTTATTAACATACAGATACCCCAATACCACCAGGCAGGGGGAAATACTGTGTATGCCTTCCAAACTCCAGTGAACCCAGGGCAATTAGGCTCAAGTCATAACTATGGTTACTCAATTCCTCCTTGGCTACAAGGATCAACCTGGCCCGCACCAAATGTTTGCAGCTCAACACAACCAGGTCATGCATCAGTATCTAACCCAACTAGTTTGGGTAATGAAGGCAGTCAACCTCCTCGCACATAGGGTTTTTTGTTTGGCGAATGATAGATGTTTTGTGTTTGGCATACACATATGAAAGGAAGATTTTGTTGCGGGGGGGAATTTTGGGTGGGTTCCTAAGTTTTTGTTTGATTCCAATCTGACAGTGGATATATGTTAGGCATAACCACAGTAAATGTATAAAGTCCCAACCCACCATGGACCAACCATATGTATAAATGTCGAATTGCTACTATGTTGAACAAGAATATGCCCTTTATGTCAAGTACTGTTTTCTTCATGTCTCTGTCTATTTACTGGTTAGCAAACTAAATTGAATGTTAAACTAAATTGGGTGGTAGACCAACCTGATTGAACATTTAAATTGAATGCAAGTTTTTTCTGAATGCAATACTGACTTGAATGCAAATCGACTTGAACTGGATTGATAGTAAGCATTGCAAACAATCACCGAGCACAAAGTTAAAGATTACTTAGGTTAGAGCACACAGCAAGAATGAAAGCAGGTGGGACAAACAAATATGAGAACCAAAATTATAGAAAAATACAAAATTAACAGTCCAAATTATTCATCTAATTGGCATGCCCAAATTATTCAACTCAAGCATGCATCAATCCTATAATCAACTCGAATAAGAAATTAACAACCATTCCTTAAGAATTCAAGCAATCACTGAAAGCAATATAATCAATGAAGGGTTTAATGGAGCACGGTTATGGTGTTTTTTTATGTCAGAATTTTCCGTAACCTTCATACCATTAAAGCATATCTGAATTTTCCATAACCATGAAACCTTCTCTGAATTTTGATATATACTAAGTTATCAAGCAATGAAACAATGAAACCATATCAAACCCTAATCCTATAATGCACTCCAATAACAAATTAAAAACCATTCATTGCGAATTCATACATTCACTGAAACAGTCACTGATCCATAGCAAACCCTACTAACCATGAATGGTTGTTAATTTCTTAAAAGGTTTCATGCCTCCAAACCCTAATTGCAAATTCATACAATGACTAAAACAATCAATCAACCATAGCAAACCCTAATCTGTTAAAAGGTTTCATGCCTTCAATTCAAAGTCCAACTTATTCATCTAATTCGCATGCCCAAATTATTCAACTGAAGCATGCATCAATCCTATAATCAACTCCAATAAGAAATTAACAACCATTCCTTCAAAATTCAAGCAATCACTGCAAGCAATATAATCAATGAAGGGTTTAATGGAGCACTGTTATGGTGTTTTTTTTTATGTCAGAATTTCCCGTAACCTTCATACCATTAAAGCATATCTGAATTTTCCATAACCATGAAACCTTCTCTCAATTTTAAAATATACTAAGTTATCAAGCAATGAAACAATGAAACCATATCAAACCCTAATCCTATAATGCACTCCAATAACAAATTAAAAACCATTCATTGCGAATTCATACATTCACTGAAACAGTCACTGATCCATAGCAAACCCTACTAACCATGAATGGTTGTTAATTTCTTAAAAGGTTTCATGCCTCCAAACCCTAATTGCAAATTCATACAATGACTGATACAATCAATGAACCATAGCAAACCCTAATTTGTTAAAAGGTTTCATGCCTTCAATTCAAAGTCCAACTTATTCATCTAATTCGCATGCCCAAATTATTCATCTCAAGCATGCATCAATCCTATAATCAACTCCAATAAGAAATTAACAACCATTCCTTCAAAATTCAAGCAATCACTGCAAGCAATATAATCAATGAAGGGTTTAATGGAGCACTGTTATGGTGTTTTTTTTTATGTCAGAATTTCCCGCATCCTTCAAACCCTAATCCTATAATCAACTCCATTAACAAATTAACAACCATTCATTGCTAATTCATACAATCATTAATAATAAATTTCGACCCTAACAGTGTGCCATTAATAATCAATTTCGACCATAACAGTGTGCCATTGATAACCAAAAACCATAACAGTGCTCCACTAAAAACCAAATACCATTACAGTGCTCCATTAAAAACCAAATACCATAACAGTGCTCCATTAAAAACCAAATACCATTACAGTGTTCCATTAAAAACCAAACACCCTAACAGTGCTCCATTAAAAACCAAACACCCTAACAGTGCTCCATTAAAAACCATAAACCATTACAGTGCTCCATTAAAAACCAAATACCATAACAGTGCTCCATTAAAAACCAAATACCATTACAGTGTTCCATTAAATACCAAACACCCTAACAGTGCTCCATTAAAAACCAAAGACACTAACAGTGCTCCATTAAAAACCAAAAACCCTAACAGTGCTCCATTAAAAACCAAAAACCCTAACAGTGCTCCATTAAAAACCAAAAACCCTAACAGTGCTCCATTAAAAACCAAAAACCCTAACAGTGCTCCATTAAAAACCAAAAACCCTAACAGTGCACCATTAAAAACCAAAAACCCTAACAGTGCTCCATTAAAAACCAAAAACCATTACAGTGCTCCATTAAAAACCAAATACCCTAACAGTGCTCCATTAAAAACCACATACCCTAGCAGTGCTCCATTGAAAACCAAAAACCCTAACAGTGCTCCATTAAAAACCACATACCCTAGCAGTGCTCCATTGAAAACCAAAAACCCTAGCAGTGCTCAATTAAAAACCAAAAACCATTACAGTGCTCCATTAAAAACGAAATACCATAACAGTGCTCAATTAAAAACCAAAAACCATTACAGTGCTCCATTAAAAACGAAATACCATAACAGTGCTCAATTAAAAACCAAAAACCATTACAGTGCTCCATTAAAAACGAAATACCATAACAGTGCTCAATTAAAAACCAAAAACCATTACAGTGCTCCATTAAAAACGAAATACCATAACAGTGCTCAATTAAAAACCAAAAACCATTACAGTGCTCCATTAAAAACGAAATACCTTAACAGTGCTCAATTAAAAACCAAAAACCATTACAGTGCTCCATTAAAAACATAATACCATAACAGTGCTCCATTAAAAACCAAAAACCATTACAGTGCTCCATTAAAAACGAAATACCATAACAGTGCTCAATTAAAAACCAAAAACCATTACGGTGCTCCATTAAAAACCAGATACCCTAACAGTGCTCCATTAAAAACCAAAAACCATTACGGTGCTCCATTAAAAACCACATACCCTAACAATGCTCCATTAAAAACCAAAAACCATTACGGTGCTCCATTAAAAACCACATACCCTAACAGTGCTCCATTAAAAACCAAAAACCATTACGGTGCTCCATTAAAAACCACATACCCTAACAGTGCTCCATTAAAAACCAAAAACCATTACGGTGCTCCATTACAAACCACAAAACCTAACAGTGCTCCATTAAAAACCAAATACCATAACAGTGCTCCATTAAAAACCAACAACCATTACAGTGCTCCATTAAAAACCAAAAAACAAGTTCCTACGACGTCGTTTGAACAGGCAACCACACCCAAACAAACCGAACACAGACAGAGAAGGCAAGCAAATCACACCGAGAGAGTGAGTGTGTTGAAAAACACAATGCACGCGAAGCCGGTAGGATCAAAATCCTACCAAGTTTGCTGAACAGGTGGCCACCGCCGAGCACGAACCAGGAGCGGAGCAGGTACCAGGAGCCGAGGACGAACCAGGAGCCGACGACGAAGCAGAAACATGAACACCAGGAGCCGAGGATGAACCAGGAGCAGCCCGCAAACAAGCAGGAACAGGGCCGAACCACCGGGGAACCCACGCCACAGACCACGAACACAACAACAACACTAGACCAGTTATCCAACGCACGGCGACGGCCATGGAACAGGGCCATTCCACCACGAGCTTCCAGACAGGCAACCAAACGAAACCTCTGTGCTCACACGGCGACGTCCTCCGCGCGAACAACAAACCGGGGCGGACCACCACACAGTGACAGGTATTCCAAGCAGCAACCTCATCGAACAGCAGCAGGAGGCGGGAGCGGAGCAGCAGCAGCGCCATGGCGGACAGCTTCCGGGGTGGCGGAACGCTCACCTTCCAGCCCCGAGCAAGAATGAACGGGAGGTGGGAGCGACTGCCGGGAAAGGGCCAGCTGGCACGCATCCCGAGGTGCAATAAAGCGCATTAAAAGCGCTAGCTACCCGGGACGACGTGGAGCAGCCACCTGCAGTGGTCCCGCCCTCGACGGGTGGCAGCCGCGTGGCATCCCGGGTGGCCAAAGTCGGGGTGGACCACTTCTGGCCTCCCTCCCCTAGGAACCTTCTATAAACAGAGAACATATCATACAAATATTGAGAACATATCATACAAATATTGTTGTAGGTCTGCCCTCACGAAACCAAGCCTACCCATAGTTGCTATAGTCATGTCTACGATGCCATAACTAATATTTATCATAAAAGTTTCAGAGCCTGCCTTGGAGAGGGAAACTAGGCCTGCTTAGAGATTAACACTGTAAACATAACCAACCGAAAGACAAACTTAAAGAGCCTCAAAGCTTGTCCTAACAAGGGAAACCATGTTTGCATAACAACTGTAATCATTGAAAAACAAAAGGTAAACATTGTCATGATCAAAAGCTAAAATCAAATGATTGTAAAAAAAACAAAGATTTGCAACATTACACTTGGGAGTGTTCATCCGAAGAGATCTTGATGTAGTCATCCCATGAGTTGTCTCCACTTCCATCCGCCATCTGAAATGTTGTGTTCGCAACATCCGCTAATTCATCTAACTGCCTCTGGAGTCTATCGATATCATCCTCGAGTCTACGTATTGTCCTAAGGGTCACTGCCTAGAAGAACTCTCGGTCCATCAACACCTTGGCCAAGAGGTTCTTTACAATCCAGTAAGGACTGCAACCTCTCCTCAACTCCATGTTTTGCTCTCTCTCCTCCGAAGCCAATGCCTCCATTGCTTCAATAGTCTACTCAATATGGAATGGGACCGTCGACATAAAGAAGTGACTCCCATCTTTCTGTGTAGCCCCCTGGTGCCACCTACCACCCCTCCCTAGTGACTTCTAGTTTGATGTCGTGGCACCATGCGAACAAGACACCAATCCATCTAGAGCACATGCAAGGTAAATCTCTCCAGGCATATCAGCTTGAGCTTCCAAGTGCAGAGTTAACTAGTCTTTGAAACCTAGAATGAACCTTTCGCACTTCTACCACAAACGCCTTCATTCATCCACAGAGCAGGATTAAACTTAGCTTCAAACGCATTAACCTACACGGCCACAGCAATATGGTCATCACTGGCGTGGATGCTATCATTCCCAATATTCCCCATGCCCTCAACCTTCCTGCACATGAGCCAAAAGATCTTGACTTGGAGTGCATGATTATTCCGCCTTAAATTCCAAGCATCGTGTGTGCAGATCCAAACACTCCCCAACCTTGATTATTCTGTTGTCTATCTCCTTCCTACAATTAAATTTCATCCCTGGAATGGCCAAATGTGTGCCTTGAAATCGTTGTCTCATCCATCCCACCTTGGTAGGCGCCATAACACTTGGCTCGACGCAGCTTCCATTTGTCCCTCTGATGGAGTTCATTTGCATGTGGGGAGGGTACATGCTAGGTGTTGCCCACCCACATTTGGGGGTTCATTGTGTGAATGTTGTGGTATTTGTTTTAGCTTATTTTATTTCATTCTCATGTTATTTCAATGCGTTGAGCGCTAAATTAGTGATATTAAACTTTAATACGTTGAGAAGCACTTTGTACAACCTAGTACGAGGGGATGTGTAATTGTTTTCGTACTCAACCTACAACTGACATGCATTACTTTAAAAAAATATTAGCTTAAAAAAATGTGGGTTCTAATTAAAATTTAAAACAAAAAAGAGACACATATATTTAGTTTTAATAAAAATAATTATGAATGGTGAATACATTTGAGGAAATGTTTGTCATTACCTCCTTGATACCTTTTTAATAGTGCAAAGATTTGAGGAAATGTTTGCACCTTGATGGATTTGATCCCTCTGAGCACATGATAGATTCATAATTAAGATGGATTTACGTTGAACTTAAGTAAACACTGCATAATAAAGATTCTATAAAAACTTGCAAACTTTATTACGATGAATTATTTCAATAAAATATCCACAACAATTCACAAATCATTAGTTTTTTTATTTGTTTTTTCCATAATTTTTGTACTATGATGCGTTAAAACTTATTCAAACCATTACATAGATTTATTCATTATAATTGCCTTCCTTCTTAATGTTGTTATTTTGGAGATGAATGTTTAGCAAGGCATATTGAAATCCACAAAGAATGTTGAGTGACCTACGTTTTAATGCTATCTATAAGGGAAAATGTTACCCATTGATGCATATTTGTGGAAAATGGGATCTACAAGAGAAGATGTTACCATTAAATTCCTTGTCTTCATCATGTTACATATTGTGTTGGGATCTACTTGTTTAAGGTTTGGTTTATAATGATAATTTATAATTGTTAAATCTTGGTTTATATTTTTTTGGAATAATTATATTTAGATATAAAGTTTTTTAAATATCTTATATCACATGCTAATATATAAATGAAAATATTAATATTTTGAATTAAATTTAATCCAACGCATAATGATACTTAAAAACATCAAATCCAACTCATAATGATATTTAAGAACATCGAATAAATTGAAAATATGAAAAATATAGTTACAAGTGACTTCTATAAGGTGAAACTCCTTATAATTCTGTAATAGGTTAATACATACCTAACCCATGAATATATTTGTCAATACTTGATGGCTTTTTGTAATGTGTAATACGGTTATGAAAGATAGCTTTATCTCTTAAATTTAAGAAAACATTTCAAAAAGATAAACTTGATGCCTTTTTGTAATGTGTAATACGGCTATAAAGGAAATATTTTAAAGAAAAGAAAACATTTCAAAGAGATAATTAGAATGGAACTATAAGTGTAAGACTCTTCCACTAGAAAGTAGATAATTTATGCTACTCATATAGAGTTACTTTAATATTTAGTAAGAAACTAGGAATAGAATAAAATATAGAAGTATTATTTTTTTTCAAACATCATAAATTTATTAAGAAAGTATCATTAAATTTATTAAGTTCAATGTAAAGTTGAGTTTCTATTGCTAAGGCGTGCATAATTCATTATTAGACATGTTGAAATGCATGTATATTGTGTTCGATTTGCATTGAATGCCTATTACTTTGTTCGTGGATTATAAACATTTTCATCATTTTTCCAAAGTATTACATTAAACAATGGATTTTTAATATTTTTTCTAATATTCAAATTCATTTATCTTGGATGCTATTGACTAATAGACTTGGGATCTCATTGTAATTGCCGACAATGGACTTCTTAGTATTGGAAAAGGTATTTAATGCTTGCAATCCTCGTGTTAGTGAGAAAGACTATAATATACAAGGTTCTTGGCATTGGGAAAGATATTTAATGCTTGCAATCCCCTTATTGGTGAGATGGCCTAGAATATACAAGGTTAGTATTATTAAAATCTTCGACATGCAAGGATATCGAGCGAACCACACTCACCACATATTTTCTTTAAATTGTTGCCACATGTCACCACAAAGATTGAGGGTGTATTGTATTATAAGAGCTCTAAACCTTACCTAGAAACTATATTGAGGAAGCAATCTTAACACAATCCTAGAAAACTGACTTAGATTAGAATCCTAGAGACAAACATATTGGAATATTGTATTTATGTACCTAGATAGCATTGCCATTTTAAAGTTGTTATTAAATAATGGAATATAAGCTAGTTTATTATGAGGGCAGATTGTACTCAGCTTGTAGAAAACAATGGATTTCACACTCAAATTTTGCTCAACAAGAAATTTATGAAATAAATAAATATTTTCGATACAATATTATGTATTTCACAATTTCAATTTACTCTAGTTAATATGGTAGAACAATCTATATACATCATAACACTATTTAATTATAAATTAACACGTCAATAATAACTACGGTTTTCATTTTAGAAAATGGTTAATGGAACTAAACCATGGATAAAATCTTTAATAAATATTACATTGAGTTATAGAATCAACTAATTAAAGATTGGAGAAATTCCCCAACCTAGAAATTGTTCAAAGTAGACTCATAAATCATAAACACTTGTTAGAGTAATCGATAGACCAAATTCTATCTACTATGTGATATATATTTACAAGTATAGCACGTGGAAATCAAATGAATAGTTAGCTTAAACAACTATAAGATTTTCAATAGAGTATTTATATTATGATAACCCTCTCGGAGATTGAAACCTAGTGAAGAATTATAGTATGATGAAAGAGAGTTCATGATAATCACGTAATGATGAAAGCGAGTTCATAATAATCACGTAATGTGACTACCTTATCTCAAGCAACTTCAATAATTGACACTTAAGTTATTGGTTAAGTTGAATATAAATATTCATAAGATTATTAAGAATATTAGGTTTGCAAAGTATTATAAATAGACCCTTAAAATTAAGAGTTGATAAGCAATAAGATTATTGCGTTTATCTTTATAAGATTTATATATACGTGTGACAATTTTTTGCTATTATTTATTTATTAGTTTAGTGTCACAATAATAACTACTATATTATATTGCACAAAATAACTTAATGTGTAACTATTGCATTGAAACATTTCTAAGAAGCATGTATAAACAAGTTTACTACTATTTTCACTTATTATATCTCCAATTCAATATTACATACATGGATAAGCTTATATGCAAAATGATATAAACTCTTTTCTGAAAAATAATCAAATCTTTGAAAGAAATAATATACTAACATTATTATTATTATTATTATTATTTTTTAAAGTAAAATAAAGTAGCTTACTAATTTTGAAACATCCTATTTGGTGAATAAAATCTCTTTTAGACGTTGTTTTCATGATAAAGGTCCACTTTTTCCAAGGATTGCCTCATTTAGCTATAAAGAGTAAAAGGTATCCTTTCCTTATTTGTTAACTAGTTCAATATTCTCCCCTTATCTATGAATTAGCTTAATTGTTGACATATTGCAATTGTCTCAATCATCTATGCACCATTTTATTGTGAATCTTATTCCTTTTCTATTGGCTCATTTAGCTATAAAGAGTAAAAGGTATCCTTTCCTTATTTGTTAACTAGTTCAACATCCCCCTTATCTATGAATTAGCTTATTTGTTGACATATTGCAATTGTCTCAATCATATATGCACCATTCTATTGCGAGTCTTATTCCTTTTCTACATTTTGATATCATTCAGCCACATTTCCAATTTAGTTAGGATAAAGGCTACTTGAGCTATCGATGTGAAATTAAAAATTGGATTCCATGATGATATAGGTTTCCTTACTTTCATTGAAATAATATTCAACCAACCCTCAATATATTTTGCATGTTGTCTGTACCTAGACTATCATCTCATTAAAGTATTTTAATGAAAATGTTTTTTTCTTTTAAAGTTTTTCAATAAGTGACACTTGCATGTAGTAACCACTTATGGGTATTGGTAACCATTTATTAGTGTATGTGTCTTTACATTACAAGAAAACACTATTTAATAGAGGTTTCTAGTAGTGGTGTGCAACTAGAGGTTTTAGTAGATGTTTTTATATTCAGTGTGGTTAATTCATATATGTAGCACTAGTGCACTAATTTAATAAGTGCCCTGATGTGTGTTAATACACATGCATAGACATTATGTTCACCAACTTGTAATAAAATATCGATTAAAAATAGTTAAAAAACCCATCTTTGGTGTGTTTTGTACTGATATGAGCACTAATGCATCATTATATAAAGCACACCAATGCGGTTTAAATATTTTGAATTAAATGTTGATTAAATAATAATAATAATAAAATATTGCAAGTGAGTTTTACAAACTTAGAATTATAGCTACGATGTGCTAACATCATAATCACAGTAGTGTGCACCAATGTTTTGTTGTAAGCACTCGTGATAATTTTTCTTTTTAAATAATTAGAAAATAACACTAATGTGTTGGATTCCCACGTATGCATTGGTGCGTCGAGTTATCATCTGAATCATCGCTCTAGGTTAAAAATAAACACAATTTATCAAACCATATTTTCATTTGTAGCTTTCTTCAGTGCTTCAAGTCATTAAGCACTGGTGGTCACTATCAAGATACGATCATTTTGTTGTGTAGTGCTATGGTATTGTCGGAGTTCTAGATTCTTTCACTTATATAGTGATTTTGGTTTGTTTTGGAATTTTGCAAATGGTACCAAATTTTCATTATTTCTCTAACATAGCAACAATGCCTCCTCAAGTGAGAAGAAACTAGGTAAGTTAATTGTTATCTCCTAATTTACATATTTAGTGGTTTAAAGTTTAAAATTTAGCTTTAATTTGCTTTCTTTCTCATTTTTTCAAAAGATTCTACGTGGTGCACATTATGCATTTGACTCACACCCATAGTTGGTGCTTTTATAGGTTGCATCATTTATGGTGCATTAATACATACAAAACACATTGTTGGGACAAATGTAATAAATTAAAATTTACCATGCTTAACAGTGCACTCCTGAAAATTTTATGTATGTAACATCCACAGTGTTCTAACTGTACATCTTAGTGCATCATTGTGTTAAATTTCTTAAATTAAAATTTCTCGTTCTTTTGAATGCACTACTAATGCACCTTTACTAGTGTTATGATATGTCTTAAGTGTATCAACACGATATTAACAATAATAAATTTCTTGGGCTTGTTCTCAATGCACTCATAATTTAAGGATGCATCATTTGCGATGCTCCTCTACATCTTAGTGCACCATTGAGTTAAATTTAATAAATTAATTTTTCCCACACTTGTTGATGCACTATTAAATGTATTAATGCACCTGTATTACTACTTTGTTACATCTTAAGCACACCGACAAGCTAAATGGTAGGCCTTGAATAAATCCAAGCTTGAATGAATTGTATAAATGAGAATCAAATATAACTACATTTAGGTATGACCTTTGGTTTCATATTCCAAGAGGTCTTTTGGACTTCATGAGAATTCTTCATTTTATTTATAAATATATGATAACACTAATATGTACAATGCACCATAATTCCTAAGGATTAGGTATCTAACATTCCCCCTCTTAACCTGAAGGGGTGTTTGTGAGTCCAAGCATCTCTCTGAATCTCACAAACTTTTATCTTCCAAGCATCCTCATGAAGATGTATGCAAATTTTTTTCTCTTGTTGAACAATGTATTAAATGAATGGTCTTTCTCTCTACATGATGTCAAATCAGGTGGTACTTTGTGTTGATGTGCTTTATTCAATCATGGAATATGAGATTCAACGCCAACTTGATTTTAGAAGTATTGTCAATCAAAACTGGAGTAGAATTCACTTGTTTCTCTTGCAAATCCTCAAGTATCTTCCTGAACCACACAATATCCTTTGTTTCCTTTGTAACAACCAAATTCTCTTCCTCTATAGTGGAATTTTCCAGAATGAATTGTTTGCATGATCTCCAAGAGATAGTTGTTGATCCAAGACTCATGAGGCATCTTGGAGAAGACACTGCATTCTCCTCATCTCCATCAAAGTCTAAATCTCAATATCCAATGAGTTTGAAGTATTCCACCTTAGAATATTTGATCCCATAGTATCGAGTTCCCTTCAATTACCTTAGAACTCTCTTTGCAACACACCAATGTCCTTCACAAGGTTTTTTCATAAACCTAGAAAGGAGCCCCACAAGCTATCTATATTAGTTGCATCCTCAAATTCATTCTATTTATTTGATGTTAGCTTCAAATTTCGGTCCATTGGAGTAGAAAGAGGATTACAATCAACCATGCCAAATATGCTTAACAACTCTCCAATGTACTTCTTTTGGGAGATGGATAGATACCTTGGATTTTGTGTCACTTCAATTCCCAAGTAGTAGTGAATACATCTCATTTATATAATCTTGAAACCTATCTTGAATTCTTTCTTTACGAATGCAATGTAGCTTTCATTGTTCCTTGTCATCAAAAAATAATCTATATACCCACAAGATATACAACAATTTTGCCAATTTTCTTGACAAACAAAGTTGCTTCAACAATATTAAAGTGTTTAAAATTAATTTTCAAAAGATGCTATGTTATCTTTTCATACCATGCATGAGGTGCTTGATTTAGGCTAGACAAAGACTTGATGAGATTGCATACCTTATGTTTTTGACCCTTTAAAACAAATCCTTATAGTTGAGACATGTATACATTCTCTTTCAAATCTCCATTCAAGAAGGTTGTCTTCACATCCATGTGATGAATCTTCCACCCATTATGTGATGCCAAAGCAAAGAAAGTACAAATGGAATCCCATATTGTTGTGGGGGTAAAAGTATCCTCATATTTTGTGCCTTCTTTCCATGCAAATCCTTTCAATATAAGCCTTTCCTTATTCTTGTTAGGCTCCTACCCTAACCTACCTTACTTTAGAGTTTAGACTATATATGAGTTAGTCAAATAAAGTATACAACTATTTATTTTGAATAAGTTTGAGTGTTGAAATTTGGTTGTCATTGATGTCAACTAATGTCAAAGAGGATTTCAATTGATTCAGTTTGAGTCATTGATTTCAACTGATGTCAAAGTGGATACAACATTCCTATGCCAGCTTAAAGACGTATATGGAGAAGCCACTTTGAAGAAGTATATGTGCAAGATGGTGAAGGACATGGATTCCGGTGTGAAGAAGTATTTATAGAAGTTGCATCCAGTCTGAATATGTGTGTCCAGGGATACATCATGCATGATTAGTATGAAGAAGCACATAAGAAAGGTACATCATGCAGATCCATTTCAAAGAAGCACATAAATAATGTATCCTACTACATGTGGTACTAGTGCAGATATCATGTCCACCAAGTCATACTCTCTCAAGGAAGCAGTCAAAGAATTGGTTGGACGAAGGTACATGTGCACAAGCAACCAAAGAGTTGGTTAAGAAAAAATACAAGTGTGCAAGCATGTTGAAAGAAGACTCTGGAATGCACAAGCATTGCTTGGTCAAATATCGAGAGTGCGCAAATAGCAAGAAAATGAATAGTATTGAAAGCGCACAAGTCCCACACGTAATGGTACTGCAAGGGTCAAATTCCCACCAAGTAGAAGTCAGTTTATGCGCAGATTCCGCAAAGCATTGATACATATGGAGCATAACACCCACAAGGGATGGTACAACAAGGGTCAAAGACTCATCAAGTTGAAGAGATGCGCACATACCTTAAAGCAATGGTACATCAAGAGACAAATAGTACATCACTAAGGTGTAAATCCCACTAAGTCGTGGACCATGGATATGCAAGACCCACAAAGGATGACACATCCGCAGCGCAGAAGATGACATGTGGTAGAAGCACAGTTCATGAAGTATGGAAGAAGGGATGCCACAACGAACTTGTGAACATACAATCCGTGCAGGACATGTTAAAATAGAGATGCAAGTTGGAGATTTGAAGTAAGCTCGATGGAGATATTGTAGAGCTTCAGTTGGAAAATACAGATTTATATTCGGGGCATCAAGAGCTCGAGGACAGAACAACATGATCTAGCGAGGAGCCGAGTGCAGACATACATAGGAATGATACAGCTGATGGTGCGCATAATGATGTTTTAGATATGTGATGAATGCGCAAATACTGAAAGGCAGAAACACAAAAGTATGCGCAGTTGCGTGAGGATTGAATGACAAGATTGCAGACAACACACAGATAGTCACAGATGTTGTAAGTAAGGAATTAGCGCATAGACAAAAAACCGAAGTATATTAGGTAATGCATATATGTTTGGCTGATGCACTAAGATTGAAGTGAAGTGTACGAAGTTGAGAAGTCCATCTGATGCGCGACGACAGAGAAGCAGCAAGATCCAATAAGTGTGTCATGATGAGGATGATTTGAGACAAGTGCGTTAAACCGAAAAGATGAATCAGTTGATGCACGACATGTTGCAGATTGTCTAAAAGACTGTGGCACTTAACTAAAGCGAATGCATTAGTAAGTGTGCAATTTCATCTGTTATTGGTGCATTATCTCATAGCAACAAAATATCAATTGAAAGCATAGTATCAGTTGGTGAATGGAGTTGCGCAATAAAAGATCAATAGAGCATACCTTAGCACAGACTACATAATCAACAAGCACACATTACATGAAGTAAGACATGAGCACAAGTGTTGAATTAAGAGGAATGAGAAGTCATGTGATGTATGCAACATAGTGACAGTTAATCGTCTGCATACAAGGATAGCACACAACAAAACCAATATCAAAAGATTAGAAGTGTGCACGAGTTGGAAGTTCAATAAGTCAAAATCGTATATTGGATATCTAGGCGGCAGGATGGGGCAAGGAGCAGGGGATTGTAGCCTCCTTCCATTTGGTATTGGAGAACATAGGGAGTTGGAACTTCCTTCAGGTTGGTGCTTGTAAAACCAGGGGCTCCTTCCAGTTGGCGCTGGTAAATACAAGAAGTTGGTGCTTCCTTGAATGCATTCTTTTCATTACAAAAGAGCATTTCGTGGTTTTCTCCTGATTGGGTTTCCACATCAAAATTCTTGTGTTCTGTGTTCTTTGTCTTGGTGCATATATGGATGAATGATTTTGTTTATAATGGATTCTTAATTAAACATCAAGATTAAGTTAATACTAATATGTTAAAGAAGGTAAAAACTATTGATAATTGCGCTAATACTGATTCACCCCCCTCTCAATATCAAATCAATTCCAACAATTGGTATCAGAGAGGGTATCTTCAATAACAGATTAACATCTAGAAGATATATCATTGTGCAGATATGGACAAGCAGGAAGGTCTTTCCACCAACAGATCACCAAGGTTTGACGACACCAATTATACCTTCTGGAAGGTCAGAATGGAAGTATACTTGAAATCACAGGGAGCAAATGTTTGGAAATCTATTGTTGATGGTTACAGTATCCCAACATGTGTACCATTTAATCCAACACAAAGGAGAATCTATGAAAACAATGCAAAAGCTAGAAACGCACTGCTATGTGGTTTGGAAGATAATGAATTCGTCAAGGTTATGCAGTGCGCTTCAACCAAGGAAGTTTGGGACAAGCTTAGAGGTGTCTATAAAGGCGATGAAAATGTAAAGAAATCAAAGATGAAGAGAACATTACCTCCTATTTTCTAAGAGTAGATGAGATAGTTACTTCTATCAAAAGTCTTGGGGTTACTTTGGAAGAAGAATCCATGGTATAGAAAATATTGAGAACTTTACCCTCGAGGTTTGATGCGAAGGTGTCTATGTTAGAATACCGAGCTAATATTGAAGACCCGACGAAGGATGAGCTTCATGGGATTTTGACTGCATACGAGATGAGAACTGAGAAAGAGACTCCCTTCAGAAAGGAAGCCGCTTTTAAAGCCACTAGAAAGGTTAATCATGATCATGACAAAGACTGCTGTGACGAGTTAGATGATTAGGAATAAATTTTTTTCAAAAAGATGAAAATAGGACGAGGTAAGTATAAGAACAATTTTCCCTTCAAATGTTTCAGATGTGGAGGAATAGGTCAATATGCCTCTAAGTGTCCTTACAAAGAAAACAAAAACAATGACAATGACGAGGAATCCAGTTCATATGATCGGAAGACTGCGCGATCTCGACACATGACTAAAAATAAAAGGAGGATTCCAAAACAGAGGAAGAGTCTGTACCTTGAGGAAGGAAGCAATACATCTGAAGGAAGCAATTGCAATGAAGAACGAAAATAAGTACTTTCATGGCTCATGTGGAAGAAGAAAGCAAAGATGAAAAGAAGAAGAGTAGTTTGAAGAATACTCTAGTTGCGCAAAGCAAACTGGGAACACTAGACAAATAATTCTTTAGTGGATCATTCAAAACACCTCCAAATCCAGTTGCTGAGGTCAAGATTGATAGCCAATCTGAAGAATATGAAGATACTACAGACATTGACTGGGAAGGTAAATTGATTAGTTCTCTAGAAGACTTAAAGAAGTCAAGAAAGAAGAATAGATTCTTGTAGGAACAACTGTCGAAGTATGAAGAATAGGAAAAGCCATTTCAGGAATCTCTTGACGCGGAAGTTAGTGAAAAGGTAACCAATTATGAGATTCAACTGAATATTTGCGCACAAGACAAGGTTAAAGTGCTTGAAGAAGAGAACGTTGCTTTGAAAGGTTCTTTGGAAGAATTAGTACAGGAAATCAAGATGCTGGCAAATCAGCTTGAGAAGAAGGACAAGGAGATATTCCATCTAGAAGAAAAATTGTTTGAAGTAAAGGGAAATAAACAAGTCTAATATCCCATTGTGAATTGCGCACATCAACAAAACAACAAGGTCAGTATTGAAGATGAAGTAGAATAAAAGTTCAAACACAACACATCAATATTGAAAAAAAATATGGACAATCAGAGATCACTAGAAGACATAACAGGTCTTGGTTATGAAAAGACATCAAAGAAGGTCCGCGACAGATAATATTTCCCTAATCATGTCAAGTCCCTCAGGTATGATGATTACTTCAACTACAACTCTCTTCAATTTACTAACCAAAGAAGGATCAAAAGGCCGAAGTGCGCAAGATACAATTGTTTTGGTCATATTGCAAAATATTGTCAAACTATGAGATGCTATGCATGTGATGGTTTTGGACATAAGGCTATGTATTGTTGAAGAGTAGTGAACTATCCAGACAAAAATTTATTGCACAAAGGAAATCGCATTCAAAAAGACTGTAGTGAAAAATCTCTGGTATAGAATCAAAACATAAGTGTGCACAACAAGGATTGGGTAAGGAAATCTCCTTAGAAGTATGCCGAAGATGATGACAATCCAGGTGCATCTAATGCAGCAAGCAATTGCTGCCTCTTTGGATAATCCCATAAATATTAAGTGAGACCCTTGAGTTCAACATGATGTATCTTAAGGAATTTAAGGTGTATGTTAGTTAGGTGTGTGGTTATAAAGTGTTTGTCGTAGTATTCATTATGATTGCACAAGGTTACGTGTTAAGTTGGTAATGTTGCAGAAAAGGAAAATTCAAATACATGCATACATTAAATTATTATCTTGACATAGTATAGAACAGAGTAATTGTTTGGATTCAGTAGTGCAAATGTAAAAAGGAAATTGTTGCATGAAGAAACAAACATTGATGAAAGATAGACATGAGACTGCGCAAAAAGGAACTTTTCCATTATATTCAAATATGTTTACAAAATTGCATGAATCAAGACTCCATGCTGAGTCCAAAAATGGCGTATAAAAGAAGATGAATACGGGTGGCAAAACTGAAACATGCTAAAGCATTCTATAGCCGAGGCTCAAGGTCAATTACCAAATTTGGCTGGTACGCAAGACGAAGCTCCAAATCCACCAACACCAGTGCTGAACAGTCTGAAGAAGGACACACGGGAAGAAGTTGCAGAGTTGTAGACGATGATGGTTCAGCTTATTGAGGCCGAAGTAAGGAAAATTCATCTAAATCAGTTGTTGCTGGTGCTCCATATTGTCAACCCGATGGATCAAGTGGGTCAGTTGCTCAGAATGTCCGAGGTACATATGTGACTGAGCATACTGATATTGGTACTCAGCATTGTCCATCCGTTGTTTCCAAGAACTCATGTCAACTCTCAAACATGTGAACTCAGTTTATTGATTCTGAATGGCAAGACACACATTCTCAAGGGAATTGCTCATTCTGTAATGAGAAGGAGGCCATTGGAAGAAAGGAGAAGAACCATAAGAGAATGCGACATGGAAATGCCGAAATAATAATGCTGATGAACCAGGCATTGTTCATGGAACTCTTATAGAGTTGAATGGAAGTTGTTCGTGTGCGTGAAATTAATTGGATGAGATATGCATTCAATATCGCACAAGTCGAAGAAGGTGGTGGAGTCTCCAAAATTGAACGTTGAATTTAATAGGTGATGAAAATACGTACGGAAAGCGAAAATTCAATTCATTTGTTCATGCAACGAAATGATGTTGCCCCAAAAGCTCAAGTATGATGATGACACGCAATGGCTCTCACACAAACTACATAGATCTGCTTTAATGTTGAGCTGGCAGAGAAAATATGGCAAATATTTGGTTGTCATGGCAAGAGATGCGACAATAATAAATGCGACAAGGAAAGGTGACAACGTAGTAAATGTGACAAATAAAGAATTTAGGCATGGAAAGGTAGCAAATGAAAATACAAATCAGAACTAGGAAAAGGTGTTAACACTGCGTAGTTGGCACGAACGAATGAATGCATGAATAAACTGCTCAAAGAACAATGAAGTGTTTTGTTAGGAACATGAGATGAAAATGAATAGATAATGTAACATATGTATCGGTAAAGCAGTCAAAGATAATCATGAAGGGATATCACTGTATAATTACAACAAATAAATGAAGCATGAAGACAAGGGGATTCATTCCTGAAAATAGTTGAAGTAGAGGCTGGCGCAAAAATAAAAGGGATAACCTACATTGTGCAAGGAATGGCACCTCTTTGCCATTGATATAAAAGGGGGATAAATGCATGAAGTTGACAGAACAACTGGGAGTAATGCATAAATATAAATATACATCAACATAGAAGAATCAAGATAAAGTTAATTGCAGAAACAACAACATACGTGAAAGAGTGTGAAGTAGATCACTTGGGGAAATGGCATGAAGATTATTGTACATATGGTCTGCATAGAAGTAACAAAAAGCAAAAGAAGTACTAACAGCGGAAAGTGTGGATGTCAAAATCCAAAAGCACTCAGGGGGAGCACATCAACAAGGGGAGCAATGCGACAAGTACATATGAAGCATACAGTTCAAAGAAGATCATACACAACTTCATAAGGAGGTGTTGACATCAATTCCAAAGGGGGGTATATTTGAACTTTGGTTGTCATTGATGTCAACTAATTTCAAAGAGGATGTCAATTGATTCAGTTTGAGTCATTGATGTCAATTGATGTCAAAGTGGATACAACATTCCTAAGCCATCTTAAAGAAGTATATGGAGAGGCAACTTTGAAGAAGTATATGCGCAAGATGGTGAAGGACATGGATTCTAGTGTGCAGAAGTATATCTAGAAGTTGCATCCAGTATGAAGATGTGTGTCCAAGGATACATCATGCATGATCAATATGAAGAAGCACATAAGGAAGGTACATCATGCAGATCTAGTTCAAAGGAGCACATAAACAATGTATCCTAGTACATGTGGTACCAGCACATATATCAAGTCCACCAAGTCTACTCTCTCAAGGAAGCAATCAAAGAACTAGTTGGACAAAGGTACATGTGCACAAGCAACCAAGGAGTTGGTTAATCAAAAGTACAAGTATGTTAACATGTTGAAAGAAGACTCTGGAATGTGAAAACATTGCTTGGTCAAATATCGAGACTGCGCAAACAACAAGAAAATGAATAGTCCTGAAAGTGCGCAAGTACCACACATAATGGTATTGCAAGGGTCAAAGTCCCACCAAGTAGAAGTCATTTTATGCACAGATTCCGCAAAGCATTGATACATCATGAGCGCAACACCCATAAGGGATGGTACGACAAGGCTCAAAGACTCATCAAGTTGAAGAGAAAGGATGCACACATACCTTAAAGAAATGATACATTAAGAGCACAAGAGTACATCACTAAGGTGTAAGTCCCACTAAGTCATGGACCATGGATGCACAAGACCCACAAAGGATGACACATCAACGGTGCAGAAGATGACATGTGGCAGAAGCACAATCCGTGAAGTATGGAAGAAGGGATGCCACAACCAACTTGTGAACATACAATCCGTGTAGGACATGTATAAATAGAGATGCAAGTTGGAGATTTGAAGTAAGCTCGATGCCGATATTGTAGAGATTCAGTTGGAAAATACATATTTAAATTCGGGGCATCAAGGGCTCAAGGACATATGAACATGATCTAGCGAGGAGATAAGTGTGCACATATAGAGAAATGATACTACTGGTAGTACACAGAATGATGATGTAGATCTATGAGGAATGCAAAAATAATGAAAGGAAGAAACACAAAAGTATGCACAACTGTGTGAGGATTGAATGATAGGATTGCAGACAACACACAAAATGTCACATATGTTGTAAGTAAGGAAGTAGTGCAGATTCATAACCGAAGTATATCAAGTAATGCGCAGATGTTTGGCTGATGCATGGATATTGAAGTGAAATGTGTGAAGTTGAGAATTCCATTTGATGCAGGATGATAGAGAAACAACAAGATCTAGTAAGCGCATCATGATGAGGATGATCTGAGACAAGTGTGTTAAACCGAAAGGACGAATCATTTGATGCATGGCATGTCGCAGATTGTCTAAAAGACTGTGGCACTTAACCAGAGAGGACACACTAGTAAGTGTGCAGTTCCATCTGTTACTGGTGCATTATATCAGAGAAAAAAACTATAAATTGAAAGCACAGTATCAGTTGGTGAGTGCAGTTGCGCAGAAGCAGATCGAAAAAGCATACCTTGGCGTAGATTGAAAAATCAACAAGCACATAGTACATGAAGTAATACATCATCAGAGGTGTTGAATTGAGAGGAATGAGAAGTCATGTGATGTATGCAGTGCAGTGACAGTTAATCGTTTGCATATGAGGATAGCGCACAACATAACCAATATTAGAAGACTAGAAGTGTGTGTGAGTTGGAATTTAAGTAAGTCAGAATCGTATATTGGATATCTAGGCTGCAGTACAAGGCAAGGAGCAGGGGGTTGTATCATCCTTTCAGTTGGTGTTGGAGAACATTGGGAGTTGGAGCTTCCTTCAAGTCAGTGCCTGTAAAACCAGGGGGTTGGTGCCTCCCTCCAGCTGGTGCTGGTAAATACAGGAAGTTGGTGCTTCCTTGAATGCATTCTTTTCATTACCTGTGGTTTTCTACCGATTGGGTTTCCACATTAAAATTCCCGTGTTCTGTGTTCTTTGTCTTGGTGCATATATGGATGAATGATTTTGTTTATAATGGTTGCCTAATTAAACATCAATAATATGAATAATTTATGTCACCTCCTTCTTCTTGTCTTGCTAAAATTATGGTTCCTATATTTCCAACTCATTAGGAAAAACACTTTCATGTGTATTCATAAATCACTTTGGAAATTTATGTGATAGTCCATGTTTCTTAACTAGTAGAGGTTGTGATACTTGTGATTATGTTGCATTCCCATTAAGATTTAACCTTCCAATCTTCTCAATTACATCATCCAATTGAACCTCCTATTTTGATGAAGTGGTTGGATCTTCTTCATAAGGGGGAGATGGTGCTGCAAAAGCAGATTCCAAATATTGATCCGAGATAGGTATCCCCCATTCAATATGTGGAATCTCATTATCAAACTCATGATATGTCTTTCTATGGGTAAATCTATCAACATGATCAACCTTCGGTCAATATTTTTTTCACTTTTAGTAGGTTCAAGAAAAATCACATCTCAAGAAAGAATGAATTTTTTATTTACCTTATTGTAAATATGATATGCCTTGGTGGTGTTTGAGTACCCCAAGAAGATGCACTTACGACTCCTTGCACCTAGTTTGTTTCGTTGCTCCTTATAAACTAAGGCATAAAAAGTGGAACCAAAAACCCTAAGATGCCTCACCAAAGGAATGTGTCCACGCCACATTTCATAAGGAGTTTTGTTTCCAAGAGAATGAGATGGATTTTTTTTTTTCAAATATATTGCACAAAGAACTGCATCACCCCAAAGCATCAACTTTACATTCTTGAAAAATAACATGGAATGTACCATATTCAAGAGTGTCTTGTTTATTCTTTCTACTACACCATTCTATTGAGGGTTGTATGGAACAATGGTTTGATGCTTAATGCCATGTTGAAAAATATAGATTTCAAATTCATTATAAGTATATTCCCCTTCATTATCATTACGAAGAGTGTCAATACAAGTTTGTGTTTCATTTTCAATCCATACATGCAATTTTTTAAATGTTTCAAATGCTTGAGATTTATGTTTCAACAAATAAACCCAACACATCCTGGTGTAGTCATCAATAAAAGTCATGATATAATTATTACCAAACTCAAATGCAACAAGCATGGGTGCACACAAATCAGAGTGGATCAACTCTAGATATATGCATGCCCTTGAAGCGGAATCATGAGAATGATGCTTGCTATGTTTACCAATGATACATGCATCGCATTGATTCAAATTCCTTGGAATGGTATGCAAACTAGAAACACCATTTTTCTTCAACATACAAAGGCTATCATAATTGGTCTACTCAAATATAGAAAGCCACATGAGACTAGAGGAAAATGTACCTTCATCACAGTGAGAGAGGTATGGAAAATTATTTACGCATGTAGATGTCCCTTTCAACTTCAATAATATCTCATCCTCCCATCCTCTCATGACAACCATATTGTTGAATTACCTCCTTATCTCAACTTTTCCATTAAAAATGTGAATAGAATGTCCTTGCTGTGGAATGTGCACAAGATATAGAAAGTTTCTTTGCAACCCAAGAAGATATAAAACATAATGCAAAATAAAATTTGGGAATCTAGGAAATTTGAGCCTAATGGTGCCAATTCCCGAAGTTTTGAGATTGGAGTTATCTGCAAAGTATCCTATATCCTCTATATTGTCATTCAATTATTCAAATGAGTCTCTCCAAAAACTCAAGCGGCAAGTTTCACTTGTGTAAGCAACCATGCATATCTCCAAGAAGTAGATGAAGTATTGAACAAATATTCATTTATGCTAATATTGCAGTGAAAAATAACATAATGAGTGGATTCATGACCTTTACCTTTTTATTATTTTAGTTCCTATTTTCTTTGATATTCTCCCATGGTATTTTAAATGTGTTTGCCTCATGTCCATTCTTTCCACAACAAACTAAGTGAAGATCATATCTCTCACCTTGATTATGCCTACTCCACTGCCTCTAAATTTTTTCTTTCCACATCCTCTCTTACTACCTTCTCCTCTAAGAGGATCACGTGATTGATTATTCCCTTTTTGAGTAAGGAACATAGTCTCTCTAGTGGGTTGAACTATATTATTGCTAAAATATTTCTCATGTTCTACAACTTTGTCCACCAAAGAGTGAAAATTGAAGGAATTCATTTGGCCACTAGCTTGAAGTGATTTAAGATAATGAGAATATGTGGGGTAGAAGACCTTGATGAAGGTTGTGAGCGGTATATCTACCTTCACACCAATAACATCAATGCCATGCATGATGGATTTAATTTTATATGCTACAACCACCTGATGATTATCCTTCAACTCTAGGTTGAAGAGCTTCAACAACTATTGAATTAGCTCCAATTCTAAATGCGAATCATAAAAATCTTTCAATTTCTTCAAAGAACCCCAATAATCTTTGATATATATGATGTGTTGACTCACCTCTTCACTTACTGAAGAAACAATTGATACATATGCTTTCCTATATTTATGCTTCAAAATTACAAGATCCCTGTCTTCCGTAGGTTTGGTAGGTATAGTATTTCCATCTCCATCACAAATGCCATCCCAAATATCATTGAATATAAGAGTATGATTGATATTTCTTGACCATTTTGGATAATTTTCTTTGTGACTGAGCACCATACCAACAATTGAGACAAGATAATGCATTTTAATAAACAAAATATCTTAAAAATGATAAGAAATTATAAATACACATCTTCTCTTAAGAAGAATATATAAAACTGAACTCCTTTATACAAATAAAAAATCAATATATTTATGCTTCCAACTACTCCTCGTGATACAACTTCCTTCCCCATGATGTCTGCAATAACAATATCTATGATATAATGGAATCAATGCATTGGTTTGTCTCCCACTATAGTTTCCAATGAGATAGATCTAATGCTTCATATGCAGACACAACAAATCATGGAAACATCGCCATTCTGTTTTCTCAAACACATTGTTGTATCTCCAATGACAAATGTTAACTTGCTTGAATGAATTGTATTAATGAGAATCACATATAAATACATATATATATGACCTTTGGTTTCATATTCCAAGAAGTCTTTTGGACTCCACAATGACTCTTCATAATGCTTCTAAATAACTATTCACAATTGCTCTTCATATTACTTCTAAATAACTATTAATATTAATATGTACAATGCACCATAATCCCTAAGTATTAGGTATCTAACACTAAACATTATAAAGGTCCACGGGGGGCAGAGTAATTGGTAATGATTAAATGATATGAGAAGTTGTAAATGAAAGGTCACAAGTTCAAATCCCCATGGGTACTAGCTTCCAAAAAAAACACTAAACGTTATAAAGAGATTCCCAATTTGATCGATGCACTGTTAATTTTTATGATGCACCATTTGTGATTATCTATTACAAAAAGGGCACCAACGATATAATATTTAAACAAATTATCATGTCAATCGGTGTGTGTAGTTTTAATGAAGAGCATTGATGCTCTAAATGCTATTATAAGGTACTATTGATTATGTGTCTTAATAAATGTGGCACACTAATTAAATTTATACATTGTTTTTGAAAAATAATTAAGTTTAATATTTAATAAATATTAAAAATGATAATTTAGCATAGATTGTTTATTTTATAAATAAATAGTCATAATGAATTTGTATGTGAATTGGTGATAGTGATGAAAATTAAAACAACAACATCAAGTTGACAGATATACCTTCATATGCTAATGGGAGGCCCGAGAGAGGGAGAGGGATTTATATCCTCATCATATTAGAGATGAGACATGTTTCTTTTTTAGGGATGTTGCCTCCTCAAGTTTTGTGAGGAGGCTATATCCCTCAATGGGAACTTGTGCTTATTTATGCAATTGATCCATCTTTGGGATCATGACAAGCAAGTTTTCAGGGTTGGTCCTGATTTCTGGTACTGACCCATAGAGGAGGATTTTTATTTCATCACTAAGCTATATAGGAGAGGGGAGTATATTCCTCATTTCATTGATTTTCTACCTAGCATTGTGAGAGAGAGTCAAATGTCATATGTTTAGAGATATGTTAATGCAAACATCATTGACCCTAATGGCTACTAGATTGCTAGGGGCTAGTTGAGTTTACATTCTTTTGATGAAGAGGAGGTTAAGCGGTTGTCCTTTATGGTCACAACACTAATAGAACATATTGTTGATGGGAAGTGGGTTAGTTTCCCTCTAATGCACTATGTAGATAGTATATTTCGCAGGCCTAGACTAATAGTGTGGTTTTATATATTTTACGACAATTTTGTAGTTCTTTATATTGTTGTTGTAGCATGTTTGAGGGGGGGAATTCCCCCCTATGATTCAAATATATTTAATTTATTTTTTGAGAGGTTCCCTATGACTTGACTGAAAGTCAACTACATCCCTTCTAAGTTGTTGATTGGTGTGTGCTTGTGCATATGGGGGCAGATGTTTCCAAACATGGGCTAGATAGAGTACCCATGTAGGCAAGTGAGTTTAGAGGTTTTGGATATGTTAGCTAGTAAGGAGGATCCCATAATCGATCTTGTACAATATCCATATGTAGGGATGTATTGATGAGGATGTCAAAACATCATATCTAATCAGGATGAGCCATTAGATTAGAGATGTAATATTATTAATATCTACTGATTAATCTAGTAATATTATCTAATATTATCATTATCATTATAAACATGTAATTGATTTTAAGATTTTGTTTAAAATTTCTAATAATTTTTGTATATTATTTTGCAAATATGGTCTCATATGTCAATTAGAAGATGGATAAATTTGATCTATCGACTCATGTACAATGACCTAGCATGCCACATAGGATCCACCATATATTCCATCATCAAGTTTCATATTGGATATGTACACAAATGACACAATAAGAGTGGTGCTGGTATGACCTTGAGAGATCGTGCAAGACCATAACTTTTCACATCTATATTCGATCCTTCCCCTTAATATGATATTATTGATGCACCATGTTTTTGGTTCCCTTAATCTACTCTAGAGGTTGAGGGATCATATGACATATCCTTTGGTAGGCCAATAAAAATCTTCACCCTTCTTCTCCTCCAATAAGTCAATCACCATATCCTCTCCCATCTCTTCCCCTATCTCCTCTTCCACCTATATCATCTCTTCCTCTAGTAGTTTGAACACCATCTTTCCCTCCTCCTCCTCCTCTTGTGCCGCCAACAAAACCACTAGTTGTGACACTTGATCCACCAACTACTTCACCTATTGCACTCAGTATTAATGCCATAGATGATATGGTCACATCAGTTGTTTGCGTGACAATAGAGAGATATATGTGAACACAATTTTTATATTATTATCTAGTGGAGGTATTGATCGTGCCTCTAGATTTGGAATCCTAGCTCTTCAGCTCTAGTGGTAGAGGCACTGATGTGTCCTCTAGATTTGGTGCTGGGCCATGTTAGCAGTAGTTGACAAGTACACACATATTTGTGATGTATATTTGACATATATATTTGGAATTTATATTATATTGAGATGAATATTTGACATACACATTGATTTTGGTATTATAGTTCATGTATATTATGCCTTTTCATATCATGTTGTTGTTAATATTATTTGTTTTATAAAATGTATCACACACATTTTAATGATTAACATTATCAATGGTTTCTGCGTTTAAAATGATTAACATTATCAATGGTTTATGTGTTTAAATTGATTTTAATAAAGATTTGATTAATTTTTAAAATCATTTTTTTTATTAAATCTTCTATTAACTCATAGAAATAATCATTATATCAAATATAAAAAGAGATTAAAAAAATATCTTCAACTAAATTGACCTTAAAAGTAATAGTTGGCAATGTTAATCTTAAAAAATAGATAAGATCTTGGATATTAAATCATGAAAATATTTTTAAATTATTTTATTAAATATAGAATGATTTTTTCCTTGGAAATTAAATATAGAATGATATAAACCATTAAGCAAACAAATTTTGATGATAATAATTGTTAATATTGATGTTACAAAGAGTGATAAAATTTTGTATATTAAATCATGATAATAATTTAAAATTAGATTTGATTAATTATTCAAATCAACATCTTTGATTAAATCTTCTATTAAATCATGAAAATAATTCTAAAATATTATATTAAATATAAAAAGAGATAGAAGAGATCTTGAACAAAATTGAAATTGACAATAATAGTTGATAATATTAGTCTTGCAAAAGGAGACATCAGGTAAACCTTACAGTTTAAAATGATTCATAATTCATTAAAGAGATTGAAGTTCCAAAACAATTTAATTTTTTTTCAAAATGAAAGTTGTAAATGGTTGTTAACATTTCATATCCAACACCATAAAATGAAGAAAAAACAAAATCGACTAATTATAGAAAACCATAATAAAATGGTGTGTATTCACAACATAAATGTTTAAATAAAACATGTACATATTACTCTTCATTGTCTTCACACAAACTATCTTCCTTGCTTGTCATGATAACATCGTTGTTCTCAAAATTATGTTTTCATCTCACATAATGTCTTAGCATGAACTAGCAATCCCTAGCCAACACATCGGCGTAAAATAAAACTGTGTTTGTTGGTGCACTTCTATTTCGACTAGGGTTCACACACACTCAACATAACACCAACAAATCCCAAGATAACGACCCGAAAAGGGTTTGTCCCTTTCGGAAACACCTGCAAATAAGATGAAGTATCACCCGAATTACTTATGGGGAATGTAGGAACCAGGTTTCTGCAGTGAGGAAGGGGAATAGTTTGACATACACATCATTCAACAAATAACCCATCACTTCGATAGATCAAAATCTGTGATAAGCCATGCACTTCGACAGATATCATGAGCTAACTATAAATTTACGACATATCACGTACTTCGCTTTCATACATTCCTTCATTATAAGCATATTCATTCATTGACTTATTCATTTAATAAGCAACATAAACATCACATAATGCATCACATCACAATTGACACCATGATTTTAACGTGGAAACCCAAGATGGGAAAAACCACATAAGCGCTTCTTTTATTCTCAAGTCACAGCAAAAAATGAGCACTTCATGTTTTAAATGACTTACAGAATTTATTTATTCTGTTACAACGGATCTACGCACATAGGCTGCAAATCATGTGACTCTTCCCTTCACTCAACTGGTAACTTCGACACACAAAATAGGCAGTTCACAGAATCCAGACATCGAATATAGTTTTCCGACCAACTTGATAACCCAAAAAATCCCAACTTCTTACATATTTATAGGGCGCACATAGCCTTCCCCTCTCCCACTATGCCACTAACTAACTATTTGTAATGTCCCCATTCAAATAAATCTCAAAAGATAAAATTCCACCAATCTACTAGTTTCCTAGGTTGGGGCGGAAACATTAGATTTGGAATAAGGAGACTATAAAACCCCAAATGGACATTAGATTGACATAAATATATTAAAAGGGGTTAAATAAATATTTATGATTGGAAAATAAGGTGACACTTGGTCATGGAGACACATTGGTGGGTGGGACCCACACAAAGCTAGATTCCTCATGCCACATGGCATTATATTCTCACCCATTCGAATCCAAGGTGGAGTCTAATGATCTTTGGGAGTTGGAAGGTCAATATACATGGCATTACTCAGTTAAGGTCGAATTGGAGTGGAAGAGTAACTCCCATGGAAGAGGAAGAGGCATTTGAGAGATATTGAGACACTTAGGCTAGATTCCCTAGCTTCTATGACAACAATGATGAAGATGCTATGACACTTATGACACAAATCAGACTTGAATGTTGACATATGACATATATGACATGTCAGGGCTAAAAATAGCCTCCAAGAAGGCGCACAAGGGAGTTAGGGCAGCCAAAGAGACACCCATTCGAATTGAGGGAAGATGGAGACTAGGAATTGTTGGACAAGTGACACACATTGGAATCTCTTCCCAAATTGAGTTGGCATGAGGATTTTAGAAGGAATTCGACCCATGGAGGACTTTAGAATTTTATAAAATACAATAACAAAGAAGGAGAGTGGATTTTTATCATTTATCATTTTGCATATTGGAGAGCATAGATTGTCCATGCTTGTGGAGTGTTTACTCTACTTGCCTTAGTACCAATTTCGAGGGTGAACGATTCCCATCCTAATTGGAAATTGGAGAGGTGTTGTGGCCACAACAGATCCCATGCTCAAGTAAGCACGGGAGCCCCAACCTTAATAAAACACTAAGGTGTTTGGGTGAGTTATTTTATAAATATTAGAATTTTAGATTTTACCTCGAGAATTCTCCACCCATGCCTTTGATTTCCTTGGTTTCAACCGTTTGATTTTTTCCAAAGTGTTTCAGTTTCAAAAGCCAAAATTTATGAGTATTTTTTTCACTGGTAAAGTCATCCCAAAACCCGACGTTTGAAGAACCTGCAATCCGCAATCTGACAATCGCGGCTTGCGGGACTATTGTTTTTTTTAAAAGGTTGAGTTTTGATGATTCTGAAACCCGCAGTCCAACGGTTGCGGACTACGGAATCACTCTGTAATGAGATGGGATAACAGTTACCCCGAAACCTGAATCCTGCAACAGCACCATTCGGCTTTCGGGATGGTCTTCTTTTGTCCACTTCGTGCGTGCTTCTGCAACCCGTAATTTCGGGATGCGGCTTTCGGGATTGTGTCTTCATGATTATTTTCTGTGCGTTCCGCGACCTGCAATCCGCATTGCGGAATGCATCTTTCGGAGTAGTTGTTTTTATTTTGACTTTTTTTCTTCCCGAAACCCGCCACCCCTAGTCAGTTGTCGGCTTTCGGAAGTCCTTTTCATTGTTCATTATTTTTTTTACCAACCCGCAACCCGCAAATCCGTACTTTCGGGTTTTGGCTTGTGGGGTATTGAATAAAGAGTTTTTACGAGCATACCTGAACCCGATTCCGCGTTCCTCCACAATCGATCTCAGTTGTCCATTTGTTATAATCGAATGGTTCGTTTTATTTCACTGAATGTATTTAATAGGGTTTTATTTTACTTTTTAGTTTTACATTTTCACTGCTGAAAAACATACACTGTTACGTTCTCGATTTACTGAGGATTGCGTGTCAGGTGCTGTTGTTCAGTTGGTTCGCTATTTCAGGTAAGTCCACTGTTATCCTACGCTACTAGCCTGCATTTTGCTATTTTTGGGTTGAATTTTATTTAATTTTTTGCATTGATCAGATATTGTAAAATTCCTCCACTATGTCAAAGAATACACGGTCTAAAACGTCACTCAAAGACCCCCTGAACAAAGACCCAAATTTTGGTTTTCTTTCTGACACCAGTGGAGGAGTTACAGAGACATAACAAATGGACTGGTCCAAGATATATGCCATTTTTTATCATGACGAATTTTCCCATATCGAGGATGATAGACCAGTCTACGAGAGAATTAGGGCTTCCCAAATTCACACCATTTCTGCACATCCTGCCATCTTACCCTACACAGATGCAGTTAAGTGGATAATTGAGAATGCTGGTGTTAAGGAATGTTCATTTAATGATAGTGCAGGTTGCCAATTGACAAGTTTTCACCCCAAGGTTTTTGTTCGAGCATTTGCTCTGAAACCCTATGTTCAGACACTCTCTGCTAAGTTCATTTAGACGTCCAAAACCCGGTATAATTTTGAGCAAATGATTAAGTCTTGGATGCTCAAACCCAATGCTTTTGTGCCTAAGTCGGATAACCTTTACCCTATTATCTGGTTTAAAGAACCCTATTCTCTACTTGCAGCCATGCTTTGCCGGCTTTTTGGTTAACCCATTTGTTCTCATTTTAAAGCAGAGTGGGCACCCATAGCACATCATGTGTTACTTACAGGTGAATCTTTTCCGTGGGCCTCTATTCTATCATTGGAACTGAAAAATGCCATTCAAGATTATCAGAAGGCACCGACCCATAAGAAACCACCCTTCTTCCTATTAGCATATGTTTTGGACGTTTTCTGTTCGGAGTTCCAGTATCGCAATTTAGGTTGGCATTGGACTCCTTCAGACCCACCTGTACATGTACCATTTGGCACTTTGGGAGGGAAATTTTGCACCTTTGATATATGAAATTTGTGATTGTTTTGTGGGTACCATTTATTTCAAGATCTTCCAGCAGTAGCCACCTGCATTCTCAGAAGATGCTAAAGTTTTTATCAACACAATGGGCGATTGGTATGTAGGTGAATACTTTACATACATCAGAATATGGGGAAGTGAAACAGTTCATTTCTTTCCCAGAATAGTCCCGGACAGGATGGTAATACAGGAAGTTTCCTTTCAGACTGTTATTACTGGTATGTATCAGAAACTCATGGGACCTAAGAAGAAGAATTGGCCTAAGTTTGCACTGAATTTGGGTCAATTGGTCATCCCAACTTCAACCTGGGCTACGGTTCTGGGTGATCAGATAGCTGCTCTGAGATTAGGTGTTGCCCCGAAAAGGAAACATGACCCCAAGAAGTTTTTGGATGCACACTTAAAGCAAGTTCACAAAAAGATGGGCTACACACATGAAACAATCCCTGATGATTCCATATACCAAGGGGTAGACACCTTTTCTCAAGTCTTGGCCAAAGTAAAGGACTCTCAAGGACAACATGATATTCTGCAGTATCAGAAGCAACTGAAAGACAGGATCTTAAGCTACAGGGCCATGCAGATGAATCTTGTTGAAAAAGCAAGAAAGGACAGGGAAGAGAAAGAAGCTCAGAAGTCTACCAATCCTCCTTTGACCATCGCTCATGATGAAGACAAAGGTAAAGCTATTAAAGGGGAACTATCTAAAAAGAAAACTAATGAAGAAGCTAAACTCATGCTGCAAACAACCCATGAATCCAAACAGCAAATGGTACAGCTGTCATTAATGTTACAGACTCAGTTGTTAGAACCTCCAAGGCCTGCGGACAAAATTCAGCCACTGGGTACACTGGGTGATCACTTCTCTACTCCAAGAACTCCAGAAGATGATGAATTGATCATAACCACGGCTAATCCAGCTAAGAGACAGAAGGTCATGCCTTCCTCATCACAAGTTTCTACTGTAGATGTAATTGACTATGATGAAGAAATAACTTCCTCTTCTCCAGTCCCAGTAGTGGAAGAGGTTACTGGAGATGCTAAGACTGACACTGAATTGTTGGACAATATTGATATGGACCAGTATTTCCCTAAACAGTCAGTGTTGGAATTTAATGCTGCCCCTGGTATCACTTCGTCGGCAATTGTGTTACCATCTGTGAATCTAAATTCTACTGTGCCTCTAGGAGGGACACTTCCATTTTCATTATCCCATTTGTATGATACCCTCAACAACACCACTACTACATCGCCAGAGTACTCAGTTCCTTTATCCACTTCGCCCCCTGTCATTGCAGAAGTCCAGCCTTTGGCTGTCCCTCTGCAGTCATCTATAGTTGATTCATCAATAACCTCCATCGATGCATCTTCTAAGTCTTCTACTCCACCTTCGCCTAGCAAAGCACAGAGTCCACTTCCACTCCCAGAAGTTAGTAGTCATGTTCAAGTTCTTCTTTCTGAAATATCTGTCTCAGTACCCTCCCCAGACGAAATTGTGTCAGCTCCTGAAATTAGTATTACGTCTCTATCCTCCACTCAAGTTACTTCACCTATCCCTACTTCTACTGTCACACAGACACCTTCTCTGATTTCCACAATTGGTGTCACTTCTGTTCCCGCATTGTCCATTACTGAGTACACAGATACAGATGTGGTTCCTCTTGGAAATTATTTCTATCGTCAAGATGACAATGCAGTAGTTAAAAGAAGTAGGAAAAGAGGTCAAGGCCAAGGTGGCTTAGAAGCGCATGAGCCAAATCAGGTGATATGGGCTCCCAAAACTAATAACCCAAGAATTGAAGCAGTTGAAACAGCAGCAGCCTTAGGGGATTTTGCCACTGCCAACTGGGATTCAGTCCAGGTCTTGGACAAAGAAGTTGACATCAGGGAGGAAGAAATTAGAAACCTAAAAGAAGAATTAGTTAAAACAAGGGAACAACATTCTGTTAACATGGCTGACCTCAGGAAAGTTTGGGTAGACAAAGTACAGGATCTAGAACAGAAGAATGCTACTCTTCTTACTGAATTTAATCTTTTGTAGTCTCAACATTCAGCTAGTCTTGTAAGGACAACCTCTTTAGAAAAGCAGATGGAATATGCAACTGTAAGTGCAGCTTCCTCCAATGTTCTCAAGTTCACACCCTTGGACTTCAAAAACCTAGCTCTTGAAGTGAATCAGAGTCAGCATGAATTACTGAAGAAGTTATATATTGCCTTAGACGAGATCAGGGAAAATTTCATTAATTTTCTAAGATGTCTTCTACTCTTGAGGAACAGAAAGAAAAAAGGATCCAAGCCTGTAAAGTTGAAGATCAAATTCGTCAATGGAAATTGTATATCAAGAATGCTTCAGAGAACATCCCAATCCTTAATACTTTCCAGATGAAGAAAGTTAAAGCATCCCTGAACTCGTGGCTTGATTTGAATGAATCAACTAATGAGATCATTACTAAGTCTCAGGATACTTGCACTAGGCGATGGTACACCGCTGATAATATCTTGAATGACTTAGGTTTGCCACTCATGAATCCTTTTCTGGAGGCTCTCCCACCAAAGTGTAGACTTGAAGAACTTGACAACAGATGTGAAGAATTTGCACAGAAGATTCGAGACTTGGAACAAATCAACATCCAAGTTGTGGATTGTTTGGTTAAAGAACCGGTCATCATGGAAGGAAGGATTCTCATGTGACTTGCGCATTTGGCATAAGTTGGCAAAGCATGATATGGAGAACAACGCATGCAATGCTCAGTTGTCTCTTGAATCAGTTGTTTTTCCAAATATAGATGAACTGTTAGATATTTATGAAAAGTGGCAGGATTTTCTGGATCTTTAATTAGATCTGATTTTGTAATCCCTGTTTTGTAGAATCTCTCCTTTTGGGACTCTGATGTAAATTTACTATTTAAGGAGGAATGTTTCCCTTAGCAAGAGGTTGGGAATTTTAGAATTTTGATTCAGCAGGAGTATGGACTGAAGATGCTCTGTCTATTCGAGCCATTGTAATTTTGGTACAAGAATTTTATATGCATTAAAGTTATCTTTTCTCCACCTTCTTGTGTTCCTCAAATTTCTTTGAGAATCGCTGAGTTAAATGTTTTAGATTGTCATCAGTTTAAATGTATTTAATCTTTTGCAAGTTATTTATTTCTGCACAAAGCCTTCATATTGATTTTTCTGTATGTTAGGTACAAGCTATTGATTGTTCTGTTAAATTTCTTTGATTGAACAGTTATTACTTTTATATTTCTACAAATGATTCGATGCAATTAAATATGCATAATCAATTGTTAATTTTTCAATTAACACCATGATTACAGATCATTTATTTGAATGAGCTTAAACACTTTGAAGGATTGTCACTTAATTTCTTAATTGATAAAACTTTAATTAACAAGTGAAGAACCAGAAGACATTTCTGTTTAAGGTACTTGATCACTTGTTTATCATACTTCAGTTATGATCTGCACATTATCAACTTTTCCTCTTTAGGTTAGATCTGACTTAGGATAGATTCTTTCCCTAGGTAGGTTAGGTTAGGTTTGTTAATCAGCTATCACACTTCGTTTTCCTTAATAGGAAAACTGACCTTTGAAAGATCAAACCTTTTACTCTTAGAGTGCCAGTGGAGGCCAAATATCCGTGGGTGATTACCACACCAAACAGCTCGAGGATAGGTTAACTCTTGCGTAGGGTTAACTCAAGTCTTTGGCTGGGTTTTCATCCCCTATTGTGTGCCTTGGAACCCATTCCAGCACTTTGCACTTACCCTGCACCCCCGAGGCATCAACAAGAGGCCTTTCAAAACTTTCATTTGGAGCTACAATTGAGTCATCTGTTGCAAGTTGAAGCTACAGGTAATCTCATGACATTCTCATCCTCAAATTTCTTCCACACCTTTCTCACATTTCTCTTCATTTTTTGGCTCTTGGAGGAAGGGCGCACTTGGTGAGATGCTATTATCTTTGGGGGGTCTCTTGTGCCCCATTTATTTGTATTCTGATATATATACTCTGTATTTAATTCTCAAAATACTCTCAGGTCTAAATACCAAGTCGAAATATGTAAAAATACCAAAGAATGCATAAATGGTGCCATTTTCCCTACATCTTTTTATGAAAGCTTGAATTTGCTCTATTTCGACTTGTATTAGTTCATCTCTGTGATTTTTATAATTTATGGAGGGTCATTAATGTCTAGAATAAGTTTCATATACATTTCATAAGCCTTTGGAACATAAATATCTAATTTCATAGCAAGTGGTGAAGTTTACTAGCATTCCCCCCTATGTGAAGACATGTCCACAAACCTATGATTTATGGGAGTTGAAGAAGCCTTTAGAAACTGACTGATGATGTAATTTGGAGCCAATTGAGGTCCTTTAACAGTAACATGTCTTTGTTCTTAAATTTGGGAATTTCATACAGCATTTGGAGATCCATCTTTGACCACTACCCTTGGGTGTTTTGAACATCGATTTGACTAGTAAATTGCCCTATCTTTCCTTGATTGTAATTGAATGTTGCAGAAGTCTTTTGAGAGTTTCCAAGAATCCATAAGCCCCATTTTTATGTCTTAATACCTTCCAAACAAATTCAGAACCAATTCGGAAGCATTTGGAGCCATTTGGAGGCATTTGGGTCAATACTAGTCTAAGGGTCGAATTGGCCAAAATTTGCAATTTTTCCTAGTTCTTGTGTTGGAAAAAACTTCCTATGGCTTGGGGTGGACCACAACAGACAACTGACTACCAGAAATTAACTCAATTCTCAATGCTATGCTATATACATGACAATGCTAAGATAATGAAGAACATAACCAACCTCGATCCAAACGTTTGATGTAGATCCCCGTTGGAGCTTTCAATCTGTGCACTTGAACTTGCAAATTAGTCTTGACAGCAAATATACAACAAGCGCATATAATATATAAACAACATTAACATCATCAATAGAAATGGTCCATGATATTATAAGTAAATGCAACCCAATGTAATATAAACAACATTCACAACATTAATGGACGAGAATATGAGTATTTCTATTAATAAATAACAGGAAGTACAATGTGATACGACCTCTTGTCGGCAACCAATCTAAACCAAGATCTAGGTCTCTCCACTTGTGCCTCCACCACTTCAATCCTCCATGGAATGGAAAACTCAAACTATGATAGGAGTTTGGAAGGTGAACATAAAGGGTTCACAACTACAAGGATCAATGAGTGTAGACTCAAGATAGGGCAAAAATCCACTAGAGTTCTCTTTCTCTCCTTTCTCCTCCCATCCATAAGCCATATGTGCTCAATATATAGTCCTCTCAAAGGTAAGTGAAAGGACACATCGAGGTGTTTCGGGGCAAATGGAGGGCCAAAGGTGACCCTATGACCACTTTTTGGGAGTAAAAAGTAATTAACTAGTGATTTTTACCATTTTACATGCTACCCGCGGGCTATAGTGATGCAACTCGTGGGTACGCCCGCTGTAGTGATGTTGCTAGCCTACAGAGGAAAAATAGGGAAAATAGTGTGTCTTAAGGATATAAAGTGGATCTGAGTCAGTAAAATGGATCATGTAGGCCAAAGACTGTTGATGCTCACAAGGTGGAAAATTACGTTGTAACAAATGCCCCCTAATGTGTGAGGTTAGAGACTGATGCTACGATGGTCGAAATACATTATAAATATCAGAAGTGGAGTGATGGAGACACAAGTGGAAGGAGCAGCTCACTCGTCATAATACAATAGTATCCCTGAGTACATGTTGGTATAGTACAACAATATGATACAATGGCCATGAATAGGCAGTACGTAGTGAATACATGTCATAAGTAATCACAATCATGATCCCTCTACAGTAAGATATGGTCTCCTGCTGAAAAGGAAACAACTGGTACAAACTGGAGGTACAAACTACTGATATATGAGAGGTGATATCTTAGATGTAAATTCATAATCATAAGTAGCATACTGAATGCCACTATCGCCTAGGGTCTTCTACGCAAGTCTTCGATGGTGCAAGTCCCATCAAGTGAATAAAGGAGTTGAGGTCGAACCTGATGTGACATCATTTGATTACCGGTCAATGATGTATACCGTTAACAGACGTGAGATAACCCATCAATAATGTAAATGGGCATCAAGGCACAGAGTACAATCATTAGAGTGTGAATAGATGTGGTGAAGTTGAACACTAAGATGAATACATCGATCAGGGGACATTGATGTATTCCCAAAACTGTCAATGGCGAGAGAACCTGCCACTAATGATTGCAAGCCTCAAGGTACTCAACCGAAATCTAAGCCTCAAGCTCTGGAATAAATGGGTTGAAGTCGATGGAACGAGACTCGCTGGAAGGAGGGCATTAAGGCATCCCCCATCAACTAGCACGAGGTACCAACTACACTGAAAGATTTGGAAGAACTCAGGTGAAACGGACTGACTCAATAAGGATGGAAAACATGCAATAGTCAAGAGATCTGAGGAGTGGCCGACTCTGGTTTCAGGACTTCCTTTGAACAAGAGCATGAGAAGATGGATAGACTCAGGCATCATAGACTCAATATAAACTGTGCGATGTAGGAGGCATCACAAAGGTCTCCATAATGACTGGAAGCTTAACCAATCGGTGGAGAAAACTGAGAAACAAGTACAACTCCTAAGGTCCAACTATAGTCCCGACTCATAATGGATGGAGTGGAATGAATGCTCTGTTCAAAGGCGACACAGCAACTGCCAACAAAAAGTAGTAACCATAATCCTGTCCGGCTTTTTGGAATATTTTATTTTTTGGTCTTTTTCATATTTGGAAAAGCTTGAAAAAGAATAAAATTGCTTATAGTACAACAATTGAGGGAACGAGTGTCAAATGGCGAGCAGACTAGTCCCAAGCAGTGGAACATACCTATGATCAATGCAAGGAAGCATGTGTAGGATGTGGACACTCAGGGGAATGTTCCCTCAGGGTAAATGGTCATCAAGCTGCGAAAGATAAATTAAGGCTCTGCTTGGCTCGGAAGGCAAAGTGCTTAGGCACATGGCTAATAAGTGAGTAAGAAGGAGCCGACACAAGGTTCAAGTGGAAAGGAGGATAATGCAATGCAATCACAACTCGACATAAAAGGGGAGTCATTTTTCATAAAGTTAGTCTCCTCACCCGAAAAAGTGTAAAACAATGAGAGAAGAACTCCTCTAGTCACGTATGACTAGAGTATACCTTTTTCGTAATTAATCCACAAAGGTTCGGAAAAGGGGTAAAATTATAACTAAGTGGATGTCGCTTCAAATCCTTTAACGAGTTTGAAATGACAAGTATACTTGGGCAATCTTGTTTGATTTGAAAAAGTCTAACAAGGGATTAAAAAAGACTTTATAAAAATCTTTTCCGTAAAGGTTTAACGAGCCCGAAAAAGTAAACTCGTGACCTCCTTACTATTTTTAACGAGCTCAAGGGAGAGACGGAAGAATGCTCGTAATGGGGGCATACAAGTGTCAGGGACATGCGACACTAGTTCCAAGCGCATGGAACAAAGCTATCCATATCGCAAGGAACATGAGCAAGATGAGGACACTCAGGGGGTGTCTGCGAATTCAGATGGAAAAAGGTTCAAATGCATCATAACAACCGGGAGGCCTAAACCTATATGCAAGGTTCCGAATATGCCTACCATGAACGATGCAAATGTCAAAAAGGACCAGTAAAAAGTATAAGTCCAGCTAAGAATCCTGTCTCCAAGAAACATAAGTACCAAGATCATCTCTAAAACGTATGTAAAGAAGAATCTGATACATGTCACTGCGGTAGAAAAATTTTCAACTTCAGTATTTTTAACCTCAGACATAACGCAGGTAGAGCTAATCGCTGAAGGTGCCATAGTACCAATACCTGAGGGATCAAAATTATCATCTTCAAAATGAAGAGCAAAGCTGAAGGATGTGAAGGAATTTGCAGTGGCAAATTCATCATCACTGGAGTTGGAAATTCTAGAAGTAGAATCAAACTCATCAGGATCACCGATTTGCGGATCTATAGGAGAGTCTAAAGATTCATCACTAGGGAAATAAGACTTTAATGTCAAACCGGGGCTAGACAAAACTATGCCTGGATCAAAATGTATGGTAGACTGTATTCTAGACTCATCTTGTTCAATAAGATCAAGGGGAGGAGGGGAATGAGATATATGATAAAGATCCCCCCACGGCTTGTCATCACCACTCATGGCCTCAATAAAAACTTCATCTGAAGGTAAAATACTGTCGAGGCAACCATGTGAACAAGATAGGTCGACTACACACGCGGGCAACATAACGAGATCTTCCTCTACTATCCATGAAGAAGAGAGATCCGAATATGCGATGGCTGGTTGAACATGATGAGCAAGCTTGACCGCAGACAAGGGCATATCCATCCCAATGTGTGAAACGTCTCCAGACGGGGAACTCGTGGAAGGTAGATTCCACGGATCACTGAAATACGATGTCCAAAAAGGTACATGATTTAACAAGGAAGGAGCATCATTGGAGATGGTTCCTACAAAGGAGATTGGTGCAGGGAAGTCCAAAGATCCCATCAACGAAGATTACATACCAACACCCATGTTCCCAGTTGTCGGCTGAGAACCTGTAACCTGTGGGACTACGGATTGCGTGGATGCTGTGGGAGGAGGATTAATGAAATCTAGTTGATCGATGGTCACAATCTTGCCTTCATGTGGAAAGAAAATAATTCTGAATACAGTAGACGCGACAGCTTTCATAGCGTACATCCAATTTCGACCCAGTAAAAGGTTGTAGTCGATGGGCGCATCAACCACCTCGACTTCAATAGGCATAGGTTTACGTCCCAAGCAGACAACAAGGGAAGGGATTATCCCATGCGGCTTAAATGACCTACCGTCAAATGCAGTGAGCATGGTACTAGACGTGAGTAGAGGAGGAGAGCCAACAGCTTTCCAAGAAGCTAAAGACATCACTGATGCGGAAGTGCCTTAGTCAACCACCGTTCTTTTGACAAAAGTTTTAAGGCACTCCACATGGATTTGAAAAGCCACGTGGTAAGGTAAGCTAGGTTGAACATCAGTAGTGTCAAACTTGATAACGTTGGGAATCCCCCCATCCTGAAATCCTAACACACACAAAAGGGCATGCCTTTGAGAAGGACATGCCTGTAAAACTTCAAGAGCCGACATGGCACACGGATTTTGGCCCAAATCTTCTACAATGGAGTAGTTCTGGGCGGTTCGAGCATTGGGATTATGCGTAGAGTGCTTAAGCACACCTTTCGGTATCTGCAACATAATAGAGGGCTTCTCGATATGCAAGGAATTATCAGGAGGAGGGGGAGGCTCATTCCCCATATTAGGTTGTGGTGCACCATAATCGCGTTGACGAGTAGCAACACTAACCTCCGATTGAAACATATTCACGCATCCATAACCACTAGTATTGGAAGAAGACGTTGGAGTCTCATTAGGTCCGTAACCAGTGGCGGGAGCATGCGAAGCCATGTTTTGATGATGATGAGGAAGGGGATCCTTCAACACAGCTGGGCTCTATTCCAAATGATTCGATGCTTCTTTGATTCAAGGACACAAGTGAGTAAGATGATCTTCCCCACAAAGCTTACAAGGAAATTTCACCTTACGCCTAGGTTTACGGTCCTCACTAGCATTTCTGCCTTCCCGAGGAGGGTTGGCATTCTCCTTACGAGGGGTATTGCGATTGCTATTATTTTTCCCATTGTTTCCACCCTTATGGTTATTTTTCCCTTTCTTCTTACCACCAGGCTGCTGGTTACCCGATGGTTCTGTCATTTGCACAGTGTGTACATCAGACAATGGGGTGGAAGCGGACAAGGTGTGAACCTGTCTGGGAGTAGACTGGTTGAGCGACAAATTTTGCATTTGATTAGCCACCAAATCTTCAGGGCGAGTACTTGTGGATCCCACAATGCCGTCGGCATGCGGTCCAGGAACTATCTTGGGAGCATGTCTTGTTCGCGGTGCATCAGGGATGATGTCGTACAAAATGCCAGACTGAGAGTATAGTAAATCTAACTGCTGGACTTTTAAGATGGCTTGTTCCTCAGTCATACTACCGAACATAGAAACTTCCTTAGAAATATATGGAAGTAGAGACTTGAGAAACCATTCCAACAGAAATTCTGGAGGAATGTTGGCTTTCACTAACCTCTTCCGTCGACGCCACTCTTGAACGTGGTCAGAAATATGTGTGGCCTTATTCTGACGGAAGGTAGACAAAATTTTAGTACCAGTATCATAACGAACCAGCAACTGTAAATGATCCAAGAAAACCAAAGCGATCTCATTGAATACCCTATAAGTGTTCCCAGGAAACTCAACATACCACTTCGCAGCTTCCTCCATGAGGGTGCATTGAAATAGTCGTAATCGAACAGAATCGTGATTCAACGAGTTGGAAGAGCACCAAAGGTGAAACGTTGTGACATGATCACCCGGATCCTCACCACCTTTCCCCTCGAACTTAGGAATGTCCGAAGGAAGCTTGGTAGGAACCGGAGGCCGACTAGGGTCGTGACACACAGGATCATTCGTGAGCTTCGAAAGATCCGGAAGATTCAGACGTGCAAGGAACGGGAGTTGCGGCTGGAAAGATTGATTATAAGCTCCCATAAAAGGTTGATTGTAAGAACCTGAAGGATAAGAAGGACCAAATGCTTGACCATGAGCATTAAACTGCTGATTATACGGGCCTGATGGACCATAATCTTGACCATGGCCATAAGGTAGATAACCTCCTCCGACCTGACCCGTGTGAGAGTAAGCAGGTATATATGTGTTTTGAGCACCATATTGAGGTGTGTTGTACTGGTGGCCAGCACCGACTGTATTGTAGTAAGGGTTTCCACCATAAGTATGGGGCATATACATACTATTCGTAGCGGGAACTGTGTTGTGATGACCATGATGGTAAGGTATGTTCCCACCCCCAGCGTAAGCATTAGGATTAGCGTGAACAGTCGTGTGGTGACCATAAGTATGAGATGTATTCCTAGCCCCAACATTGGTGTTACTAGTAGCAGGAATGGTGGCGTTATGACCATGCAGATAAGGTATATTCCCACCTCCTACATTAGCATTACCAGTAGCGGCAACAGACGTAAAGTATGCGGTATATGTCCACCTCCATGGTTGGGAGGAGCATTAACATTTTCGAAAGTGATTGTAGGTTGATGGGTAGCGACATGTGTATTAGGTGATGGATGGCAAGTCGGGTTGCGAACAGTGTTCCTATTAGGTTGGGTAGTCCTAGGAGGCGGCCGTCTTCCAACATTAGCATTATTAGGAGGAATGTGACCGATTCCCATACTATGTGTGTGAGTGGACAACGTGGTGCCCCCGACGAAGGTATTTCCCCCAATGGGTGTAGTGTGGCTAACACCATGACTAGTGCCAACATGACTACCAAAAGCAGTGGAAGGATCAACTATGTTGTAATTAGGCATACCAAAAGAGAACGCGGCAGGGTTGATCGTAGGACCTATGTCATCATGTAACTCTGGCATCCCGTATATATAATTATGTGGAAACGAAGGATCGAACGGATCGTCCTCGGGCGGATTTGGACCAAACAAATTAGGTTGGGTCTTGGGTGGATCTGGACCAAAAAAACTAGGTTGGGTCTCAGGTGGATCACCCCCGCATGCCTCGCGAGGAGTAGGGGTGTCTGAAGTGTGCTCGACTCTAATCGATGGAGTCATAGGGATTTCTTCCATATCAGAGTGTGTAGCAGTCATGACGTCTAGGACGTATGTCTCGTAAGAATTTGAAGACTCGGAGGGAGCTCGCTGGCATCCCCTAGCAACATGGCATGAAAGCTCGACCGGTTGTAAACTAGCCAACCGTCGGGATCGGCGGAGAGTAGGACTACATGCCATGATATCTTCGAAGAGAATATAAAATCGCAACGTCCCCTAATGGCCAACTATCGATAAAAAACAATAAATCAAAAGCACACACCTATAGAAACTACAGCCAAGAGCAGACAAACAGAGTGGCTAAATGAGCTCCCGACACTAGAGCCGGTATGTCTCGCCTAGGAGAGGCTTGAGACCCCCAAACTGTAGCCGGAGGTAACATAATCAGTTATAATGGCCCCCAGACTTCACTGCGTGCACAGGGTCAAGTCCCTATACAACGGCAACTGTGCTGTTCGACCCCTACTTGACTCAGGACACAAACAGTATAACCACTGCAAGTACCCTATGCGATACCTAGGTAAGGCAACTATGGTCACCGCAGTATAACCAATGCTTAGGGGGACAGTCATAGGTGGGATCCGTTTTATGGGTAGGGTAGCTAATCCCTAAGCACAAGAGGACGAACCTTCGGTACCCCCAGATACGAACAAATCCTGGAAATATCTCCCATGTTCAGCCGGTATTGGAGGGCTATCTCCGCAACCAACCTCTCATGACCTCGTGCTTAACTCTGGTCTAAGTAGAACTTCCTAATAACACCGATGTATACCATGGATTTCACCACTCCCTGGCCAGACACATAATGCTTTTTCTAGTAGTCTTGGATCGTTTGCTCACAATGATCTATTCCAAGACTCTAAACCTATGCTAGTTGGTGTACCCTATAAATAAAATTGTTCTAATCAATTTTAAGATTAAGTGTTAATTTTAATGGATGTGGTTACTCAAAGGATATGGTCGTGAAACTAGTGATGTATATGACTCAATAATATGCAAAATCGTCAAAACTCTAGACTCATCTATCCAAAAAAAACAATGCCACTAACATGCAAAATCAATCCAACAATTTCGAAATAAAAATGCAACTCTTTTATATTTTCAATGCACAAGCAGAACCTAAATGAAAGCAGCAAGCAATCAATGCTAAATGCAGTACATAAAAGTAATTTTTTTTTTGTATTTTCACTTATAAGCAAAAAGGAAAATGCAAAACTATTTTTGTTTGTTTGTATCTTTCAATATAATGAAATGAAAAATGCAAGCAAAATCTCACTAATCAGTTACAGAAATGCAAAGGAAATCACTTAGACAACCTAGTAGATCCTAAACAGTAAGACTTAGCCAATGGAATGAGCTTAAAAATTAAAAATGGGTAAAAACCAATGAGGCTCAAAACCAAGAGAAAAGAGGAGTTATGGTCACAAACAAGGCTTGGAACAGTCAGGAACAAGGCCAAAACAGACTCAGGAACACTCAGAATCAACCCAGCAACAACCAAAGTCCATAAACAAATCACCCCCCGAGTTGTATGCTACTGTCGAAGGAATACCTACGGGTACTCGCGGGCTATAGTGCAGACATAAGCGGGTAGACGCGGGCATAGCTAAGCTCACCCGTGGGTAGGGAAAAGAAAATGAGTAGAAAAAGAGTCCAATGGCTCAGAAAAAGGGTGTTTTCTATAGAGTATCCTAACGGTCAATCAATGACATAGAGACTCGACACAGAACAACTCTAAATAAGGACTAATGCTCAAAAATCCCCAAAAATGGATTTTCTCCCCAGTGGAGTCGCCATTTCTGTGTTGGAGAAAACTTCCTATGGCTTGGGGTGGACCACAACAGATAGCTGACTACCAAAAATTAACTCAATTCTCAATGCTATGCTATATAAATGACAATGCTAAGATAATGAAGAACATAACCAACCTCGATCCAAACGTTTGATGTAGATCCCCGTTGGAGCTTTCAATCCGTGCACTTGAACCTGCAAATTAGTCTTGGCAGCCAATATACAACAAGCGCATATAATATATAAACGACATTAACATCACCAATGGCAATGGTCCATGATACTATAAGTAAATGCAACCCAATGTAATATAAACAACATTCACAACCTTAATGGACGAGAATATGAGTATTTCTATTAATAAATAACAAGAAGTACAATGTGATACGACCTCTTGTCGGCAACCAATCTGAACCAAGATCTGGGTCTCTCCACTTGTACCTCCACCACTTGAATCTTCCATGGAATGGCAAACTCAAACTATGATAGGAGTTTGGAAGGTGAACATAAAGGGTTCACAACTACAAGGATCAATGAGTGTAGACTCAAGATAGGGAAAAAATCCACTAGATTTCTCTTGCTCTCCTTTCTCCTTCTGTCCATCAGCCATATGTGCTCAATATATAGTCCTCTCAAAGGTAAGTGAAAGGACACATCGAGGCGTTTAGGGGCAAATGGAGGGCCAAAAGTCACCCTATGACTGCTTTTTGGGAGTAAAAAGTAATTAACTAGTGATTTTTACCATTTTACATGCTACCCGCGGGCTATAGTGATGCAACTCACGGGTACGCCCGCTGTAGTGATGCAACTAGTGTACCAAGGAAAAAATAGGGAAAATAGTGTGTCTGAAGGATATAAAGTGGATATGAGTCAGTAAAATGGATCCTGTAGGCCAAAGAGTGTTGATTCTCACAAGGTGGAAAATTACGTTTTAACAGTTCTTACAAATTCATTAAAAGGGACACTACAAGTGGTATCAGATCATGGTAAATGAACATGATGTGGATGACCATTCATGAGGACAAGAAGTCAGAAAAATAAGCCCCCACACTTAGAAACTGAAACTGAAAGTATTTTTGGTGAAAGAGAAGAAGAAGGAGAAGAAGTGCATTCTTTTGAAACCACGAGTAAAGATGAGAAAGGAACCTTAGAGGAGAAGGAGGAATTTAGTAAATTCATGAAACCATTCTTTTATGACATGACAAAACAGATCGTGAAAGGGTTCGAATTGTTGGCTAGTCAAATTGGAAGCAAAGTGGCAATAGGAGGCAGAAATAGTTCTCATTTCGAGGAAAAGAAGCCAATGGGTGAAAATATTTTCTCAAAGATAGGGCCTCATAATCGACCTAATGAATTTTAGAGTTCAATAAGGCCCACTAAACCCAAATTTATGGATTCCAAAGAAGATCCTAACACCCAATATGATATGCAGGAAGTTATAACAAAATGGCAGCAGTTGAGTGAAGAGTGTAGAAGAACCCTACCATTTGATCAATACTTTACTGTTGCAAACGAGATCAAAATAAGGGGAGGTAATAGGACCCACTTTCAAAATAAAGAATTGAATTATGCAATAAGTAAAATGCCACTTCCTAATTTTGATGGCTCATCTCAAAGTTCTACAAATACTTGGATACAAAAACTAGATGTGTATTTTCAGTTGAATCCAATGGTTGAAGGGGATGCTCTAAAAATGGATATTTTGCATCTTGAAGGAGATGCCAATGATTGGTGGTTACATGGAATTAAAACCTTGGTACATGATCAGGTTAGAACATATGAAGAATTTTTTAACAGGGTATTGGAAATATTTGAGCAAAAAGACCCAGAAATGCCTTTCAAAGAACTAGCACAGTTGAAGCAAAATGGAACACCGGATGAATACATGTTAGAATTTAAAAAATTATAAGTTAAGGTGGCTGATAAATATGGTCATATTAGTATTTCTATTTATTGAAATGTTGGCTGAACCTTTGAAGAGTTTGGTTAAGGCCCACAAACGTACTTCATTGAAAGATGCCATGAACTTGGCAAGAGATCTGCAAAATGTGCTGCCCAAGACAAGGTATCATCCCAAGCCCAAATTTCCTTCCCAATTAAGATTTGAAAATAATCCATGGCAAGAAGATTCATTTGGAAAGGATAAGAAAGAGGGACCAAGCAGGGAAGAACTCCGAACAAAGAAACTATGTTACACATGCTTCCAACCATGGGTACCAGGGCATAAATGTGCAAAGGGAAATGCACAATTCATTGAATTATTTTCTGATGATGAGTATGAAGGGGGTATGGAGGAAGCAAAAAAAATTTCAGCCCAAGAAGAGGGATATGCCACAGTATAATAAGAGAAACAAGAAGAATATAATCCATTGCCTGACAAAGGGAGACTAGCAGTGCTTTCAGGAGTGCCTCGTTTCCACACTATTCGATGCTAGGGAGATGTACAAGGACAAAGGGTTTCGGTGTTGGTAGATGGAGGAGACACACATAAATTCATTGATGCAACCATGGTGGAGAGGATAAATCTACCTTCTGAACCATTCAATGGCTTCATAGTCATCATTCCAGGTCACCATACTATGGAGTGCAAAACATGGATTCCAAAGCTACAACTCACCATAGGTAATTACACATTTTTTGATAGATTTTATGTTGTTGATACTAATGTGATATTGGGAGTGCAAGGGATGTAATATATAGGGGAACATACAGTGAACTATCAAATCCCTGAAATGAGATTCAAAGATTCAGAAGGAAAACAAAGGGTATTGAGGGGAATGCACACCTATCCGAATCAAGCAGTGTCCTCCCACGGTATGAAACACAAGGATGAAAAGATTTTGGGAGACCTTCCTCCTGGAAGGCCACCTGATAGAGGAGGAACAATTTTGCAGCATCCTAAATTGAAATTGCTCGAGGACAAGCAATCTTGGGTGGGGAGGACTGTAATGTCCCCATTCAAATAAATCTCAAAAGAGAAAATTCCACCAATCTACTAAGTTTCCTAGGTTGGGGTGGAAACATTAGATTTGGAATAAGGAGACTATAAAAACCCAAATGGAAATTAGATTGAAATGAATATATTAAAAGGGGTTAAATAAATATTTATGATAGGAAAATAAGGTGGCACTTGGTCATGGAGACACATTGGTGGTGTGGGACCCACACAAAGCTAGATTCCTCATGCCACATGGCATTATATTCTCACCCATTCGAATCCAAGGTGGATTCTAATGATATTTGGGAGTTGGAAGGTCAATATAATTGGCATGAATTAATGAAGGTCAAATAGGAGTGGAAGAGTAAATCCCATGGAAGAGGAAGAGGCATTTGAGAGATATTGAGACACTTGGGCTAGATTCCCTAGCTTCTATGACAACAATGATGAAGATGCTATGACACTTATGACACAAATCAGACCTGAATGCTGAAATATGACATATATGACATGTCAGGGCTAAAAATAGGCTCCAATAAGGCGCACAAGGGAGTTAGGGCAGCCAAAGAGACACCCATTCGAATTGAAGGAAGATGGAGACTAGGAATTGTTGGACAAGTGGCACACATTGAAATCTCTTCCCAACTTGAGTTGGCATGAAGAATTTGGAAGGAATTCGACCCATGGAGGACTTGAGAAGTTTATAAAAGACAATAACAAAGAAGGAGAGTGGCTTTTGATCATTTCTCATTTTTCATATTGGAGAGCATAGCTTGTCCATGCTTGTGGAGTGTTTACTCTACTTGCCTTAGTACCAATTTCGAGGGTGAAATATTTCCATCCTAATTGGAAATTTGAGAGGCCATTAGAACCTTTCATTTGGAGCTACAATGGAGTCATTTTTTGCAGGTTGAATCTACAGGGAAGCTCGTGACATTCTCATCCTCAAATTGCTTCCACACCTTTCTCACTTTTCTCTTCATATTTTGGCTCTTGGAGGAAGGGCGCACTTGGTGAGATCCTGTTATCTTTGGGGGAGATATTGTGGCCCCATTTGTTTGTATTATGATATATATAATCTATATTTAATGCTCAGAAGACTCTCAGGTCGAAATACCAAGTGGAACTATGTAAAAATACCAAACAATGCATAAATGGTGCCATTTTTCCTACATCTTTTTATGAAAGCTTGAAGTTGCTCTATTTCGACTTGTATTAGTTTATCTCTGTGATTTTTATAATGTATAGAGGGTCATTAATGTCTGGAATAAGTTTCATATACATTTCATAAGCCTTTGGAACATAAATATCGAATTTCATAGCAAGTAGTGAAGTTTACTAGCATTTCCCCCTATGTGAAGACATGTCCACAAACCTCTGATTTATGGGATTTGAAGAAGCCTTTAGAAACTGATTGATTATGTATTTGGAGCCAATTGAAGACCTTTAATAGTAACATGTCTCTGTTCTTAATTTTGGGAAGTTCGTACAGCATTTGGAGATCCATCTTTGACCACTACCCTTGGGGGATTTGAACATCGATTTGACTAGTAAATTGCCCTATCTTTCCCTGATTGTAATTGAATGTTGCAGAAGTCTTTTGAGAGTTTCCAAGAATACATAAGCCCCATTTTTATGTCTTAATACCTTCCAAACACATTCAGAACCAATTCGGAAGCATTTGGAGCCATTTGGAGGCATTTGGGTCAATACTAGTCTAAGGGTCGAATTGGCCAAAATTTGCACTTTTTCCTAGTTCTTACAAATTCATTAAAAGGGACACTGTTGGGATCCGAAATTGTCTTTTATAACGATGTTATTTACATTAATTTCCCATCCTATTTACTATGATTTAATACATTTATGTTGAATAAGGCTATCTTTTACTTTGCTTTATCAATTAAAATCTCGTAAATAAAAGAAATGCATAATCTCTTATTTTTAATGTATTAAATGCAATAATTGTGCAAATCGTAAGCATTTCGGTACTTCATTTGACCTTTCATTCAGCCTTACGTTCGGTCCCTAAGTTCTGCACTAGGTTTAATGGCATGTTTGAATATTGGGTTCCTTGTTTGATTTATTTGTGTCTTCTATTTTCTCGTCGATCCTGTAATACCTGCATATTCATAAACCATAGAGTGATGATGATGAGTTCTAAGCAATGGTTTAAATTTAAATAAAAAAAAGAATATTAAAAAAAAAGGAATTAAATATTAAAACCATTCTTTTAACTTTTAAGTCACTTATAAATAAAATTATTTCCTATTAACCAAATACCATGTTATGTGGCTTTATTTCAAATATATTATGGTGTGACATGAAACATTGTTTAATATTAGAAACCACCATATGCTAGTTAAAAGCCATGGAACACGTGCTTATGGAAAATTAAATTAATTCTTTTAAAAGAAAGACACCTCATATCTTTTATTAAACTCTCAGCCATTCAAACATACGTTTCTTTTTATTTTTAAACATAAGCTTCTTTTTAATACTTTGGGTTAATGATATGGTTTTATTGTTTTGCAGGCCGTGAATAGGGCATGCACAGGAAATGGAAATTAAAGCACGCCGTGAAGAAATGGAAGGCACATATCACGCCACGAGATGAGAAGCCAATAGAACCCAGCATACGATCAATAAAAGTCGGCCATGAACTAAACATAGCAGCCAATAGTTAATTCATGCAACAACCCAGCAGAAAATCTGCTCAGAATCCGGATTTATTAATTAAATTTCCGTTACAAGTTATTCGGACCTTCATTCGTCTTTCTGTTAAAAACGTGTTTTAACAGACAGGAAATTTTGGGCTGGATCGACGGGCAAACAGAGGCGAAATTGGAAATTTTGGAACATGGGTTTTGTGCGGAATAGGCCCATTTAGGTTACCATGTGGAATTTTGCCAAAATTCCAAGCCATTTGAGAGAAATCTGTGTTTCCTTGAAGCCAACTTGCCTAGAAAACGAAAAACATGGATTAGCCGGTTCCTGTTTTAGTGGGTTGTTTCTCCAGCTGTAAAGACTTTCTTTTTTTAGAGAGGTCGACCCTGACCTGCTCTCTCTTTGTAAAACATTATATAAAGACCCCCAGGATTGAGAGATGGGTGAAAAAACAGTGTGTAATCTTTTTCCCAGTTGATGGAAGTTCCAGATTTCTACTGTTGGTGAATAGCTTGAATTAGTTTCAATCCTCTGATTGCTGGGAAGGGCCCCTCATAAACCAGAGGTTTTGTTTTGTGTATTTTATATTTTCTGTTCTGTAAGTAAATAGTTTGTTTCTCAGTTATTTAATTATCTCTGTTTTCCTGTAGATGTTATTTCTTTATATTCTGTCATCTGTATCTTGCTGTTAACTTAATTTCCCTTTCCAGAATTAATAGATGGTCGGCCAGCATAGTTCAGTTTAGTTTGCTTTCAGTCTTTATTATAACTTAGTCTTCTCTATAGTTTGCTTTCAGTCTTCCATAGGGTTTAGTGATATGCTATTTCCAGTTTGAATTAATTCCAGAAGCTTCTCCTCTTGTAGCCGTAGGTTAGTTCCACTCTTTATCTCATTCTTATCTTTTCCGCACATCATAGGAATAGTTCATTTCTTTTTAGATACTGATTAATGTAGTTTCCTTTCGTGAGTTAAGCAACCGGTTGTGCACAAATTTGCTTTCAATTTCCTTTTCAAGTCTTTCTAGTTTGCTGCTTAATTTTATGTTGATAGAATAGATTGCTTTGATATTATAGGATCCAATTAGAGTAGGTTGAATTATGTTCCTTTCCACCCTATTATGAATTCATTTAGTTATATTTCAGCTTGTTGAATAATGCAATAGATAATGATGTATTTTAATTATAAATTGAGTTTAAATTATTTTATAGATTGAATTTAATCACTAGGTAGGTTTAATTTCTGTCTTTTACATTTCGTTATCATGTGCATGGATCAAGTGATCTCAAAATCATTTAGATTAACTATTTCTTGACATTTTAGTGCTTTCTGTGTGCAGACTATCATTCAGACAACCCGTTCTGCCTGCCTTTCAGCCTGCCATTCGTATTTAGACTTAATTCTCAGTATTTTCCAGAATTTTCATAATTGCGTTTTGTGCAGGGATTAGGTTAATCATGTTTTGTAAATAGTCTGGGATTCGAATCCATGTCCAACAATTCATATTTAGCTTTATATTAACTCATAGACTAATTATCTTAGTTTTAATGATAATGAAATTATTTTATTTCAGTATTTCAAGCTTAGTTTATTTTCTGTTAATGTTTTTCTTGTAACTTGTACTTTGCTGCTAACGTAGTTTACTTTTCAGAATTAGGAATGGTCGACCAAGCTTAGTCTTTTATAATTTGATTTCGATCTTTCATAATTTTTAGTTAGATGTTGTTTTAAGTTCTGTTATAGTTAGCATTAGTTCCATTAGTTCCATTAGCTTCTCTCTCTCTGTTAGCTTTTCTTCCTGTAGCTGTAGGTTACTTCTATTTTCCATCATTAGTCTTGCTTTAGCATAGAATAGGAATAGTTCATCTTCTTTAGACAATCATTAGAATAGGCTGCTTTCTATTATCATAGCTTCTCAAAAAGTCTTCTCACTGATTTCTTTGCATAGTAGGATCATATGCATCAGCCAACTGGTAATTAAAGTCATCCAAAATTCTTCTTTTCTTTAGTTTGAATCATTTTCTTCCATTCGGACTGGCATTCAGATTGTGATTCGGACAGGAATTCAGATCGTCATTCAGACTTTTACACTTTCTGCATTGTTTTATGCTTTTTCAGAATCCAGTTTCTTTTGCTTTTTAAATGTAATGCTTCTTGCTTCTAATTAACAACTTTAGATGTAATTTAAATCTCGTTTCATGTTACATAGAGTTTTTAATTAAGTTGTGTCATTATTTCCTACTTCCATATTTTCTTCCTTAATCTTCTTTTCAACCTTCCTCCAAAGTTAAGTTCTTTATATTTGATTTGTTGATTAGTTATTGTTTCAGAATTTATTAGTCTTGTTCCTGGATAGTTTATGTTTAAGTAAAAAGTTAATAATTTCATTTTTCAAGTTATTTCAGTTCTGATAGTTTCATTCGTTAATCAGTTTCCTGTTTTCATAGATAGAATAAATTCCTGTATTTGAATTGTGAAAGTCATGCATGTAGTTTAAAGTCATATAGTTGCATGTTAGCGCATTTGCATCTTTAGTTAACTTAGGTTAGTTCAACCCTTCAATCCTGCACATATAGTGTTTGCATCTCATAAGCTCCCTTCCCGGGTTGACAATTAAATATTGGAATTATTTAACACATAATAAACACCAACAGACACTACAAGTGGTATCAGATCATGGTACTTGAACCTGATTTGGATGACCATTCATGAGGACAAGAATTCAGAAAAATAAGCCCCCACCCTTAGAAACTGAAACTGAAAGTATTTTTGGTGAAAGAGAAGAAGAAGGAGAAGAAGTACATTCTTTTGAAACCATGAGTAAAGATGAGAAAGGAACCTCAGAGGAGAAGGAAGAATTTAGTAAATTCATGAAACCATTCTTTCATGACATGACAAAACAGATCATGAAAGGGTTCGAATTGTTGGCTAGTTAAATTGGAAGCAAAGTGGCAATAGGAGGTAGCAGTAGTTCTCCTTTAGAGGAAAAGAAGCCAATGGGTGAAAATATTTTCTCAAAGACAGGGCCTCATAATCGACCTAATGAATTTCAGAGTTCAATAAGGCCCACTAAACCCAAATTTATTGATTCCAAAGAAGATCCTAACACCCAATATGATATGCAGGAAGTTATAACAGAATGGCAGCAGTTGAGTGAAGAGTGTAGAAGAACCCTACCATTTGATCAATACTTTATTGTTGCAAACGAGATCAAAATGAGGGGAGGTAATAGGACCCCCTTTCAAAATAAATAATTGAATTATGAAATAAGTAAAATGCCACTTCCTAATTTTCATGGGTCATCTCAAAGTTCTGCAAATACTTGGATACAAAAACTAGATGTGTATTTTCTGCTGAATACAATGGTTGAAGGGGATGCTCTAAAAATGGATATTTTGCATCTTGAGGGAGATGCCAATGATTCGTGGTTCCATGGAATTAAAACCTTGGTACATGATCAGGTTAGAACATATGAAGAATTTGTTAACAGGGTATTGGAAAGATTTGAGCAAAAAGGCCCAAAAATGCCTCTCAAAGAACTAGCACAGTTGAAGCAAAATGGAACACCGGATGAATACATGTTATAATTTCAAAAATTATAAGTTAAGGTGGCTGATATCTATGGTCAGAGTAGTATTTATATTTACTGAAGGGTTGGCTAAACCTTTGAAGAGTTTGGTTAAGGCCCACAAACGTACTTCATTGAAAGATGCCATGAACTTGGCAAGAGATCTGCAAAATGTGCTACCCAAGACAAGGTATCCTCCCAAGCCCAACTTTCCTTACCAATTAAGATTTGAAAATAATAAATGGAAAGAAGATTCATTTGGAAAGGATAAGAAAGAAGGACCAAGCAGGGAAGAACTCCGAACAAAGAAACTATGTTACACATGCTTCCAACCATGGCTACGAGGGCATAAATGTGCAAAGGGAAATGCACAATTCATTGAAGTATTTTCTAATGATGAGTATGAAGGGGGTATGGAGGAAGTAGGAAATATTTCAGCCCAAGAAGAGGGATATGCCACAGTATAATAAGATAAACAAGAATAATATAATCCATTACTTGACAAAGGGAGACTAGCAGTGCTTTCAGCAGTGCCTCGTTTCCACACTATTCGATGCCAGGGAGATGTACAAGGACAAAGGGTTTCAGTGTTGGTAGATGGAGGAGTCACACATAAATTCATTGATGTAGCCATGGTGGAGAGGATAAATCTACCTTCTGAACCATTCGATGGCTTCATAGTCATCATTCAGGTCACCATATTATGGAGTGCAAAACATGGATTCCAAAGCTACAACTCACCATAGGTAATTACACATTTTTTGATAGATTTTATGTGGTTGATGTTGCTGATACTAATGTGGTATTGGGAGTGCAATGGATGTAATCTATGGGGAAACATACAGTGAACTATCAAATCCCTGAAATGAGCTTCAAAGATTTAGAAGGAAAACAAAGGGTATTGAGGGGAATGCACACCTATCCGAATCAAGCAGTGTCCTCGCACGGTATGAAACACAAGGATGAAAAGCTTTTGGGAGACCTTCCTCCTGGAAGGCCACTTGATAGAGGAGGAACAATTTTGAATCATCCTAAATTGAAATTGCTTGAGGACAAGCAAGCTTGGGTGGGGAGGATTGTAATGTCCCCATTCAAATAAATCTCAAAAGAGAAAATTCCACCAATCTACTAAGTTTCCTAGGTTGGGGTGGAAACATTAGATTTGGAATAAGGAGACTATAAAAACCCAAATGGAAATTAGATTGAAATGAATATATTAAAATGGGTTAAATAAATATTTATGATAGGAAAATAAGGTGGCACTTGGTCATGGAGACACATTGGTGGTGTGGGACCCACACAAAGCTAGATTCCTCATGCCACATGGCATTCTATTCTCACCCATTCGAATCCAAGGTGGATTCTAATGATATTTGGGAGTTGGAAGGTCAATATAATTTGCATGAATCAATGAAGGTCAAATTGGAGTGGAAGAGTAAATCCCATGGAAGAGGAAGAGGCATTTGAGAGATATTGAGACACTTGGGCTAGATTCCCTAGCTTCTATGACAACAATGATGAAGATGCTATGACAATTATGACACAAATCAGACCTGAATGCTGAAATATGACATATATGACATGTCAGGGCTACAAATAGGCTCCAATAAGGCGCACAAGGGAGTTAGGGCAGCCAAAGAGACACCCATTCGAATTGAGGGAAGATGGAGACTAGGAATTGTTGGACAAGTGGCACACATTGGAATCTCTTCCCAACTTGAGTTGGCATGAGGATTTTGGAAGGATATTGACCCATGGAGGACTTAAGAAGTTTATAAAAGACAATAACAAAGAAGGATAGTGGCTTTTGATCATTTATCATTTTGCATATTGGAGAGCATAGCTTGTCCATGCTTGTGGAGTGTTTACTCTACTTGCCTTAGTACCAATTTCGAGGGTGAAAGATTTCCATCCTTATTGGAAATTGGAGAGGCCATCCAGACCTTTCATTTGGAGCTACAATGGAGTCATTTGTTGCAGGTCGAATCTACAGGGCATCTCGTGACATTCTCATCCTCAAATTGCTTCCACACATTTCTCACCTTTCTCTTCATATTTTTGCTCTTGGAGGAAGGGCGCACTTGGTGAGATGCTGTTATCTTTGGGGGAGATATTGTGGTCCCATTTGTTTGTATTATGATATATATAATATATATTTAATGCTCAGAAGACTCTCAGGTCGAAATACCAAGCGAAACTATGTAAAAATACCAAACAATGCATAAATGGTGCCATTTTCCCTACATCTTTTTATGAAAGCTTGAAGTTGCTCTATTTTGACTTGTATTAGTTCATCTCTGTGTTTTTTATAATGTATGGAGGGTCATTAATGTCTGGAATACGTTTCATATATATTTCATAAGCGTTTGGAACATAAATATCGAATTTCATAGCAAGTGGTGAAGTTTACTAGCATTTCCCCCTATGTGAAGACATGTCCACAAACCTCTGATTTATGGGAGTTGAAGAAGCCTTTAGAAACTGATTGATGATGTCTTTTGGAGCCAATTGAAGTCCTTTAACAGTAACATGTCTTTGTTCTTAAATTTGGGAAGTTTGTACAACATTTGGAGATCCATCTTTGACCACTACCCTTGGGGGATTTGAACATCGATTTGACTAGTAAATTGCCCTTTCTTTCCCTGATTGTAATTGAATGTTGCATAAGTATTTTGAGAGTTTAAAAGAATACATAAGCCCCATTTTTATGTCTTAATACATTCCAAACAAATTCAGAACCAATTAGGAAGCATTTGGAGCCATTTGGAGGCATTTGGGTCAATACTAGTCTAAGGGTCGAATTGGCCAAAATTTGCAATTTTTCCTAGTTCTTACAAATTCATTAAAAGAGACACTAAAAGTGGTATCATATCATGGTACTTGAACCTGATTTGGATGACTATTCATGAGGACAAGAATTCAGAAAAATAAGCCCCCAGCCTTAGAAACTGAAACTAAAAGTATTTTTGGTGAAAGAGAAGAAGAAGGAGAAGAAGTGCATTCTTTTGAAACCATGAGTAAAGATGAGAAAGGAACCTCATAGGAGAAGGAGGAATTTAGTAAATTCACGAAACCATTCTTTTATGACATGAAAAAACAGATCATGAAATGGTTTGAATTGTTGGCTATTTAAATTGGAAGCAAAGTGGCAATAGGAGGCAACAGTAGTTCTCCTTTCGAGGAAAAGAAGCCAATGGGTGAAAATATTTTCTCAAAGACAGGGCCTCATAATCGACCTAATGAAGTTCAGAGTTCAATAAGGCCCACTAAAACCAAATTTATTGATTCCAAAGAAGATCCTAACAACCAATATGATATGCAGGAAGTTATAACAGAATGGCAGCAGTTGAGTGAAGAGTGTAGAAGAACCCTACCATTTGTCGATCAATACTTTACTATTGCAAACGAGATAAAACTTAGGGGAGGTAATAGGACCCCCTTTCAAAATAAATAATTGAATTATGCAATAATTAAAATTCCACTTCCTAATTTTGATGGCTCATCTCAAAGTTCTGCAAATACTTGGATACAAAAACTAGATGTGTATTTTCAGCCGAATCCAATGGTTAAAGGGGATGCTCTAAAAAAGGCTATTTTGCATGTTGAGGGAGATGCCAATGATTCGTGGTTCCATGGAATTAAAACCTTGGTACATGATCAGCTTAGAGAATATGAAGAATTTGTTAACAGGGTATTGGAAAGATTTGAGCAAAAAGACCCAGAAATGCCTTTCAAAGAACTAGCACAATTGAAGCAAAATGGAACACCGGATGAATACATGTTAGAATTTCAAAAATTATAAGTTAAGGTGGCTGATATCTATGGTCATATTAGTATTTCTATTTACTGAAGGGTTGGCTGAACCTTTGAAGAGTTTGGTTAAGGCCCACAAACCTACTTCATTGAAATATGCCATGAACTTGGCAAGAGATCTGCAAAATGTGCTACCCAAGACAAGGTATCCTCCCAAGCCCAACTTTCCTTCCCAATTAAGATTTGAAAATAATCCATGGCAAGAAGATTCATTTTTAAAGGATAAGAAAGAGGGACCAAGCAGGGAAGAACTCCGAACAAAGAAACTATGTTACACATGCTTCCAACCATGGGTACGAGGGCATAAATGTGCAAAGGGAAATGCACAATTCATTGAAGTATTTTCTGATGATGAGTATGAAGAGGGTATAGAGGAAGCAGTAAATATTTCATCCCAAGAAGAGGGATATGCCACAGTATAATAAGAGAAACAAGAAGAATATAATCCATTACCTGACAAAGGGAGACTAGCAATGCTTTCAGGAGTGCCTCGTTTCCACACTATTTGATGCCAGGGAGATGTACAAGGACAAAGGGTTTCGGTGTTGATAGATGGAGAAGCCACACATAAATTCATTGATGCAGCCATGGTGGAGAGGATAAATCTACATTTTGAACCATTTGATGGCTTCATAGTCACCAGTCCAGGTCACCATACTATGGAGTGCAAAACATGGATTCCAAAGCTACAACTCACCATAGGTAATTACACAGTTTTTGATAGATTTCATGTGGTTGATGTTGCTGATACTAATGTGGTATTGGGAGTGCAATGGATTTACTATATAGGGGAACATACAGTGAACTATCAAATCCCTAAAATGAGATTCAAAGATTCAGAAGGAAAACAAAGGGTATTAAGGGGAATGCACAACTATCCAAATCAAGCAGTGTCCTCCCACAGTATGAAACACAAGGATGAAAAGAACCTTCCTCCTGGAAGGCCACCTGATAGAGGAGGAACAATTGTGCAACATCCTAAATTGAAATTGCTTGTGGACAAGCAATATTGGGTGGGGAGGACTGTAATGTCCCCATTCAAATAAATCTCAAAAGAGAAAATTCCATCAATCTACTAAGTTTCCTAGGTTGGGGTGGAAACATTAGATTTGGAATAAGGAGAATATCAAAACCCAAATGGAAATTAGATTGAAATGAATATATTAAAAGGGGTTAAATAAATAGTTATGATAGGAAAATAAGGTGGCACTTGGTCATGGAGACACATTGGTGGTGTGGGACCCGAACAAAGCTAGATTCCTCATGCCACATGGAGTTCTATTCTCACCCATTCGAATCCAAGGTGGATTCTAATGATGTTTTGGAGTTGGAAGGTCAGTATAATTGGCATGAATCAATGAAGGTCAAATTGGAGTGGAAGAGTAAATCCCATGGAAGAGGAAGAGGCATTTGAGAGATATTGAGAAACTTGGGCTAGATTCCCTAGCTTCTATGACAACAATGATGAAGATGCTATGACACTTATGACACAAATCAGACCTGAATGCTGAAATATGACATATATGACATGTCAAGTCTAAAAATAGGCTCCAATAAGGTGCACAAGGGAGTTAGGGCAGCCAAAGAGACACCCATTCGAATTGAGGGAAGATGGAGACTAGGAATTGTTGGACAAGTGGCACACATTGGAATCTCTTCCCAACTTGAGTTGGCATGAGGATTTTGGAAGGAATTAGACCCATGGAGGACTTGAGAATTTTATAAAAGACAATAACAAAGAAGGAGAGTGGCTTTTGATCATTTATCATTTTGCATATTGGAGAGCATAGCTTGTCCATGCTTGTGGAGTGTTTACTCTACTTGCCTTAGTACCAATTTCGAGGGTGAAATATTTCCAGCCTAATTGGAAATTGGAGAGGCCATTCAGACCTTTCACTTGGAGCTACAATGGATTCAGTTGTTGCAGGTTGAATCTACATGGCAGCTCATGGCATTGTCATCCTCAAATTGCTTCCACACCTTTCTCACTTTTCTCTTCATATTTTGGCTCTTGGAGGAAGGGCGCACTTGGTGAGATGATGTTATCTTTGGGGGAGATATTGTAGAAAAATTTGTTTGTATTATGATATATATAATCTATATTTAATGCTCAGAAGACTCTCATGTCAAAATACCAAGTGGAACTATGCAAAAATACCAAACAATGCATAAATGGTGTCATTTTCCCTACATCTTTTTATGAAAGCTTGAAGTTGCTCTATTTCGACTTGTATCAGTTCATATATGTGATTTTTATAATTTATGGAGGGTCATTGATGTCTAGAATAAGTTTCATATAATTTTCATAAGCCTTTGGAACATAAATATCAAATTTCATAGCAAGTGGTGAAGTTTACTAGCATTTCCCCCTATGTGAAGACATCTCCACAAACCTCTGATTTATGGAAGTTGAAGAAGCCTTTAGAAACTGATTGATGATGTATTTTGGAGCTCATTGAAGTAATTTAACAGTAACACATCCCTGTTCTGAAATTTGTGATGGTATTACAGCATTTGGAGATCCATCTTTGACCACTACCCTTGGGGGATTTGAACCTCGTTCTGACTAGTAAATTTCCCTATATTTTCCTGATTATAATTGAATGTTGCAAAATTATTTTGAGAATTTACAAGCATCCATCAACCCCATTTTTATGTCTTAATACCTTCCAAACACATTCAGAACCAATTCAGAAGCATTTGGAGGCATTTGGGTCAATACTAGTTTAAGGGTCGAATTGGCCAAAATTTGCAATTTTTCCTAGTTTTTACAAATTCATTAAAAAGGAAACTAGTCTACTCGAATCATTAATGAAAATGGAAAAAAAAAATAATTAACTTACTTAAACCCGCCCCATGACACATTGAAAATGACCATCTTCCTGGTTTCTTGACCGCTTCGTCGAATTGCTCTGCCTTGGTTCTGTCCACACCAAAAATGATTTTCCAAAATTGGTACCCATAAATTACTTGGACCAACAGGCCCCCAACACTCACATGTGTCTCTTCCTGAGCCAATTCAAGGTTGTTCCACTGGTTCCTTCATCTTTGACACAAATTATTCATAGACTTTCTTCGTTTCCTCAACCGAATGCTGAACATCCTCTTTCGCTGGTTTATTTCATCGACAAGTTCAGAAGTGATATGATATTTACTTTTCTTGAAAGTCCGGGTGAATACCATCTCAATATATTCATGCTCATCCGTAATTACTTTATAAATGTGTTCAGCTTCAGTATGAAACACTTTGACCCTTTCTGTGTAATGTTACTACTGAATCCTTAACTGGTTAATTTCTGCCTGTAGCACCTTGTTTTCTACAACCTTCCACATCCTTTCCATGGGTGAAAGATTCTTTAAAATACCCCGCAAGTTTATCATTTTTTCCTTCGTAGCCCTTATACTGGTAGTGATATCCTGAATTTCTGCATCCTTGAATAGAGCAACCCAATTCTATGTCACTTCTTCATACATATTCATGCACTGAGCCTTGGAATCCTAAATACTATGGATGGCCCCTTGTACCTCTGCTCGTCACTGCTATGTCACTTCAGGTGGTGTACTTGGTACTAACTTCGGTTCTAATTCTTCCACCTTTTTCCGGAATCTAATAATGACTCCGAGAAGTCGTTGTAACTTCTCCTCGGGCGACGTTTCCTCGATCACCTCTACTTCTAGAATTGTTCGACAGGTTACTACAAAAACCTCATATAGATTCTTCTTTTCCTAGATCAGTTGATCCTTTTATTTTTGAAGCTCGGTGGAATGTACCTTGAGTGCATCCATTTGGTTCCTATAACCTTTCATATTATCGTAGACCGATTGTTCTCGTTCTTTGCTTTCATGCACAATGTTCTCCTGAATATTGTGTAGCATAAATATATGCAAGGATAACAACTTCAACTCAGCATAGACCGACTGAGGGACTTTCCCACTTACTCTCGCTTCGTCAAAACTTAATGCCCATGGTAACAACTTGACCACTTTGTTGATAAGAGATGATGTAGGTAACTGCTCTCGATGCTCTTCCTCTTGTGTAAGCTCAACCCACGGTGTAATCAACTGTTGCGGAGTTGATATGTTGATCCTCTTGACCACCTGGAAGAGTGTATCTAACAGTCCCGTCACTTCACCAAATAGTTTAACAATTTTCTCTTAAGCTAACTGTTGATGTATATGTAACTTCATAATGTATTTCATCTATGTATTTCATATATATTTATTGTACCCTTATAAGAGATGTGTTATTCCTCTATAAGGAAGTGTCGTCATGTGTATTGACAAGTGTCGCAAGTATGTTAACTTGCTGATGGGTTATTAGACCACCATGTGTGGGGTCGGCCCTATTTTATGTAATATGTAATTAATGTACCTAGCTAGACAAGTTTGCCCCATAAGGATATTGGGCAAACAAGTTAAGTATAAATAGAGATCGTGAGATCTCTATTTGGATCATTCGGAAACCCATACTTCCTTCACTCAGAAAGTGGCACACTAGTGAGGAGGAGGATCATCTGCTACTAGGAGACTATCTCTGTGTATTTTGGTTGTACATTGGTTGATCCATTGCTCTCTCTATCTCTGAGGAAGTTGTGGGGTTTTTCACCTTAGGGTTTTCCCCATGGAAACTCTGTGTCTCTTGTCTCTCATGCTTTTGATTCTTGTGATGATTGACATGCTTGTTATGATTGTTATGCATTTATATACTGTACATGTTATTCTCTCAGTAAAGATCATAGAGTATTGTGAATTAATGCTCAAAATTTAACATGGTATCAGAGCTAACCTGAGAAGAAGACATTGTGCAGTGACGGAAACTAGGGTTTCTTGTTTATTGGGTTTCTCTCCACAATTTTTGGAAAAGCAGTATAGTAGATTGACTCTACTCATCAAGGAGAATCTATCTGTCCAATCAGAATTCAATTCTGAGCATTTTCAGATTTGGCCCTAAAAATTAGGGTTTCCACAAAAATAGGAATTTTTGGATTCTGAAGACATAGCTGGAAGCTCCTTGAACAAATCGAAGTTTAGAGCTTTGGATCGATATTTGTGGCTAGGTAGATCTCCAGGAAACTCAAACCCTAATTCAGGGTCCTCCTTAGTGAACCCAGGAAGACAAAAAGGCATTTTTGAAGGGTGAAGCTTTGCAGATCTCAAATTCTGAATACACCAGGCTGATCAGCTCATCAAGGTGCATCTTTCTATCCTTTCAGAAAGTTGAAATTCACATTTTGAATTTTTAGGGTTTTTCTGACAAACCCTAATCCGGGACCAAATCCAGTTTTCAAGAAAACAAGTGGTAAGACCTAAATCTCTTCGATTTCCATTTGAAGTACTCTTTAAGATGTTTCACCACACCAATCTTGAGGATAAGCTTGAAGGGGCTGATAACTTCCGAGCTTGGAAGTATAGGATTGGGTTAATCCTGGAAGAAAATGAATTGGACTCCTACATCAACTCTGAGGTCCCTATCCCAGAGGATGGAGAGGCTAAGGTATTGCATAATAAGAACTTGGTCAAGGCAAAGAGAATCATTGTTGATTCTATCAAAGACCATCTCATACCACATGTGTCATCTCTAAAGATACCCAAGGAGATGTTTGACTCCCTGACCAAGTTATTTGAAGGGAATAACATAAATCAGAAGATGACTCTGCGGAATCAATGGAAAGGGGTTAATATTTTGAATGGAGAGACCATTCAATCTTACTTCTCCAAAGCCTCTCAGATCAAGGAACAACTTGAATTTGTGGATGAAGTAGTGGACAATGGTGAAGTTGTTATGACCACTCTAAATGGCCTACCTAGGTCATGGGACTCCTTTATTCAAGGAATCTGTGCAAGAAAGAAATTGATCGCTTTCAGTAAACTGTGGGAGGAATGCTCTCAAGAAGAAGCTAGGATTGTAGCTCGAGAAGAAAATATGGGAGGTGAAGATGAAGCTCTCGCAGCCCACACCAAAAGAAGCAAGCCCAAGAGGGAGCACTCTCACTACAAGAGATCCTATCACAACCAACAAAAGAATAATAAGGATCTAAGATGTTTCACATGCAATGAAAAGGGTCACTTTGCTTCAGAATGTCCCAAGAACAAAAATGATAACAACAACTCCAGCAAGAAGAAGAAGGGCAGCAAAAGAAAGTTCCATGCTCATGCTGCTGAAGATGATGAACCTCCAAAGAAGAAGGCTAGGGAAGAAAGTGATGATGACTCATCAAGTGAAGAAGAATATGTTCTAATCTCTGCTCTCACAGGTACTATCTCCCATGGTTGTAATGATTGGTTAATTGACAGTGGGGATTCTAAACACATGACTGGGTTTAAGGAATCCTTTGTAAACCTATCTGAACATGAGTCACCCCATAAGGTGAAACTTGGGGATGATTATCAATACCCTATCAAAGGAAGTGGTGAAGCCTCCTACAACCTAGATTCTGGAAAATATTTGAAGATGAAAGAAGTCCTTTATGTACCTGGGCTCAAGAAGAACCTACTCTCCATATCCACATTGGATGCAAAAGGTATGAGGGTTGCATTTGTGGATGGCCAAGTTCTAATGTGGCCAAAGGGAAAGACCATAGATGATGCAGTAGTGATTGGAGAGCAAGAGGGAGGATTGTATAAACTAAAGGGACAACCTGAACATGCTATGGTGACATGAAGACAAAGATTCATCCATAGTCATGGATCACATAGAGGTATGTATAATTTGTTTTTGCAAAGGTTAACTAATGAGTTATGCAGGTCATTGAAGAGAACAAGAACACATTGCTAGACATAACTAGAAAATATGATGACCAGGTATGTTTTTGTTATATATATCGTATACTTTTGTATGATTGATAATGATTACTCTTGAAGTTACAAGTTTGAGTAATCTAGGGCTTATGCATATTATGTTTCTTACCTTAATTGGTGATATGACTAACCAGAAGAGTCATAGGTTTGAGTAATCATGGGTTTAGGTATATTATGTTTATGACTAACCATAAGAATGCTTATTATTTCTGTTTGAAATGATCTTGACTATACATGTTTAAGATTATTGTGTTTTGATAGTATCAATATTATACTAATGAATGTGTGATCATGTATGAGACCTCGAGGATAACACAATAGTGATACTAATACGCATGCATAGAGACCAAGGATGAATATAAGTTCAAGGACAGGTAATCCAGGAAGCAAAGATCAAGAAGGAGCACACTCCAGTGGTTTATGCAAGGATGCAAATATTCATAGGGAGTTAACCATCTCTTTACATTCCACAACAGAAAGGTGTAGAAGAAGCTACTTCAGATTAGGACTCCAGCAGCTCCTGCAAGGAAGCAAAGACTCAGAGGGAGTCCACCCAACAAACAAACAAAGATAAGTATTTTAATTGTCATTTATTGCATATTTGTTTGTTTAAATAATATTGTTCAATGATGTATATGCTTATGTTCCTAGATTTAGGATGTGTATTATGCATATTAGAATGATTGCATTAATGAACAGCTTACTACTAATATGCATTTGATGGGTAAGTAGGCCTATGGCACTGTACAACGTTCCATTGCTACTTATCTAGAATGAAACCTCTTTGCTGACATGTTGGGAGCTATGCAAACTCTTAACAATGTTCTGGTAGAGACTGGAAGGCATCTAGAAAGTTATGGAACATGGATAAATGTTGTATTGAAGCATTGGATAAAATAATTGCATGACTGTATGACATATTTCTTTATGTATAAGAATTTGTTTTGAAAACTATGAGATGTTTCTAATCATGCAATTTAACTTGTCTTGTAGGAAAGATCGTATGCCATCACCTACAAAAGAAGAACTACAACATTTGTTCAGCAACAAAATTATCTATTGAAGATATTGAAGTTCCCAGGATATGGGAAGAATGCCATGATCCATCGATCATGAAGAATGATGTTTGGGATGTAGTCCCAAGACCTAAAGGAAATTTTGTTATGACTTCCATATGGAGCTATCAGATCAAGCATGCTACAGATGGCAGCATAGAGAAATATAAAAGTGATGAAATAGAAGATACACCAGACAACTTTCTTGAATGGTGTAGTTGAAGAAGAAGTGTATGTGGAGCAGCCACTTGGTTCTGAGACACATGACAGGAAATCATATATGTGCAGAACTTGGTATGGTAGGATAGACAGTTTCCTATCTAGTTTGGGATTTACCAAGAGTAAAGCGGATTCCAACCTTTCCTACAAGGTCGAGGAAGGGAATCCTGTGATTCTGCTCCTGTATGTGGATGACTTATTTGTAACATGAGATGACAGATTGATTGCAGATACAAAGAGGAAGCTTGCTGCTGAGTTCGATATGAAGGAACTGGGGATGATGCACTATTTCCTAGATATGGAGGTGTGGTAGATTACAGATGGGATCTTCCTTGGACAAGGGAAGTATACTATAGATATCCCGAAGAGGTTCGGGATGATGGATTGCAAGGCCATGGCCACACCTATGGCATCGAATCTGAAGCTTCCATGTGATGCTTCATATGAGCCGGTTGATGTCTCTATGTATAGTCAAATGATTGGGTCCTTGATGTACCTGACGAACACAAGACCAGATATTTGCTTTGCGGTGAACACATTGAGCTAGTTCCTGACGGATCCGAGGAGTGTTCACCTGGTTGCTATAAAGCATATTCTGAGGTACCTGAAGGGTACAGTTGATTATGGGCTCAAGTATGAAGCGAATCAAAAGTTTAACCTGCAAGGTTATGTTGATTCAGATTGGGCAGGTAGTGTTGCAGATAGGAAGAGCACATTTGGGTGCTGCTTCAGTATGGGATCAGGTGTGATCTCTTGGTTTAGCAGGAAGCAGTCCTGCGTAGCACTGACTATAGCCGAGGTAGAGTATGTTGCAGCTTGTTCGGCTAGTTGTGAGGCAGTATGGCTTCGGAAGCTACTATCTGAGTTATTTGATCTCCCGTTGGATGCTACTGGTATCTTCTGTGATAACCAGAGTTGTGTGAAGCTGTCTGAGAACCCAGTGTTTCACGACAGGTCGAAACACATAGAGATCAAATATCACTATATCAGGGATATGGTGCAGAGAGGAGCAGTGAAGCTACTGTATGTTGCGACGGATGAGCAGATTGCAAATATGTTGACGAAGCCACTAGCCAGAGTGAAGTTCGAATACTTCAGAGAGAGGTTTGGTGTTCTTCCGATCGACGACACTTCAAGGAAGAAGTGATGGAGACATTTGCTGAAGCCATTCCAAGCATGTTGGAAGGAGGATCCTTCACATGGCTGTGGATGTAAGTGCTGGATGATGAGCATCAGGACGATGCTCCAGTTACTGCTCTGTATATGCATCAAGATGATGTTGGATATGATCAGTTGGATCATTTATATGTATATGTATGTACGCATTAGGTTGATGCTAGATATGAACAGTTGGATCATTTATATGTATATGTATGTACGCATCAGGTTGATGTTGGATATGATCAATTGGATCATTTATATGTATTTTGTATATGCATCATGTTGGATGCTTGGACCATGTATTTGTATATGTATCAGGTGGATACTGTGTATGATCAGGTAGATCATGTATGTTGATATATATCAGTTAGATGCATTGTGTATCTATGTATGTATCAGTTGGATACATTGTATGATCAGGTGGATCATGTATGATGATATGTATCAGGTAGATACTTGGTATGCATCAGGTGGATGCAGTGTATGATTAGGATGATCATAGATGACGAGCCTCAGGATGTTGCTCCAGATGACATGCAGTAGGATGTTGTAGTGATGATGATCAGGATGATCATGTATGCATCAGGATGATGTATGGTGAGTATCAGGTTGATACTCTATGGCCGTGGATCAGGTTGTGCAGATGAGCATATAATTTGGCCTTGGGAGATTTGCAGATAGTCCTTCGAGGTTTTTCCTATGGCATGTAATCTGGCCCTGGGATATCTGGAAAATGCTCTTTCGAGGTTTTGCTCTGGGAGGAAATATAATTTGGCCCTGGGAGATCTGCAGATAGTCTTGCAAGGTTTTCCCTATGGCATATAATTTGTCCCTGGGATATCTGGCAGATGCTCTTTCGAGGTTTTGTCCTATGGCATATAATTTGGCCCTGGGAGATCCGATAGGTTGAGTTGTGTGCTTGTAATAAGTCCTAGGATGCTCTTGCAAGGTTTTTCCATGACCACATGTAATCTGTCCCTGGGAGATCCTATAGGTAGAGCTGTGTGCTCGTAACAGCTTGGGATGCTCTTGCAAGGTTTGTGGTGAGGTCACATATAATATGGCCTTGGGAGATCCTACAGGTAGAGCCGTGTGCTCGTAACAGCCGGGGATGCTCTTGCAAGGTTTTGTGACGTGCGTAATAAGTCCTTAGGATTCCACAGTATGGCCAGTGATGATGAAGACCTACAGGTGGTGGGCCTACATCCAGTATGAAAAAGGACTGGCTCTGTAGAACTTCCTATGACGAGTAGATGCAGAGATTGTTTGAGATAGCAGCAGCAGTGATGATGATGATGATTCGAGGACGATGCATCGATGATGATGATCCAGAGTAGAAGACTTGTGCTAGTAGATCTGTGTCGAGAAATACCTTCCTAGTTAAGAGGGAGTGTTGATGTATATGTAACTTCAGAATGTATTTCATCTATGTATTTCATATATATTTATTGTACCCTTATAAGAGATGTGTTATTCCTCTATAAGTAAGTGTCGTCATGTGTGTTGACAAGTGTCACAAGTATGTTAACTTGCCGATGGGTTATTAGACCACCATGTGTGGGGTCGGCCCTATTTTATGTAATATGTAATTAATGTACCTAGCTAGACAAGTCGGCCCCATAAGGATATTGGGAAAACAGGTTTAGTATAAATAGAGATCGGGAGATCTCTATTTGGATCATTCGAAAACTCATACTTCCTTCACTCAGAAAGTGGTGCACTAGTGAGGAGGAGGATCATCTGCTACTAGGAGACTATCTTTGTGTATTTTGGTTGAGCCATTGCTCTCTCTATCTCTGAGGAAGTTGTGGGGTTTTTCACCTTAGGGTTTTCCCCACGGAAACTCTGTGTCTCTTGTCTCTCATGCTTTTGATTCTTGTGATGATTGACATGCTTGTTATGATTGTTATGCATTGATATACTGTACATGTTATTCTCTCAGTAAAGATCATAGAGTATTGTGAATTAATGCTCAAAATTTAACACTAACTTCTTGTTTTCTTCCACCACTTCATTCATCCTATCGAACATGATGTTAACATCATCACCAGTCAAGGCTTGAAACGTAGTAGACCTATACGCTTTCTGCTTCTTCTTACCTCTTTATGTAGACGTCGCAGCCTTGCGTTTATCCCCTAGGCTCATATCATTTGGCATCATGATTGATTATTTTCCATCATTATCTTAGTGGGGCAGGTTACCATCATCACCCTCGGCTCCATTATTTTGAGTACTCTAGTTCTGATTGGTATTTTGATGTTTCCCAAATGTACCTTCTTGTCGTGGATCCTGCTACAACGGATCCGGTGAAATGTGCTCTACCTCAACAAGGACCTTCCATTCTACTGGCCATTCTTGGATGATACCTTCCACATTTCTTTCGAAAACTTAAACCCAGTGACCAACCATTTCCGATGTGGGTCCCGCTTTGCCTAGATATACATGTGATGAGGGCCTGGATTGAACTTTGCAATTTCCTTGTACTTAGTCATTGTCTTCTCTTCAATACGAGGGATCTGTACAACATAATACTGTAGCGCTTATTTTTGTAGATAAAAAACTGACATTATTTTCTTCCTGCTGCCTCTTGTTCTCGGTATACCATAAGTTTACATACGTAGATGCATAATAGGTCCCAATTGGTTCCATGCCCTGATAGGATTTTGTCTCCGACCATCCCACAAATGAAATTAAAATCAATAACCAAGAGTAAGTGAAATGGGTACCATTATCCTAGGCATCGACATAGTCATTTAGAAATTCATTTAGGAGAAATGTCACCCAATTCATCTGTACACCTGTTGTGCATTGTTTTGCTGCAGCGATGACCGATGCAGTTACTTGGTTTAGTTGTACTTTCCTTAGCACTTTTCTCGCCCATGCCTTTGTGGTGAAGAAAACATCATGATCATTAATTTATGCAATATCAAACACCATTTTGTTCTTCGATAAATGATACTTATCTTTCATCCGAGTGGCCAATTCTCCGTCTCTTTCATTTTCCACGAAAAACTAAGTAGGGTCCACCCCAGACTTGTGAAACCCTGTAATCCGTGAAATCATGTCAGTGTCAACTGAGACCCTGTTGTCAAACCACAAACAACCACCATGAAAATAGAACATCAAATAATTGAAGCATGCATTAGCTTCGATAGTCCTACCAAAATGTGGCAGGCGCATCAACGACATAATACTGGACCTTTTCAATCCCAAATCCCACTCCATAGGCTCAAGTTCCAATGGTGCATTTTCTCCTGCGTTCATTGTCTGCATATAATTTTTGTAATGAAACTTTGGATACTTGGCGATGTCATGATCCTTGTATGACAACTTGTTGATGTTACACAATATGTCCCCCTGCACCAAATTTTTTTCCGGAATTGGGGCTGTTACTAGTGAATATTTAGCATTCTTGTCCATTCAGACTCATTTTGTATCCATCTTCTGTGATGGTATGTACGCCAGAAAAATAGTCATAGACCCAGACGTAGAAGCTTCAGCATCATGTCTCCCTTTGGTCCTTTCCTCTGGATTCACATTACGGTTCGACCTTTGGAATTTCTTCGGCACATTCGCTGGAATATGCGGTGATAGAACCTCTAGCTGCTTTGCACTAACCGACACAGACCCCTGCATGTTAACTTCCTCAACAGATCCCTCTGCTTCACTCATTGTAGATAAATCAACCTGCATATTGATACTATTCTAAGCTAAACTCGCTCTGTGAAGGTGCTTAAGCTATGGCTTGCTCAATACACTTCGGTGTCGAGACAAAAATATCATCTTTATTCACAATCCACGGGAAATCAACTTCTTTTAAATAACAAGAGGGAACAATGCCTTCTCTACTTTCTTTTCTTGGACAATATTTATTTTTAGTATTTGAAGAAATAATATCTCTCCTAACAACCAATGTACCATATTTTTTATGATATGTGCCTCCTTAAATAAGATGGAACTTTTTTTAATATATACATGGGATATAGTAAGGGGATGATCTTAATATTATCTCAATATGTAAACTCATAAAATACATATATCCTTTTCATCCCAATGGGTATTTTATTGGTATAGGTGCCAACGAATTAAAGATAATCAAACATAAATTACCCATTTGAATTAAACAATTTCTTTCTCCTTCTTTGTTTCATATGAATTTCTTTCTCCCTTGTTTCATATGCCCTAAGCTAATCTACATGTTACACTATATCAAGTCTTCATTTTCTTCTCTAGTTTACCATTAAAATAAGATGTTCTTTTATAATGGTGGACTTCTAGAAGGAACATCCTCGGCCAATCATACACCATCTTTCGTAGGTGGTATAACTCCCTACCCTTTATAGAAGGTCCACAACATTTACATCCATGATACCCTTTTGTTACAAGACATTGAATGTTATTGTATAAAAAACATGTTAGCGTCAAAGAAGAGAGTTACACCAAATTAAGCATGTCAAATAATATTACATATATAAACAAATCAATCATCATGCTTACCAAAACAAACTTCAAGTCCTAGGTAATTATGTGTGGTGTATGAACATATGCCATATTATGTAAAAGAGCTATGTATTGAGATGGGTATTTATAATCATATACATGTATCCCTTCCAATAATTGCTTCAATTCATAAATTAATTCTTGGAGGTAGACATCCATTCTCTTCACTTGTCTTCTACTAGGGGACTATAAGATAAAACATAAGATTGTTCATTCTTCATGGACAACCATGGGGGGGTATTGTTATTGATCATTACCACTAACAAAACATAAACATTGGTGTTTTGGAGGGAATAAGGACTAACACAATCCATGGTTATTCCCAGACGAAGGATTTTTACTTCGTCCTTCAATTTATTAATCCATGTGTCCTCTATATGATTCATGGATATTGAATTTGTTGGAATCTGCATAACTCTTGGATCACTTCTACATGAGACATGTCGACCTTGAAATATGGTTAATTATTTGCAACAAAAGAGCTTTTGAATCCTTGGGATTATATGCATATGCCTCAATATCTTATGAGTAGGACTATGTTGTTTGTCCTTGTTTTTATTTTTATTTTTGGTATCTATAATTCCCACATTATGCTCATATCTCTTTGTTCTCATATTTTCCTCTATATAGAATGCAATCATTTGGACAAATGTCATATGATATGTACTAAACACCCAACTTTTTCAGCAATTGCTTTGCCTCTTTGCAACTACTAGAGAGGACATTATCACTTGGAAGCACCGTATATTTGAGTAACCTAGGATGAATGAACTCACTCTTCATTGTTGATTATGATTAATTAAAATATAAGGGAATTTTATGGTTAGTTATGCCAATAGTGTCGATAACACACTTTTGACATACCATACATTTATTTCATGTTGTACAATAACATTGTTGTCCCTAGTTAGGTAGACATGAACAAATTTCCAAAGAGAGGTGTGTTGGAATCATATTTTAGACTTTCGAAGAGGGTATTGATTATATGAGCATTTTCTCTTAGCTCATGATCTTGCTAGAATGTGTGTTGGAGAAAACTCACTATGGCTTGGGGTAGACCACAACAAACAGCTGACTACCAGAAATCAACTCAATTCCCAATGCTATGCTATATAAATGACAATGCTAAGATAATGAAGAATATAACCAACCTCGATCCAAACGTTTGATGTAGATCCCTGTTGGAGCTTTTCAATCCGTGCACTTGAATATGCAAATTAGTCTTGACAGCCAATATACAACAAGTACATATAATATATAAATGACATTAACATCATCAATAGCAATGGCCCATGATATAACAAGTAAATGCAACCCAATGTAAGATAAACAACATTTACAACATTAATGGATGAGAATATGAGTATTTCTATTAATAAACAATAAGAAGTGCAATGTGATACGACCTCTTACAGGAAACCAATCTGAACCAAGATCTAGATCAATCCACTTGTGCCTCCACCACTTCAATCCTCCATGGAATGGCAAACTCAAACTAGAATAGGATTTTGGAAGGTGAACATAAAGGGTTCACAACTACAAGGATCAATGAGTGTAGACTCAATATTGGGTAAAAATCCACTAGAGTTCTCTTGCTTCTCTTTTTCCTCCTATCCATAAGCCATATGTGCTCAATATATAGTCCTCTCAAAGGTAAGTGAAAGGACACATCGAGGCGTTTCTTGGGAAGATGGAGAGTCAAAGGTCACCCAATGACCGCTTTTTGGGAGTAAAAAATAATAAACTAGTGATTTTTACCATTTTACATGCTACCCGCGGGCTATAGTGATGCAACTCGCGGGTATGCCCGCTGTAGTGATGCAACAAGCGTACAAGGGAAAAAGTAGGGAAAAACAGTGTCTGAAGGATATAAAATGGTTCCGAGTCAGTGGAATGGATCCTCTAGGCCAAAGAGTGCTGATTCTCACAAGGTGGAAGATTACGTTGTAACAGATGCTCCCTAATGTGTGAGGTCAGAGACTGATGCTACGATGGCTGAAATACATTATAAATCTCAGAAGTGGAGTGATGGAGACACAAGTGGAAAGAGCAGCTCACTCGTCATAATACAATAGTATCCCTGAATACATGTAGGTAGTACATCAATATGATACAATGGCCATGAATAGGAAGTACATAGTGAATATATGTCATTAAGTGATCATAGCCATGATCCCTCTACAGTAAGATATGGTCTCCTGCTGAAAAGGAAACAACTGGTGCAAACTGGAGGTGCAAACTGCTGATATCTGAGAGGTGATATCTCAGATGTAAAGTCATAGTCATAAGTAGCATACTGAATGCCACTATCGCCTAGGGTCTTCTACGCAAGTCTTCGACGGTGCAAGTCCCATCAAGTGAATAAAGGAGTTGAGGTCGAACCTGATGTGACATCGTTTGATTACCGGTCAATGATGTATACCGTTAACAGACGCGAGATAACCCACCAATAATGAAAATGGGCATCAAGGAACAGAGCACAATCATCGAAGTGTGAATATATGAGTTGAAGTCGAACACTAGGATGAATCCATCGATCAGGGGACATTGATGTATTCCCAAAACTAACGATGGCGAGAGAACCTGCCACTAATGACTGCAAGCCTCAAGGTACTCAACCGAACTCTAAGCCTCAAGTTCCAGAATAAATGGGTTGAAGTCGACAGAACGAGACTTGCTGGAAGGAGGGTATTAAGGCATCCCCCATCAACCAACAGGAGGTACCAGCTATGCTGAAAGATTTGGGAGAACTCAGGTGAAATGGATTGACTCAATAAGGATGGCCGACCTGCAATACTCAAGAGATCTAAGGAGTGGCCGACTCTGGGTTCAGGGCTTCCTTTGAACAAGAGCATGAGTAGATGGATAGACTCAGGCAGCATAGACTTGACATAAACTATGAAATGCAAGAGGCATTACGAAGTGCTCCATAATGACTAGAAGCTTAACCAATCGGTGGAGAAAACTGAGAAACAAGTACAGTTCCTAAGGTCCAACTATAGTCCTGACTCATAATGTATGGAGTGGAATGAATGCTCTGTTCAAAGGCGACACAATAGCTGCTAACAAGAAGTAGTAACCATAATCCCGTCTGGCTTTTTGGAATATTTGATTTTTTTGGTCTTTTTCATATTTGGGGAAAGCTTGAAAAATAATAAAATTGCTTATAGAACAACAAGTGAGGGAACGAGTGTCAAATAGCGAGCAGACTAGTCCCAAGTAGTGGAACATACCTATGATCAATGCAAGGAAGTGCATGCAAGATGTGGACACTCGGGGGTGTGTTCCCTCAGGGTCAAAAGGTCATCAAATTGTGAAGGACAAATGGAAGCTCTGCAAGGCTCGACAGGGAAAAGTGCTCAGGAACCAGGCTAACAACTGAGTAAGCGAGAGCCGGCACAAGGCTCAAGCGGCAAGCAGGATGATGCAATGCAATCACAACATGATATAACTGAGGGGAGTCCTTAAGGGAGATGGCTATCATAAGACAAACTAGAGTATGAGTCTTTATCGCAACATCATGGCATAACAACAAAGGACTCCCAATCCTAAGGACAAACAATGGCATGGGCACCAGAATGCACAAAGGGGTTCTAACTAGGGTTCCCATGTTCAGAAAAAGCCCTACCGCCACATAACGACAGTTCTATAGCAATGTGAAAGTTTCGTGTCAGTTAAGAAGTGGGGTCGCACCTAGGGTTTACGAAATTGGTCAAAAGGTCAAATGCATACTGCATGTGGAAATGACATCTAACCTATATGCCAGGTGTGAAACATACCTACTGTAGGTGTGAAGCGTTTGGAAACAACTTTCGTCGAAGAAATCTGGTTAAAAACACTACTCCATGACATTGTATTAGTCCATAACAGCATTAAATGGCAAAAATATAGACAAGTGGGTCTTGAAAATTATAAATAGTAATAAAAATTTACAATTTACAATTCATTTTTACTATTCACCCATTTGGAGTTTTGTGGTTAGTTTTCACCTCAAAGTTTAGTTGCCGATTTTGGGAGCCACAAGCGTCCCTTCATCGAACCGTCCGGAGCAGGTTGGTAGTCTCATCCATACCTTTAATTTCATTGCATTCATTTTAGTTTTCAGCGGTGGGGTTTTTAGTTTGGCCAAGCCCTAAATGGCTTCGGCACTACCCGCGGGCTATTACTATGCAGGTATCGGGTAGGTCACGATACGCGCAGTCAACGCACAGGTTGACCATGGGTACCCACCCCTGTATACAAATTAGCCCGTGGGTACAGCCGTGAAGTTGATTTTGCAAATAAAATTGACTAAAATCCTTGTTTTTTCTCACTCCAGGATGGTTCTAGAGTGGAGAGAGAGGGAGCATGACCAAGTAGATGAGGCTGTGCACAACGATGTGTAAGCACAATAAGCATTGCAAGCATATGGGTTGTACAAATTCTGGAGCATAGGAGGTTTGAGGGCCCAAAACCTACTACTCCGCCGCTTGATAGATTATTGGGATGTTGATGCATAGAACTTCAATCTCAATGGGAAAATCCTCACACTGGAAGTGGAAGACATCTACTTCATTACTGGTTTGTCCCGTCGAGGTGAGGTGGCCAGTCTTTGGTATCATACTGTGGGTGGTGGGATCACCGTCCTTGATTACATAGCGCGATATTGTCCCGCAAACACACGAGCGGTGGGAATTCAGGTGCCCATCAATGCCATAGTAGATTTGAGCATGAAGATCATTGTGGCTACCTTAGTGTGAATAACGGGTTCAAAAGCTCTGCACCAGGCATCTAGGCCAGTGATGTTCTATGCATCACAATGCATGCATCCTATAGTATTTGATTGGTGTACCACACTACTAGGGTCTATGAAGACCCAACTAACAGAATGCAAAGAAGGGAAGGCCAAAAACTTCTTGTATGGTAGTATCTTGTGCAGCTTATTCTTTGAGAGAGTTTCGAGGCTTAGTCCGAGGGTGGATGTCCCTCCTCATAGTCTCCGCGATCCAGCCTTGACCCGATGGGCCGAGATCTTGACACGACAGGGTGGTGGCCGTCTGGCTTCACCATATACTGAGGAGTTCTTCTGTTAGTTGGACCGACAGGTCATTTCCATAGAGGACTATCCCTATGCAGGGATAGACTTCCGCCAGGATCGGGACATGCCACTCCCACCAAACCCAGCATTTGGAGACATTGGTGAGTACTCTTTTTAGGCTTTTGTGTACATTAAATTTTTATAGATTTTTGATTTATAGATGTGAATGCAAAAATCTTTTTGGTGGTAGTATCATATGCTAATGTTTGACTGTTTGTTCGCAGACAAGGGCCTAGTGAGACCCGATGGCTTCCCGAGACATGGTCGTCGGGGCAGGGGTGATGAGGCAGGTGGTGCTGTAGCAAAGTGCACTCTACAGACCTTGTGGCGCAACCTATCATAGATGGTTTCCAGGGTTCCACAGATAGAGGTGGTGCGACTACCTAAGGCCATGCAGCGCCAAGTAGTGGGGGTTTCGGGTGACTGGGTGCGGCTACTGCAGCGGGTAGCGAATGCAGTTCATTATTTCTATGAGACACATCCTGTCGAGGTGGCAGCTAGGCCTCCTCATAGGGAGTAGATATCCCAAGATCTTATTTTTGTATCGATATGTATATTTTTGAGGGCTACGGGCTCCAGTTTTGTATGACACTACCATTTTTGGACATATTTATAAAAAACTTTGGTTCTCCGGTTCTACTATGTGTGTGTACGTACAAATGTATGAATGTCTCTTTTATTTGTGTGCTTCATGGTGAATGTGACAAATGCCAATCTAATACATAGTTAGCATATGCATCAGATATATGATTAACACTTCTCGGAACATGTATGTATGTAATTGAAACAAATGTCATTCCAAGAGTCTTACCCTTAGGAATTTATGTAGTAACGTAGGATCTCGCACACGGTACTGCCCATTCAGTTGAGACACAACTAGCTGTGAATCTAGGTGGACTTCTAAAGACTGGATACAATGGGAAATGGCATCCAGAAGTAGCTCAATGATGACACTATACTCAGCCACATTGTTAGATCTAGGATCGAGACAAGCACCTCTTGAGGACACAACTAGGTGGTCAGGTGAGAAAATAACCCAGGCAGCAGAAGCAAGCTACTGCGTATGATGGCTAGCACCATCCGCCAACCCTAAGAACGTAGGAAACTCTGCTGACATCTGTCAATCAAACGGAAGCTAATCAGCAGACATGAAAACCAAAAGAAAGCTAAACTATGTACAGAAGTAACTATACAGTAGTATACAAAAGTATTAGCCTAAACCAGAGGTTCAAGCATAATACCGCTTGAGGTAGAGCCCATTTCTAGGCTCCTTCAAGACAGTCCCCTCATAATCTTCCAACTCATAGGCTCCTTTTTCCAGGACACGCCTCACGATGTAAGGACCGTGCCACATGGGGTTAAAATTGCCTGCCCCAAGGGGTTCTTTAGCTTGGTCATATAAGAGGACCAAGTCACCTTCAGCATACTGCCAGGGACAGACAGACCTATCGTACTGAACCTTAACACGATGCTTGTTGGCATCTATTGCCACGGTGGCATCTCGATGTTGCTCATCAAGTTGCTCAAGGTGGATTAAACGTTGCTCAAGACCCGTCGTATTAGGGAGGAGCTCTATGGCCAGTTTAAGAGAAGGGATTTCACATTCAATCGGTAAAAGTGACTCCACACTGTGAACCAATTGAAACGATAAGAACCCGGTGGCAATCTCGACTGTAGTTCAATATGCCCACAAAGCAGGATATAACATGATGTGCCAGTTGGTCTTGCTTTGTTGGATGGTACACTGGAGAATGGTCTTCAAAGACTTATTAACTGCTTCCACTTGACCATTCGCTTGGGGATAATAAGAAGATGAGTGATCTTGACGAAACCCAAGCTTGAGAGACAAATCCTCCATCATCTTGTTCTGAAAGTGACTGCCATGGTCAGTGACAATCTCTTTTGGAATACCGAATCGAGTTATAATTTGATTAAATACGAAGTGGGCTGCTGTAGTACCATCGACATTTACGGTAGGCATGGACTCAGCTCATTTGGAAAAGTAGTCCACGGCCACTATGATATGGTGATGCCCCCTAGTCGAGGCTAGTTTGCAATCCATGAAATCCACCCCGACTTGGTGAAGGGACCGACAGTGACGACCGCATGAAGGGGTGCTGGATGCGAGCGTATGTTCCGAGAAAACACCTGGCAAGGGTGAAATCTCTTCACAGCATTAACACAGTCCTTAAAGATGGAAGGCCAAAAATAACTAGCTCGCATAATATGTTGGGCTGTAGCAAGCCCGGATAAGTGACAACCACACGCCCCTGCATGGCAATCATTAAGCACACGCTCTGGTTCTTCGTGAGTTAAGTAACGCCAGAGAATGGAATCCTTTCCTGGGCGATACAAAGTGTCACTGATGATAGTATAATCTTTAGCGTGATGTTTCACACGCCGTCGCTCATCTCGTGAATAGTGCAGAGGAAACTTCAAAGTTTGGAGATATACAATGACATCCCCATACCAAGGGTCTTCGGATGAGATAAGAAATAAGTGCTCATCCACAAAGTAATATTCGTGGATGAAATCCTCATCAAGTCTCAGAAGGTCCGACATAAGCTCAGCAAACACCAATGATTTCACCAACTTCGCCGAAGCAAAATTGAGATCGAACTCTTGAAGGATCACAATCCATTTATTGTACTTCCCCCCGATAAGGCGTCGTGATAGCACGAACTGAAATGGATTGATATGTGCGACAACTGTGGTTGTTCTAAGCAAAATGTAATGTCGTACCCGTTGGAATGAATGAACAGTCACAAGTTCTAGCTTTTCCACATGAGTATATCTTAGCTTAGCGTCTACTAGATTTCGACTAAGGTAATAGATGACATGCTCGACAAGTGCATCATCAACCTAAACCAAGACCATGCCAATCATCTCTTGAGACGCGGCCACGTAAAGAATAAAATCTCGTGCAAAGTCTGGTGGACTAAGCACAGGGGCTGATACCAAAGCTTTCTTAAGGGCGTCGAAAGACTGCTGGGCTCGCTCATCCCAGATAAAGGGTGTGTATTTCTTCAATAAGCATGCGAAACCTTTGGTAAGATTAGCATAATTGACTACAAAACGACGTAGAAAAGTGGCTCTCCCTTGGAGGCTTTGAAGTTGTAACAAGTTGCACAGAGGAGGCAACCCGACTATTGCCTCAACTTTAAGAGGACCGACTCTAATACCCTCTTTCGAAACTATGAAGCCCAGAAGATGACCCGTCCTTACAACAAAGATGCATTTGTTAGGATTCAATCGAATCTTGTATTGCATACATCATTTGAGAATCATGCGGAGGTGCTTGGGGTGGTCCATCCTCTTGCGAGAATGGCCGGCAAGGTCATCCAAGAAAACCTCCATAATCGTTTTAAGATCGTGAAAGGTGTAGGTCATGGCATGCTGAAATGTAGCTCTGACATTTTTAAGGCCGAAGGGAATTTTTCAATATGCAAATGTTCCCCAAGGACAAACGAAAGCTGTCTTATGTTGGTCCTTGGATTTGATTTGAATCTGGTTATATCCGGAAAAGCCGTCCATGAAGGAAAAAATCTCACTTCCAAGGCAAGCATCCAAGATTTGTTCTATGAATGGTGTGGGGAAGTTGTATTTCAGACATGCACAGTTCAAATCTATAAAATCGGTGCATACACGGATCATTCCCTGCTTCTTATCCACAGGAACGGGGTTTGGCACCCATTCGGTAAGGGGAACGGGGTAGATGAAACCAACTTTGAGCAGTTTCTCCACCTCTACCTTGATAGCAGCTGTTTCTCTAGGGTTCACAACACGTAAGCGTTATCGAACCGGTTTAGCATTGGGATACGTTCTAATATCATGTTCAACAATGCGGGGGTCTATTCCTGACATCTCCTCATATGACCAGGCGAAAGATTCCCGTAGTTCTGTAAACAATTGAATGTAAATAGCAATCTCCTCAGGAGTGCAATCGTCACCGATGTAGACATTCTCAACCTTTTCGGGAGTACGAGAGATATTGATCGACGTAGTTGGGGAAATGCTATCCATATTCCCTTCCGCAAAAACATCATGCGACTCTAAAAGAGCCATAGGGTGACCAACCATCTCTATTAGAGTCGTCCTAAACTCTTCTCGTTCGGTGAGCTCAAGGTTGGGAAGGAAATAAGAGCGATGGTGCATATCTTCCCAAGGTCTCTCACTACCACACATGGCCTCCATAATAGCTTCATCAGAAGGCAAAGTATCATCAAGGAAATCGTGTGAACAAGACGAGTTGGCTGCCCAAACTGGCAGCGTAACAGGATCTTCCTCGACTGTTTGAGAAGAAGAGAGAGCTGGCTCTACAGTGGCTTGTTGAATATGCTGGTAAGCAAGCTCAGCTATAGATAGTGGCATAGACATCCCGATATGCGTAATGTTTCCAGATGTGGAACTCGTGGACGGTAAAGTCCATGGATCATCAAAATAGGAAGTCTAGAACGACATATTATGCGAAGGAGGAGACACATCATCGGTAATGGTTCCAATAAAATTCACAGGTGCAGAAAAATCATAAGTTCCCATCAATGAAGGGTACATGCAAAAACCCATGTTCCCAGTTTCCGGCTGAGAATGAGTAACCTGCGAGACTATGGATCCCATGGATGCTGTGGAAGAGGAGTTAACGAAATCCAGCTGATCGATGGTCACAATATTGCCTTCATGAGGAAAGCAGATAACTCTGAATATAGTGGATGCTACAGCTTTCATGGCATACATCCAATTCTGACCCAGTAAAAGGTTGTAGTCGATGGGCGCATCAACCACCTCGACTTCAATAGGCACAGATTTACCTCCCAAGTAGACAACAAGGGAAGGGATAATTCCATGCGGCTTAAATGAACGACCGTCGAATGCAGTGAGCATGGTTCTAGACATGAGTACGGGAGGAGAGCCTAGAGCTTTCCAATAAGACAACAACATTACTGATGCGGAAGCACCTTCGTCAACCATCGTACGTTTGAAAAAATTCTGAAGGCATGCCACCTGGATTTGAAAAGCCACATGGTAGGGTAAGTGAGGTTGGACATCAGTAGTGTCAAACTTGATAACAGTGGGACTTCCCCCATCCTGAACTCCTAATGCACTCAAAAGGGCATGCTTCTGAGAAGGACAGGCTTGCAAGACTTCAAGAGCCGACATGGCACACGGAGTTTGGCCCAAATATTCCACGATGGAGTAGTTATGGGAAGCTCGAGCATTAGGATTATGCGTAGAGTGCTTAAGAACACCTTTCGATATCCGCGGCATATTAGAGGGCTTCTTGATATGCAAGGAATTGTCAGGAGGAGAGGCAGGCTCATTCCCCAAATTGGGTTGTGGTGCATTATAATCGCGTTGACGAGTGGCAACACTAACCTCCGACTGAACCATGTTCACACATCCATAACCACCAGTATTGGAAGAAGACGTTGCCATCTCAGTAGGTCCATATCTAGTGTTGGGAGCATGCGAAGCCATGTTTTGATGATGAGGTAGGGGATCCTTTAACACAGCTGGGCTCTGTGCCAAATGCTTCGATGCTTCCTCAATTCAAGGACATAAGTGAGTAAGATGGTCTTCCCCACAGAGCTTACAGGGAAACTTCACCTTATGCCTAGGTTTACGGTCCTCACCAGCATTTCCTCCTTCCTGAGGAGGGTTGGCATTATCTTTATGGGGGTTATTGCGATTGCTATTGTTATTCCCATTGTTTCCACCCTTACGGTTGTTTCTCCCCTTTTTCTTACCACTAGGTTGCTGGTTACTTGATGGGTTCGTCGATTGCACATTGTGTACATTGAACAACGGGGTTGAAGTGGACAAGGTGTGAACCTGTCCGGGAGTAGACCGGCTTAGCGAAATTTTTTGCATTTTATTAGCTACCAAATCTACAGGGCGAGTGATTGCAGATCCTACGATGCCATCGGCATGCGGTCCAGGAACTGACTGAGGCTCATGATGTGTGCGCGGTGCATCAGGAATAATGCCATACAAAATGCTAGACTGAGAGTATAGTAAGTCTAACTACTGGACTTTCAAGATGGCTTGTTCCTCAGTCATAATGCCGGACATCGAAACATCCTTAGCAACGTATGGGAGTAGAGACTTGAGAAACCATTCCAATAGGAACTCTGGAGGAATGTTGGATTTCACTAACCTCTTCCACCGACGCCACTCTTGAACATGGTTCGAAATATGTGTGGCTTTGTTATGGCAGAAGGTAGATAAGAGTTTAGTACCAGTATCATAGTGAACTGACAACTGGAAATGATCCAAGAAAACCAAAGCGATCTCGTTAAAACCCCTATAAGTGTTTCCAAGCAACTCAACATACCACTTCACGGCTGCCCCCGTGAGGGTGCATTGAAATAGTCGCAATCTAACGAAATCGTGATTCAACGAGTTGGAGGAACACCAAAGGTGAAATGTCGTGACATGATCTCCCGGATCCTCACCACCTTTCCCCTCAAACTTAGGAATGTTCGAAGGGAGCTTGGTGGGGACTAGAGGCCAACTAGGGTCGTGACACACAGGATCATTCGTGAGCTTCGAAATATCCGGAATATTCAAGCGTGCAAGGAAAAGGAGCTGAGGCTGGAAAGCTTGATTATAAGCTCTCATAAAAGGTTGGTTGAACGGAACCGAATTATGAGATGGACCAAAAGCTTGACCATGAGGATTAAACTGCTGATAATGAGGACTTGACGGACCATAAGCTTGACCATGGCCATAGGATTGATAACCTCCTCCAACCTGACCCATTTGAGAGTAAGCAGGTATATACGTGTTTTGGGCACCATATTGGGGTGGGTTGTACTGGTGGCCAACACCAACTGTGTTGTAGTAAGGGTTGCCATCATAAGTATGGGGCATATACGTACTATTTATAGTAGGAACCGAGTTGTAATGACCATAATGGTATGGTATGTTCCCACTCCTGGCATTAGGATCAGCTTGAGCAGTCGTGTGGTGACCATACGCATGAGATGTATTCCCAGTCCCAACATTGGTGTTACTAGTAGTAGGGATGGTGGCGTTATGTCCATGTGGATAGGATACATTCCCACCTCCTACATTGGCATTACTAGTGGCAGCAGTGGACGCAAAAGTATGCGGTATATGTCCACCCCCTTGGTTAGGAGGAGCATTAACATTTGCGAAAGTAGTCCTAGGTTGACGAGTAGCGTTATGTGTATTAGGTGGTGGATGACGAGTCGTGTTACGCACAGTGTTCCTATTAGGTTGGGTAGCCCTAGGAGGTGGTCATCTTCCAACATTAGCATTATTAGGAGGAATCTGGCTGGTCCCCATACTATGTGTGTGAGTGGACAATGTAGTGCCCCCAGTGAGGGTAGTGCTCCTAGGGGGTATAATATGGCTAACACCATGACTAGTGCTAGCGTGACTACCAAACGTAGTGGAAGGATCAACTATACTATAATTAGGAATACCAAAAGAGAATGCGGTTGGGTTGACCGTAGGACCAGTGTCGTCATGCAACTTTGGCATCCCGTAAAGATAATTATCCGGATTCGAAGGATCGAACGGATCGTGTTCAAGTAGATTCGGCCAAATCAAACTATGTTGAGTCTCAGGTGGATCACTCCCCGATGCCTCATGAGGAGTAGGGGAGTCTGAAGTGTGTTCGACTCTACTCGATGGAGTCGTAGGTATTTCTTCAGTGTCAAAGTGTGCAACAGTCATGACGTCTAGGACGTATGTCTCGTAAGAATCCAAAGACTCAGAGGGAGCCCGCTGGCATCCCCTAGCAACGCAGCGTGAAAGCTCGGTAGGTTCTAAACTAGCCAACCGACGGGATCAAGGGAGAGTAGAACTCTGCGCCACGATATCTCCAGAGAGAATATAGAATCAAAACGTCCCCTAAAGGCCAACTATCGATCAAAAAACAGTAAATAAAAAACACACACCTAGAGAAACTACAACCAAGAGCAAACAAACAGAGTGGCTAAATGAGCTCCCGACACTAGAGCCGATATGTCTCGACTAGGAGAGGCTTGAGACTCCCAAACTATATCCAGAAGTAACAGAATCAGTTATAATGGCCCCCAGACTTCACTGCGTGCACACGGTCAAGTCCCTATACAACGACAACTATGCTATTCAACCCCTATCTGACTCAGGACACAAACAACATAACCACTGCAAGTACCCTATGCGATACCTAGGTAAGGAAACTATGGTCATTGCAATATAACCAATGCTCAGGGGGACAGTCGCAAGTGGGATCCATCGTATGGGTAGGGTAGCTAATCCCGAAGCACAAGCGGACAAACCTCCGGTACCCCCAGATACGAACAAACCATGGAAATATCTCCCATGTTTAGCCAGTATCAGAGGGATATCTCTTCAACCAACCTCCTGTGACCTCGTGCTTAACTTTGGCTTGAGTAGAGCTTCCTGAGAACACTAATATATACCATGGATTCCTCCACTCCTTGGTCAGACACCTAATTTTTCGTCTAGTAGTCTTGGATCATTAACTCACAATGATCTATTCCAAGACTCTAAACCTATGCTAGTTGGTGTACCCTATAAATAAAATCGGTCTAATTAATTTTAAGATTAAGCGTTAATTTTAATGGCTGTGATTACTCAAGGGATATGATCGTGAAACTAGTGATGTGTAAGACTCAATAGTATGCAAAATCGTCAAATACTAGACTCATCTATCCAATGAAAACAATGCCACTAACATGCAAAATCAATCCAACGGTTTCGAAATAAATATGCAATCCTTTTATATTTTTCGATGCACAATCATAATCTAAATGAAGGCAGAAAGCACTCAATGCAAGATGCAATACATAAAAGCAAATTTTTTTTTTTTGTATTTTCTCTTATAAACAAAAGGAAAATGCAAAACTATATGTATATATTTTTTATTTTTCAATATAAAAAAATGAAAAATGCAAGCAAAATCCTACTATCTAGTCACTGATATGCCAAGGAGATCACTAAGACAACCCAGCAGATACCAAACAGTAAGACTCAGCCAACGGAATGAGCTCAAAAGGAAAAAACCAACAAGGCTAAATCCAAAGATGGGTAAAAAACCAACAAGGCTCAACCAAGAGAAAAGAAGAGTTCTGGTCACAACCAAGGCATGAAACAGTCAAGAAACAGGCCAACAAAGACTCAGGATCAACCAAAACCAACCCAGCAAGAACCAAAGGTAATAAAACAACCAAAGCCGGAGTTATACGCTATTGTCGAAGGAATACCTGCGGGTACCCGTGAGCAGCAGAGTAAATAGAGGTGGGTATACGCGGGTAGAGCTAAGCTAGCCCGCGGGTAAGGAAAGGAAAATGGGCAAACAAAGAGTCCAATGGCTCAGAAAAGCAAGTTTTCTTTAGTGTATCTCAACGGAAAATAAGTGACACAGAGCTTCGAAAAAAACCAAACTCTAATTAAGGACTAATGCTCAAAAATCCCCAAAAATGGATGTTTTCCCCAGTGGAGTCGCCATTTCTGTGTTGGAAAAAACTCACTATGGCTTGGGGTAGACCACAACAGATAGCTGACTACCAGAAATAAACTCAATTCCCAATGCTATGCTATATAAATGACAATGCTAAGATAATGAAGAATATAACCAACCTCGATCCAAACGTTTGATGTAGATCCCAGTTGGAGCTTTTCAATCCTTGCACTTGAATCTGCAAATTAGCCTAGATAGCCAATATACAACAAGTACATATAATATATAAACGGAATTAACATCATCAATAGCAATGGCCCATGATATAACAAGTAAATGCAACCCAATGTAAGATAAACAACATTTACAACATTAATGGACGAGAATATGAGTATTTCTATTAATAAACAAGAGGAAGTACAATGTGATACGACCTCTTGCCGGAAACCAATCTGAACCAAGATCTGGATCAATCCACTTGTGCCTCCACCACTTCAATCCTCCATGGAATGGCAAACTCAAACTAGAATAGGAGTTTGGAAGGTGAACATAAAGGGTTCACAACTACAAGGATCAATTAGTGTAGACTCAAGATTGGGAAAAAATCCACTAGAGTTCTCTTGCTCTTCTTTTTCCTCCCATCCATAAGCCATATGTGCTCAATATATAGTCCTCTCAAAGGTAAGTGAGAGGACACATTGAGGCGTTTCTTGGGCAGATGGAGAGTCAAAGGTCACCCAATGACCGCTTTTTGGGAGTAAAAAGTAATAAACTAGTGATTTTTACCATTTTACATGCTACCAACGGGCTATAGTGATGCAACTCGCGGGTACGCCAGCTGTAGTGATGCAGCAAGCGTACAAGGGAAAAAATAGGGAAAAATAGTGTCTGAAGGATATAAAATGGTTCTGAGTCAGTGGAATGGATCCTCTAGGCCAAAGAGTGTTGATTCTCACAAGGTGGAAGATTACGTTGTAACAAAATGAATGTAACAACATTCCCTCCTTGGCATGTTTATCCCATAAGAAATCATCCATACCCACTTCTATATAATTATCTTTGTCCCCAACATGTGAAAAACCAATGTTATTGTAGATGTTATGAATTGGTGACTTAAAATGAAGTGGCAATTGAATAGGTGGTTGATTTAACCATGCTTGGTATTCTTCATCTCTAAGTTGTGCTTGTTTAACAACCTTGTCTCGGTTTGACATCATACTGGGGTGAAATGGTAGATGGTAGATAAATCACTTGTTATAAAAATTTAGATTGCAAAAATACCGAGCATTAAATCAATGATATTAGTAAACAAATGCATTTACTATGTTCAAACATTAAAACAAACAATTATTAGAAGCATGAATTTTGCTTTACAATAACACACATGTAACCAAATACTTTATAAAAAAATTTCAAATCAAGTAATACATTTATATTGATTCCATTGAAAATCCAAAAATACAATTACTCAATTATGTTCTTCTTACGCCCCAAGGAGAGTATAAATATAGTCCCAATTCAAGATACCTTTAATGAGTGGTTGATGGTATATGAAAGTTATAGTTTATTAGCAACTTATCACCAGAAGAAAAACTATGTATCGCACGCACAACAAAAAATCTACATGTCTTCATTTTCGTAAAGAACTCTTTTTTCCATTGGAGTATTCCTGAAATGAACAATTTGCACCGAACAATGAGCATTTATAGATATTTATGAACCTTGCAATGTTCCGATGAGTGCATGGATGATCATCAATATAAAATAGGTTATTTCTAAAAACGTTTATGAAAACATAACCATTCATGCACATACTACTTAATGGAAACATTACATTTGTATTTAACAATATTCAAGCAATCAAATTGACTATAAAGAGGACCACAAAATGGCACAAGTGCTACTCATTATTTGGGAGGAATTAATATATGTGAAAGGATAAACAACCCACTATTTTCAACATCTATTTTAGAGTTGGCAATCATGTAATTTTATATAAAAGGAGAATTATGTACTAACATTAGGCACATACATGGAAGATGACCAAGTACCATAAAAAGTATTCTAGTAATTGGTTTGGTATTTACTTTGCAGATGGATAGGAAGAGATAAGTCATCTCTACCCTCCAAAAATTAAACCAACCTTGTAATGTATTTGGATTTTTTTCTCTTAGCTCATACAACTTTTGGATCTCCTGGTGGCTATGTTTTTGTTGATGTATATGTAACTTCGGAATGTATTTCATCTGTGTATTTTATATATATTTATTGTACCCTTATAAGAGATGTGTCATTCCTCTATAAGGAAGTGTCGTCATGTGGATTGACAAGTGTCGCAAGTGTGTGTACTTGCCGATGGGTTATTAGACACCATGTGTGGGGTCGGCCCTGAAATATATATATTATAATGTGGATGTACCTAGCTAGACAAGTCAGCCCCATAAGGTCACTGGGAAAATAGATTAGTATAAATAGAGATCAGGTGATCTCTATTTAGATCACTCGGAAAAGTATCTCACTCTCACTCAGAAAGTGGCGCACTAGTGAGGAGGAGGATCATTTTCTACTAGGAGACTATCTCAGTGTATTTTGGTTGTACTTTGGTTGAGCCATTGCTCTCTCTATCTCTGAGGAAGGTGTGGGGTTTTTCACCTTAGGGTTTTCCCCACGGAAACTCTGTGTCTCTTGTCTCTCATGCTTTTGATTCTTGTGATGCTTGTCATGCTTATTGTGATTGTCATGCATTGATATACTGTATATGTTATTCTCTCAGCAAAGATCCTAGAGTATTGTGAATTAATGCTCAAAATTTAACAGTTTTAAGTAGTATTGATACCATACTTTGGTTCTCTAGAACTCTCAACCGAATCAACATAATGAGGCAATTTGATCAGTTCAGAAAGAAAATGGTTGATTCCCTTCCAATGTTTAAAACTAAGAGCATATGGAAGTGTTCCCACATGTTTTTTCTATATCACATATTAGATCCTTAACACCAGTGGGAGGTATCAGATTGTCAACTTTGGGTAGTTGATCATTAGTATAATGGTAGCATGAACCATTGAGATTTCAACTTTAACCCTTCACATTTTGAATAGCCACATACTTCTGAGATTACAAAAAAGAGATCCAACTCACTATGAAGTATCATTCGCCCAATATTGTTACTGGAAGATGGCATGCTACAATTGGCGAGGTAAATCACCTCTTCATTTTTTTCTACCATATGTTTCCAACATTTTTGGATCGGTGCCATAATATCCTGACAATCCAAACATGGACCCAAATGAGGATTCTAGAAAGTTCAATGCATAATTATTCAAATGCACATGCAGAGGCATCATAAATTCAATTGGATGATCAAAATTTCAATAAAATATGGACTTACTGCAATTGTAAAGGGAGAAAGTGATGAAATTGGAATGAGCCCGAATATGAATAATTGACCGTTTGATATTATCAATTTTTTTCTCTATATCTAAGCCAAAATCATAATAAATACGTCTACATTCTTAAAAAAAATTGTGAGTCATGTAACATTCTAACTCAAATAGACGTTTGAAGGTTTTTTAAGAAATCGTGCACCTCTTTCACTTATATCATACTTGAGCATATCTGTATTGTAAATGCATCTATGCACAAAATAACGATAAGCACCAACAATTAACCTCTGCAAAGAAAAATATTTGCAAATTTTTAATTTCAAAGGTTTGCACTTTTTTTTGTACATTGTATATTCAATATGGTTATGCCAACATACTAGACTGGTGCACTTATGTTTGTAAGGCACAACATGAGACAAATTGTAAAACAAATATCATCAATGCAAGAAAATATCGAGCAAATAAATCGCTGGGAAATGACTTTTGTAAAAGTGAGTTTATAAAAGAAAACCATAGTCCTATTCCATTCTTTTCCAAAAGTTAAATGGGATACTTGTACAAGAGAGATTTACCATGAAATTTTTTAGAATGGACATATTTTTGGAGGAGCGGAATTTGCAAGGGACTGTTGTAAGTCACATACAAATATATAGAGTATAAAATTAAGGTATGTAACGTCATTCTATTCATATGAAATTTACCCCCATTCGATTAAAAAGGTTCCATAAATTTTTATTTGTTCATATTTGTTTCCTATTGATCATTACCACTAGCCAAATACAAGCATTGGTGTTTTGGGGAGAATATGGACTAACACCATCCATGACTATGCTCAAACAATGGCTTTGTACTTCATCCTTCAATTTATCAGTCCATGTGTCCTCTATATGCTTCATGTCTATTGAATTTGTTGGTATATGCATAAATATTGGCTCACTTCTACACGAGACATGTCGCCTTTGCAACATGGTTACATATTTGCAACAAAAGTGCTTTTGAGTCCTTGGGATTATATGTAGATGCGTCAATATATTATGAGGAGGACTATGTTCCTTGCCCTTGTTTTGATTTCATTTTTGGTATCTATAATTTACATATTATGGACATATCTATGTCCTCATATTTTCCTGTATATAGAATGCAATCATTTGGACAAGTGTGATATGATATGTACTCAACACCCAACTTTTTCAGGAATCGCTTTCACTCTTTGCAACTACTAGGGAGGGCATTATCACTTGGAAGTACGCTATATTTGAGTAATCTACAACTAGCGGGAAATAGAAATGTACATTGTCATCAAGGATGCATGAAATCACTTTTCATTGTTGATTGTACAATATGATTCATTAAAATATAAGGGAATTTATGGTTAGTTTTGTCAATAGTGTTGAGAAACACACATTTGACATACCATACATTTATTTCAAGTTGTACAATAACATTGTTGTCCCTAGTTGTGTAGACCTTAACCAATTTCCAAAGAGAGGGGTGTTGGAATTATATTTTAGAATTTCGAAGAGGGTATTGATGATATGGGCATTTTCCCCTAGTTCATCTTGCTAGAATGCATGTAACAACATTCCATCCTTGGCATGGGTATCCCATAAGAAATCGTCCATACCCACTTCTATATTATTATCTTTGTCCCCAACATGTGAAAAACCAATGTTATTGTAGATATTATGAATTGGTGACTTAAAATGAAGTGGGGATTGAATAGGTGGTTTATTCAACCATGCTTGGTATGCTTCATCTCCGAGTTGTGCTTGTTTAACAACCTTATCTTTTTTTGACATCGTAGTGTGGTGAAATGGTAGATGGTACATAGGTCACTTGTTATTAAAATGTTGATTGCAAAAATACTAAACACTAAATCTATATTATTAGTAAACAAATGCATCTACTATGTTCAAACATTAAACGAAATAATTTTTGGAAGCGTGGATTTTGTTTTCCAATAGAAACATGCAACCAACCACTTTATAAAAAAATTGTCAAATTAATCAATACATTTATTTTAATTCCATTGAAAGTCCAAAAATAAAATTACTCAATTATGTTCTTCTTACGCCCCAAGGAGAGTCTAAATATAGTCCAAATGCAAGCAACCTTTAATGATTGGTTGTTGGTATATGAAAGTTATAGTTTATTAGCAAATTGTCACTAGAAGACAAAATATGTATTGCATGCACACCAAAAAATCGATATGCTTTCCTTTTCATAAAGAAATCTTTTCCATTGGAGTGTTCCTCAAAGAAACAAATTGTAGTGAACAATGAGTATTTAGAGAAAATATTTCTTTATGAGAAGGAAGGCATATAGTGCAAATTGTTCGTTTGAGGAATACTCCAATGGAAAAGAGTTCTTTATGAAAAGGAAGGCATATAGTGCAAATTGTTCGTTTGAGGAATACTCCAATGGAAAAGAGTTCTTTATGAAAAGGAAGGCATATAGGATTTTTTAATGAGATTTTATAGATATTTATGAACCTTGCAATGTTCCCATGAGTGCATGGATAATCATCAATATATAATAGGTTATTCCTAAAAGCATTTATGAAAATAAAACCATGCATGCACATACTACTTAATGGAAATATTATATTTGTATTTAACAATATTCAAGCAATCAAATTGACTATAAAAAGGACCACAAAATGGCATAAGTGATACTCATTATTTGGGAGGAATGAATAAATGTGAAAGGGTAAATGACCCAATATTTTCAACATCTATTTTAGAGTTGGCAATCATATAATTATTATACAAAAGGAGAATTATGTCCTAACATTAGGCATATATAGGGAAGACGACCAAGTACAATAGAAAGATTTGTAATAATTGGTTTGGTATTTACTTTGTAGATGGATAGGAAGAGAGAAGTAAGTCATCACTACCCTCCAACAATTAAACCAACCTTGGAATGTAGTTGGAATTTTTTTCTCTTAACTCATACACCTTTCTAGATACCCTAGTGGATATTATTTAGATAGTATTGATACCATACTTTGGTTCACTAGAAATATCATCTGAATTGACCGAATGAGACGATTTGGTTAGTTTAGAAAGAAACATGGTTTATTTCCTTTCTGATTTTTAAAAATAAGAGCATATTGAAGTGTTCCTACATGTTTTTTCTACATCACATATTAGATCCTTGACCTCAATTGGAGATATAAGAGTGTCAACTTTGGGTAGTTGATCATTAGTATAATGGTAGTGTGAAACATTGATATTTTAACTTTAACCCTTTACATTTTGAATAGCCAAATACTTATGAGATTCCATAAAAGAGATCCAACTCACAATGAAATATCATTGACCCATTATGGTTACTGGAAGATGGCATGCTATAAAAATTGGCATGGTAAATCGCCTCATCATTTGTTTCTGCTATATGTTTGCAACATTTTTGGATTGGTGCCATAATATCCCGACAATCCAAACATGGACCCAAATGAGGATCCTACAAATTTCAATGCATAATTATTCAAATGCACATGCAAAGGCATCATAAATTCAATCGAATGATCAAAATTTAAACAAAATATGGACTTACTGCAATTGGCAAGGGAGAACTTGATGAAATTGGAATGATATGGAATGAGATCGAATATGAATAATTGACCATTTGATATTATCACCTTTTTCTCTATATTTAAGCCAAAAACATAATAAATACATCTACATTCTTAAAACAATTTGTGAATCACGTAACATTCTAACTCAAATAAACCTTTGAAAGTTTGTTAAGAAACCGTGCACCTCTTTCACATATATCATACTTGGGCATATTAGTATTGTAAATGCATTTGTGCACAAAATAACGATTTGCACCAACAATTAACCTCTTCAAAGAAAAACCTTTGCAATTTTTTAAGTTCGAAGGTTTGAACTTTTTTTTTTTGTACATTGTTTATTCAATCTAGTAATTCCAACATACTACACTGACGATGTTTGTAAGGCACAACATGAGACAAATTGTAAAAAAAATATCATCAATTTATAAAATGATTAAGAAAATTAATCAATGGGAAATTATTTTTGTAAAAATGAGTTTACAAAAGAAAACCATAGTCCTATTTCATTTTTTCCAAAAGTTAAATGGGAGACTTGTGCAAGAGAGATTTACCATGAAATACTTTAGATTGGACATATTTTTTGGAGGAGGGGAATTTGCAAGGGACTGTAGTAATTCACATACAAATATGTAGAGTATAAAATTAAGGTATGTAACTTCATTCTATTCATATGAAATTTACCCCCATTTGATTAAAAAAGTTCTATAAAATTTTATTTGTTCGTATTGATCATTACCACTAGCCAAACATAAACATTGGTGTTTTGGAGGGAATATGGACTAACTCCATCCATGGATATGCTTAAATGAAGGATTTGTACTTCATCCTTCAATTTATTGTCCGCGTGTCCTCTATATGCTTCATGTCTATTGAATTTGTTGGTATTTGTGTAACTCTTGGCTCACTTCTACATGATACATGTCGCTCTTGCAACATGGTTAATTATTTGCAACAAAAGTGCTTTTGAATCCTTGAGATTATATGCATATGCCTCAATATCGTATGAGGAGAACTATGTTCCTGTTAGAATTTTACTCAAGAGCAATTATGTTAGACTTTCATTCAATTTATCATATTGCATGCATAAGGATCACTGAAAGAAACCCATTCAACAATAGACACAAATATATATCCTGGGAAAACCCTTTCATGGGAAAAACCTAGCAGAACTTCTCATTATAGATTCCTCAACAAAGTACAATATCAATACAATGGAGAACTAAAGCTCTCTCATGGAAAAATATACGAGAAGCAAAGATAAGATAACCCCAAGAATATGTCTTCCTCCAGCTGATGCTACTCTCTCCCTCTTGCGCACTTGTCTCTCTCTTGCTTGAGCGAACTTGTGTGATTTATCCAAATGAGGAATTCGATCTCCTTATTTATACACTTTTATGGTTGAATTTTTCACTATAGGGCTGACTTCACTAGGGTAGTTATGCCTATTGTTTGGGGCAGTTTGACCCATTAATTTCTGTCGGGCCGACTTGTCTATTTTCACTTGATTTATTGAGAGTATATATTTAGCATTATTCTTTTAGGGTTTTAATTTAGGGTTTATGCAATACAATAATATCTTCCGCAGCTGCATATTATTTCAACACTCTCTCTCAACAAGGAAGGTATTGCTTTGACACAATCTTCAACACTACTTATGTTGACTTGTAATTGAACATTTACTTGTTGACCTTTCACGAATCTCTCTCTCACTAGAAGTTATGTACAAGCAAGCCCTTAATCATGCATTCAGGATCTCAACATAGCATCTCACTAGTGGGTTCAACCTCATTGTCCTTTCAGACCTTATGGGTCTTGGCGACCCGTTAGACCTTTATGTCATTGAGAAACTTCACGTAGCTCACACAGAATCTAGGTGACTAGTCCATGAATGGCTACCGGTTGCTCCCACACTCATCGTGTTACTTCCTCCTGAAATCGCATATGTAACTAAACACTCCCTCTCATGAGGGAAGTCCTGTCAGAATACTCCAAGCTTTTCCCTGAAGTATTCAAACTTTACCGTTGATAGACGCTTGGTCAACACATCAGCTATATGCTCATCTATTACAACATACTGTAGTTTCACAGCTCCCTTCTGTACCATGTCTCAAATATAATGGTACTTGATCTTGACGTGCTTGGACTTGTCATGAAACACGGGGTTCTCTGACAACTTTATGCAACTCTAGTTGTCACAAAAGATACAAGTCACCTCTAAATCGAGATCAAACAACCCTACAAGTAACTTTCGAAGCCACACTGCTTCGCTACAGGATGAACATGTTGCAGTATACTCTTCCTCAGTCGTACTGAGTGCCACACAAGTTTGATTCCTACTGAGCCACAAAATCATAACTGACCCCATATTGAAGCAACATCTTGATGTACTCTTTTGGTCTGCGACACTACCGACCCAATCTGAATCAATATAGCCATACAATATTATCTCACAATCTGAAACATATATGAGTCCATGATCCACTATACCTTCTAGGTACCTCAACACATTCTTTGCCACAATCAAGTGAACGCGTCTTGACTCAACCATATATTGACTCAATGTGTTCACTGCAAAGCATATATCTGGCCTCGTGTTCTTCAAGTACATCAACAAACCAATCATATGTCTATACATGGTTGCATCTACTGTCTCTGATGAAGTATCACTCAATAAATTCATGTTTGTCACCATCGGTGTAGGCATGGATTTACAATCCATCATCCCAAATATCTTCAGGATCTCTACAGTATATTTTCCTTGGTTAAGGAAAATATCATCCGGTCTCTACCATACCTCTAGACCCAAGAAATAGTGCACCATACCCATGTATTTCATCTCGAAATTTGCAGCAAGCTTCCTCTTACATTTAGTGACGACCTTCTCGTCCCTTGTTAGAAACATGTCATACACATATAAAAGTAGTATCACTAGTCCACCATTCACAACCTTGTAGCAAAGGTTGGAATTTGCTTTACTCTGGGTAAATCCCTATCTCATAAGAAAGTTGTCAATTTTGGCATACCATGCGCTAGGTGCTTCCTTAAATCCATACAAGGCATTCTTTAATCTGCACACATATTTCTATTTGTTGTGTGTCTCAAATACTTGTGGTTGCTCCACATACACTTCCTCTTCCACGACACCATTAAAAAAACCTATCTTCATGTCCATCTGGTGTACTTTCCATTTCATCTTTGCAACTATCACATGTATAGCTCTAATCGAAGTGTATCTT